>MU854325.1:0-323514 GCA_033296685.1 Parachaetomium inaequale
GCATGGTTTTCCTTTGTAATTAGTTGTAGAAGGTCCGGCAAGCCCTCGGGCATAGTGGTGTAGGAATAACAATAATTTTATCCCCGACTTTGAAGTTGGAAAGGAAAGAAAAAAGAAAGTAATAGAAAGGAAAAGGAAAAGTGAAATAATAAATCTCTCTCTCCCCTCCTTTTTCTCTCTTTTTCTTTTTACAAAAATACAACGGGTATCGTGTTAACGATTAGAACCTTAAAGAACGAGACAAGGTCAGGCGCTAACGAACGAACAAGGGGGACACGATACCAGGTATGAACCCGAGACGCCGGGTGTTGTGCCGGCCCAAATCGAGAGGCTTGATTAAAGCGACAGTGTCCCGTGACGGTGTCTCAGACGGTCTTCAGGCCGCGTTCTTTGACTTCTGCCGTCACATAGTTGCAGGATACCTCAACCCTTCGTTTTCAAAGAGCCCATGTCAACAAACGGTGGACTGGGTAACCTCAGCCTTCCCCAGGCAGGAGTGCCGCCCCGGCTCTCTCAATGCAACGCTGCCACGCTGGCATGGCACCGGCCTGCATCCTGCATGGAGGACCAGGGGTACAGACGACCCTGTGCTGCAAAGCAAAAGCAGACAATGCATCCGTACTTTGATCCACAAGATAAAGGTGAAAACGCTGGCAGCAACTGCCGTTGAATCTACCATGTAGCTCTATCCCGAGCCAGAAACGGCTCAACCATGTTCTGCAAACCCTGGGTAATTCCTCTGCGTCGGCGGCTGAACCACGCAATGTATTCCGCGGTTATCGCCCAAGACTCAGTCGAGAACCCGGGAAACCACGGCTGGTGCGTCATTCTCCTTCTGATGAAGCTGGACAAGGGTTTGCAGAGCCTTGCAACCAATCTGATTCGGGTTCCCTCCAAACTTCGACGTCCAAACCCAGTCGGGATGATACCGCGTGCTCGGAATCCACAATGGCACCCGCTTCTCTGTAAAACCAGCCTTCTTGGGAAGCGCGACGGGGCCGTTCCCGGTTTGGCGGCCGTAGATCCCGTCATTCCCGCTGCAAAAAGCCGTTTCAATATACCGGGGTAATCCCCGCCGCCGTCAAAGGGCGCGGCTGTCTTCAAACGATCCAGCCAAGACGATGATCGATATCTGGCCTTCGTGGGACCCCCGGCTGCTCGCCGAGGTGCACGTGCCCGACCCACAGCCGTCGGTCTCTTCCGTATCGTTCTCTTTCTGTATACCTTGCGGGTGATAGAATATGCTCAGGGCAGCCTCTGAAATGTGCCATGCCCCCTCCCAAGTCGATCATGGTGAGCTCATCTCGGGGATTCGGGCCTCTGGATGATATCGTCGCTGTTCAGAGGGCGGCTTCCATCGTTCAAAACCATGGCCTCGCGGTGTCGATGCCTCACACGCTGATCATCGTCCGCCTCCCTTTCACGCTGCTCCTGTCGGGATCGGACCAAGAGCCTCAGCTGCTCGTTCCACTGCTCGCCCACCTGCTCGTCGTCCCGCAGGTTGCCGGTATTGATACCGCTCGGAATTATGACGCTGAATCGTTCAATCAGGGGGATGTTGTCCTCCGGGTCGCTGTCCGAGGGCGACGACAGGGGCAGGAGACCCGCCCTTTCCAGGGCTACTCGGCCCGAGTGCGTCCCCCGGATCGAGGCGACAATGTCGGTGATGCGATTTCCCCTGCAGCGCATGTACTGGGCAAAGTTGTGCTGGCGGTCCTCCTCGGTGGCCCCCCAGTTCTGCTTGGCCAGCCACTTCTCGACGAATTTCGCCTTGACGAGCTTCTCGGCATCGTAGGAGCTGAGCAGCTGGCTGATGAACATCAGGCACAGCTTCTCCGTCATGTCGCGCAGCGTGTACTCGTCCCAGTCCTCGTCGTCGAGCACCTCTTGCTCCGGCTCGAGGGACAACTCCAGGCATCTGACCAAGGCAGCGTACGCCTTCCATCTATGGAGCCGCTCAAGGCTTTCTTCTACGCAGTCAGTTTTACATGAGCGACTGTAAAATGAAGAACTGCAACTCACGAGGGTCAGTGATGATGGCAAGCGCCCTCAGATTCCTCATGCGCTCGTCGTAGTCCTTGCGCGTGATGCCCCACAGCAGCAGGTCGACCGTGTCCCTGTCATTAACAGCCCTGTCGCAGATGATCTTGGCCGACGTCTCGCGAATCGACTGGTTGTAGTGGCCGAGCAGCGTGTCGAGCGTGTTCAGCCGAAGCGCGTCCTCGGTCTCCTGGGTGATGTACTGCGTCTTGGGCTGCGCCGGTTTGATCTCGGCCTCGTCGCGCCACTTCCTGAGGAGGACGCGCACGCCGAGGAGCCATCCGACGGCGTTGATGGCCAGGTAGCCAAACAGCACCCGGTCGTCCCGGATGAGCCGGCCCAGCAACCCGAGGGCGCGGAGGTGGGTTGTGGCCATGACGGTGTCGGCTGCGTGGTCGCCGAGCTGCTGATGCAGTGGATGCAAGCAAGTGGGTGCTCCACAGCGGGAGCTTGAACCACTGCTGCAGGCGACCCACGGCGGCCAATTACTGCCCGGTGCCACCGCCAAAATTTCCCTGCTGGTGGGGCAGCCAGATAAGATAGCACAGCAGCATTCAAGCCGTCCAAAAATCTCTGAGCGAAGACAGCAAAAGCTGCCCCTGTGACAGACCCCAGTGACGCAACCACAACTCAATCTGCCAAGATGGCCGGGTCGCAATTGAAGAGGCTGAAGGCCTCGCTCAAAGACCAAGGAATTATCGGCCCGCAACAGTCCAAGAAGCAGAAGCGCAAGAATGCCGAGGATCAAAAGGCGCGGCCCGACAAGCGCCTGCAGCGCGGGGAGGCCCTGGCCAGCATCCGCGAGCAGTTCAACCCCTTCCAGTTCAAGACCAATGCCCGCGGGCCCAAGTTCGAGGTTACCACCAACAAGCCGGCCAATGACAAGGCCGCGATGGGCATCAAGGGGCGGCCGGGGCTCGCCAAGGCTGTGGGCGAGGAGCGGGTATGGCTACTTCATAACGGGTGGACAGGGCAACATATGGCTAACGGGGCATGCGTAGCGGCGGCAAACCCTCCTCGTCGAGATGCAGCGGCGTAACAAGGTCGGAGGGCTCATCGACAGACGCTTCGGCGAGGACGATCCGAACCTGTCGCTCGAGGACAAGATGATCGAGAGATTCACCCGAGAGCAGCAGCGAAGCCACAAGAAGAGCTCCATGTATGACCTCGAAGACGACGACGAGCCGATGGGAGGGTTGACCCACATGGGCAAACCCCTGTTCGACGACGACGACGTGGCGCCTGTGAAGGACGACTTCGATGAGGAGGATCTGCCGTCCGGGGACGAGTCCGACAGCTCGCGTGCCGAAAGGAGGATGCTGAAACGCCAACGCCTAGCGGAAGCTGGGGAGGAGCAGGAAGAGGAGGATGAGCAGCCCGAGCGGAAAAAGACGAAAAAAGAGATCTATGAGGAGATCATCGCCAAGTCAAAGCATCACAAATTTGTAGGCCCCCCTAGTGCTCACATGGCGGTAGCCAGCATACTGACATGCCGCAGGAACGCCAAGCAGCCAAAGACGAGGACGACGAGCTCAGGGCCGAACTCAACCAGGCCATGCCCGAGCTGCAGGCACTTCTTTTCCAGAGACAGAAGCCGCCATCAAAAGACGAGGCCCCGATGGCCGCTTACGGAGAGGTCAAGTCCAAACTTGACAAAGACTACGATATTCGGGTGAAGTTGCTTGCTGCGGATAAGCGAGCACAGCCCGCCGAGCGGACCAAGACGGAGGTGGAGACGGCAGAAGAGGAGTCCAAACGACTCAAGGAACTCGAGGAGAAGCGACTGAGGCGTATGCGTGGGGAGGCGGTTGAAGAAGACGAGGAGGAGGAAGAGGAGGAGGGCAAGGGCAAGGGCAGGAAAGGGACGGCGAATGCCGAGGACGCCCACGACCCGTTCAATGCCGAGGAAGACGATGAGTTCGGTCTGGGCGGGGGAGTCAAATATCGGCCGACCGCCACCGAGTTGGGGTTCGACGACGAAGACGATTTTCTGATCGACGACGATCTCGTTGCCAGCGGCTCCGAATTGGAGCTTGAGAGCGACATGGAAGGCGAAGAGAGCGATGACGAGGATGCTGGGTCAGAATCTGGCTCTGACGACGATGAGTTCGTCAAGGGGATCTTGACCGAGGCCGTCACAAAAGACCCCGTCTTCCAAATATCCAGCAACGCCAAGGGTGACGACGAGAACGGCATCCCCTATACCTTCCCCTGCCCGCAGACCCACGACGAAATGCTCAAGGCGTTCGAAGGCATCGAGGTGACGAAGCTCCCAGTAGCTGTTCAGCGGATCAGGGCGCTCTACCACCCCAAGTTGGACAGCAAGAACAAGGAGAGGCTTGGCAAGTTCTCGCAAGTCCTCGTACAGCATGTCGCGTATCTGGGCGATAAGTTCGAGCCGCACTGGTTTCCTACACTGGAGAATCTGAGCCGGCACATCCATTCGCTAGCCAAGTCATTCCCGATCGAGGTGGCCAAGGCATACCGCGCACACATCCAGGAGGTCGAGCAAGAACGGCCCCTGGCCCTCACAGTCGGGGATCTTGTCCTTCTGACTGCGGTTGGGACGACCTTCCCCACGTCCGATCATTTCCACCAGGTGGTCACTCCTGCAATGCTCGCCATTGCGCGTTATCTGGGGCAGAAGATTCCCCAGACGCTTTCGGATTACGCCACTGGCACCTATCTCTCGATTCTCGCCCTCCAGTACCAGCAGTTTTCGAAGCGCTACGTTCCAGAGCTGATGAACTTCTGCCTCAACACGCTCTGCTCTCTGGCGCACGAGTCGCCCCGCGAAAACCTGGGTTTCTTCCCAGTCCACGAGCCCGCGGCAGGAATCCGGATCAGGGGCGCTGGCAAGACCACGATCCGGCAACTCAACTGCGGTGACTGCCAGCAAAAGCAGTCCCTCTCTGCAGCTGACGAAGCTTCCCTCAAGGTGGCCATCGTCAACACCGTGACAGCAATCCTCAAAGCGGCCGCCGAGACATGGCACAAACTCCCTGCCTTCCACGAGACCTTCCTCCCCGCCACCCTCGTCCTCCAACACCTCACGTCTAAGCCGAGCAGCGCCCACCTCCCCGCGGCGCTAACAAGCAAGCTCACCGACGCAACCTCGAGCATAACCCGGCTCCTGCAGCTCGCCCGCCTCTCCCGGCGGCCGCTCGAGCTGCACCACCACCGGCCGCTCGCGATCCGCACCTACATCCCCAAGTTCGAGGACTCGTTCGACCCGGACAAGCACTACGACCCGGACCGGGAGCGGGCCGAGCTGGCCAAGCTCAAGGCGGAGCACAAGCGCGAGCGCAAGGGCGCGCTGCGCGAGCTGCGCAAGGACGCCTCCTTCATGCAGCGCGAGAACCTGCGGGTCAAGAAGGAGCGCGACGCCGCCTACGACAAGAAGTACAAGCGCCTCGTGGCCGAGATCCAGGGCGAGGAGGGCAAGGCGGCCAACGAGTACGCGCGGGAGAAGGAGGCGCGGAAGAGGAAGGCTGCGAAGGCGAGGGGGCGGTAATGTGGTTGTGTTTGTGTGTGGTGTGTGGTTGTGCGTGTCCGTTTATACAGAAGTGTGGATTGGGAAGAAGTGTTGGAGGGAATTGCAAAGACATTCTGTGTCTCCGGTACAATATCAAAACTGGGAATACAGCAGCATTTTGTCCCCTCATCCACGTCCCTAGAGAGCTGTAGTTCGCGATTGCATTTCTTGAGTCCATATCATGACCACATCACTCGTATCCCTACCCACATACCTACCAACCATTCCCCCTTCCCCAGATACCCCCATTCACCAAAGAAACCCCAACACACCACCCCCATCAACGACTTACTTGTAAAGAAAAAGAATAGGAAGAAGAAAACATGCTACGCCAACTGCAACTTGTACGTCGCAACCTCAAAAGCCCTCAAATCCACCTCAAACCTGCCCCCCTCAAAACACACCTCCTCCAGCTCGTCCTCGAGCAAATTGACCTTGCACACCCTCGCCACGTCCCACGTCGTGACTACCGTCCCCCGTGCCCGCCCGCCCAGGCTATCATACATCCTGACAATAACACTCCGCCCGGGCTTGGCGGGCAGTTCGCCCCTCGAAACATCCTCGTCGTCCTCGCCGCGTTTCACCGTGTCCAGCACCAGCGCCTTGCTCGAGGCGTCGGTCAGGTACACGGGCGGTTCGGACAGGCTCGCCAACGCCGCAGCAGGGGACGACGGGGAGGAGACGAGTTTAAGCGGGCTATTAAACTCTGCTGCTCTCCGCACAGTCACATGCGACAGCGCCCCCGAATGCGGGAGGATCGCCCAGCGGACCTTGTGCGAGCCCATGTCGGCGTGTGCGTCGGGGGCCTTTGCGCTGCGCAGCAGCGACAGGCGCATGACGTTGCCGGCGGTTGCGAAGCCGTACTTGGAGTCGTTGAGCACCGACACGCCGTAGCCGTGCTCCGACAGGTCGGCGAAGCGGTGCGAGCAGACCTCGAACTTGGCCATGTCCCACGAGGTGTTGTAGTGCGTCGGGCGGCGGACGACGCCGAACTGCGTCTCGTACGAGGCCTCGGTGTTGCGCACGTCGACGGGGAATTCGACCTTGAGGAATCTCATGGTTTCGTGCCATTCGATGGTGCTGGTTACTTCGATGTGTGATGGTTGGTTGGGCATGGCGGCGCCGAGGGTGAGGATTGTTTGGATGGAGGACTTGTCGCTGATCTTGGTGTGGGTGACGAGGCTGACGCGGTGTTTCTTGATCTCGTGGATCTTGGTCTCGCTCGAGGGGAGGGGCTTGCGGGTGTCGAGGTGGTAGACCTCGACGTCCCATGCCTGCCAGTACAGGGGCTTGTCGTCGAAGATGACGTACTGGTTGGCCTTTTGGCCCTTGGGGATGACCTCGCGCTCGGCGTGCCGGTCGTAGAGCGATGTGATGGCGCCGGCTTCCACCCTGACTCTGAGTTGGTCGTTCTCGAGCACAAAGACATTCCGTGAAAGCTGTTGGAGGGAGACGAGGGGGCTGTCTTGGCTCGTTTTGAGAGTCCGCAGCTTCAGCAAGGGGCCATTTCCGCATGCCACAGCAGCCTCGTTCTCGGAGATGTCAATCACCTCCTTGCGGTGCCACGGCAGCGTGTTCAGGGCGATGCCGTCCGCGACGGTGGTGGTCTGGACTTGGGAAACGCCTAGAATCTTTGAGATGTCCTTGAGGACGCTCTCAGCGGTCTTGAAAACCTCGGCATACATCTACACACTGTAAGTGTCTGTTCTGCTCTTTGAGGAGTCACAACTCACCTCGTCCGACTCGCGGTAGGCCATCTCAATCGAGCTGCCTGGGAGACAGTCGTGGAACTGGCAGAGAAGCACCGACTCCCACATGGAATCAATCTCCTTCTTCGGGTACTTGTACGACTTGTCCTTGATCGACGCGATGGTAGCCAGCAGTTCCAGGTCTCGAAGCACAACCTCAGACCTGCGGTTGTCGCGCTTGTTGTTCGCTTGGGTCGTGTACGTGCCGCGGTGCAGCTCGAAATACAGCTCGCCGTACCAGGTCACGAACGAGTCAGCCTTGCGCTCCAGCTTGTCGAAAAAGTCGTCGACCGAGTTACCCATGTGCACACGGGGCAGGAGGCCGACGTTGTCACTGATGCCACGGCAGCGGCGCAGCTTCTCAAGGTGCTGCCAGGTAGGGCCGCCGCCTCCGTCACCCTTGCCGAACACAAGCAGCGACGTGGCGTCCTGGTCCAGGGACTTGTGCTGCGACATGCTGCGCTTGACGTCGCCAAAGTGGGCTTCGGCGGTGTAAGTCTCGGCCGGCGGCATGTGGCAGATGACCTGGGTGCCGTCCAGGGCAACCCAGTTGAAGGTGGTGTGGGGGAAGCGGTTGATGTTGTTCCAGCTAAGCTTCTGCGTGAGGAAGCGCGTCATGCCAGACAGACGGCAGAGCTGGGGCAGCTGGCTCGAGTAGCCAAATGTGTCGGGCAGCCAGAAGGTCTGGCAGCGGCTGCCGAAGTTGCTCTCATAGAAGCGTTGGCCGTACAAGAACTGACGGACGAGCGACTCGCCACTGGGCATGTTGGTATCGTGCTCGACCCAGCTGCCTCCGATGGGGTGGAAGCGGCCCTCAGCAACCTTCTTCTTGACCCGGTCAAAGACCGACGGGTACAGCTGCTTCAGCCACTTGTACTGCTGGGCCTGGGAGCAGGCAAAGTTGAGCTCAGGATAGCGGTCCATCAGGTCGCACTGGTTGGACCATGACCTGGCCACCTTCCGCTTGGTCTCGGCAAAGGGCCACAGCCAGCAGCTGTCGATGTGGCAGTGTCCGATGCCATAGACGACGGGCTCCTTATCGCTCTCGTACACTTTGGCCGAGTTGACGTTGGACCCTAGATAGTCCTCGGCAATTTTGCGGCACGTCTTCAGCGACTCTCTGTTGCCGAGCTCGAAGGCTTCGATGATCTCGTTGCAAGTCTTGAGCGCTTTGTGCTGCTCCCAGGAGTCCTCGGGGAACTCCCTCGCGGCATCGCCAATGATCCAGATGTCGATGTAGAGCTGGCGCGCGTCCGGGTCCACGGCAACAATCTCGGCTCGATCAAGGCGGAAATACTTGTTGGGGTCTGGCGGCTGGATGGAGTCCCCGCCAGGGGCGTTGCCGAACATGCCGTTGCAGGCCATTTCGACGTAGATGGTGTGCTCCTTTCCATCCCGAAACGAGTCTGGCAGGATCCATTCCACACGCTCGCCGCCGCCCGTGAGGCCCTGGAGCGGGTGGCCGTCCTCGTTCCAGATCAAGGCTTCGTTGTTGCCGTCCCAGTGCAGCTCGAGAAGCCTCTTGTCCTGGAGGTCCTTGGGGACTTTGAGGACCACCCTGAACCAGTGGGTCGTCCACGACGGGCCAAACCACTCGCCCACGGTGGTCCTCTTGAACTCCTGGGACGTGGCGTTCTTGAAGGTCGGGCGGGTCTGGTCCGGGGCGTGCCACACCGAGAGCTGGACGTGGGGCCCGCCATTGACGACGGCCTCGTTCATCATGGCGCGCAGGTTCTGGTGCTCATACTGGCCGGCCGAGTAGAACTGGCTGATGCGGTCCTTGTAGATTTTGGATATCATCTGGCCCACGGGCTTTGGGGCCTGCAGCGGGTAGTCGCTCCGGGGGCCCGTCTGGCCTCGACTCTCGCCACCCATGGTGTTGACGTCAGGCGAGCTTGGGAGTTGGGACAGGAGGGCTGGGGTTATGGGCAGGAACAGCGGTCAAGGTGAAGCAATTGACGCTGAAGGGCAAATAAATAAATGGAAGTCCAAGCAGGAGGAATCTGTGCCTTTTCTGCTTCGAGCTCCTTGCTCCTCGAATCCTGGAGCAGCTGCGGCCGAGACGGTCTTCAAGTGGATTGTGGTCTTAAATACAAAAGAGAAGTGTGAGTGTGTGTTTCGGGAGGTAGGTATCTGGAATGAGACCAGGACAGCGAGCCGGATGCCGAAGTGAACAGTGCAAATAACCTAGGTAGGAACGGTAGCACAGAGAGTGCAGGTGGTTGGTTGACGGATGCAGCTGGGCCTGGTGATCACGGACCTGCCCCGGGCCTGCCAGGGCGCTGACAGGGGTTGGGTGCCTGGGAGGGGCCGAGCCGGGTTCCCCGCAAAGAACAGCTCAGGGCATACAGCCAATCAGAGGCAGCGCTCATCCACTCCCGCAGCCCTGGTTAGCTCGTGCCCGATGATCTCCTGAACTCTCATGGAATAAGCATCTGATTCAATGTTCTATTTCGATGTCTCAACGACGTTTCAATTGGGATGCCATGTTAAACACACCGGCAACCCGGATTACCACCCGGCTGCGTCTGTGACACGGTGACTGTTACCTCATTTACCTCATCAAGGTGGCTCGCGTCACATATCGAGTCATGTTGGGACAGTCATTTCATACAGCTCATCATACGTCTGGAGCTGGTGTTGTGTGAGGCTTTCTTGACTGATCCACGGGAAACGACATGGTGAGTGCGGCAGTTGTCTCTCGAGTTGACCGAGTAGAGAGGGAGAAGAAACAGACCGGGACCTCATATGGAGCTGATTGAAGCCAAGACAGGATAGGCAATCATGGAATGGAATGGTATCAACACGCTCAAACGATCCTTAACAAAACCCAACCATCCCGAAGCTGCCGTCATGAAATCGGGCTCTGGGAGCGCTTGCGACTTCCCATGATCGTGGTCCCCAACTGAGCGTCCTTGGAGCCCGAGGCCAGCTCACCCTTTCCAACATCACCACTTCCATGACCCCTCGCTTCGCCATCATCAACCCTCTCTTTCTCATCCATCTCACCCCCATCTCCCTCCTCTTCATACTCCTCTTCATACTCCTCCCCTTCCCCATCCTCATAATCCATTAATTCCTCCCCCCCCTCTTCGTCACTCTCGCTCCCACTCTCACTCTCCTCAAACGACAGCGCCCCCAGCAACGGCACATCCGCCCTCGCGAGGTGACTCTTAATAATATTATCCGCCACCTCAAACAGCCGCGCATCCCCATCCTTAGCCGCCAGCTCCCGATCCACATCAAACTCCACCTCCTCCCTATCCCTCGGCAGTTCCCTCCCACTGTCACCACCACCACCCATCCCACATTCCCTAGCAGACGGCACCCCCAAAACCCACCGCCTCACCGCCTCCCCCTTGGCAACCCTCCCCCCACTCCGCAACCCGCGGTCCCGCGCCTCCAGCCCGCGCTGGAACCCCCTCCCCTTCCTGCGCCGCCGCCGCACGATCCGGTCGCGCATGTACCACGCCACGACGACGGTCGCGGCCTGCATGACGGCCTGGCACTGCTGCCGCTGGCGGGCCGCCCACGCCTGGCAGCGCTGCTGTTGTAGGGTGGCGAGGGCCTGGCTGCGCTGCTGGTAGTAGCTTGCGATGCGGGACGCTATGGCGAGGTGTTGGGGCCCGAAGGGTGGTTCGGCGGCTGGTGCTAATACTGGAGTGGGGGTGGTTTGGGGGTTGTTGTTGGTGCTGTTGATGATGTTGTGGAGGGGGGGTTGTGGGAGGGTTGGATCGGTTGTGTTTGAGAGGATCGAGGTTTGGTTAGGTTGAATTTGTGGTGGTGTCTCTTGGGGGAGGGTGGACGTGGATGTTGGTGGTGTTGTTTGGTGGTGGAGCCCCTGGCTGAAGGGCCCGGGGATTTGTGGACGGCCCTTCATGAACATGAATTCTGGCGGAGGGGTGACGGGGGCCTCGACCTTGGAGGGAAGCGGGATAGGCGTCGCCATGTTCGGTATGATGTTGAACAGGCCTAGTTGTGTATCGGAGGGCGTCGAGTAAATTCGTCTCTCGGGGTTCGTGTCGCCCATGCACAGTCTCGGCCGAAGTTGGATGCTGCTTACCTACCCGTACTCGGCAAGATACCTGGTAGGTAGTGCGTATAAGTCAAAACACTCGGGCAGGAGACTTCTTTATATCGGACATTCCGGGCCTTACCTTGGTGGGCAGTTATCTCGCCCGACTTACGCCACTACGGACCCGGGCCAACAGCGCCGGGGGCTCGATTAATAAGTGGGTTCGTCAGCATCTGGCGACCAGCGAAACACAGCCCGGGCGTCCTGACATGCCCCACCGCCCACAGGTCGTCGTAACGGGTTTGAGCGGGCGTATGTGAGCCCTACAACTACCAAAGTCCTAAAACCGGGGAGGTAGGAGGAAACTGGACAGCCGAGGCGCGGAGATAGGCTCCTTCAAGCTGGGCCCTGCTGGGGTGGCACGGGGAGCTGATGAAAATGGCCTGAGAGCCGCTCGGGAAGTGTGGCCATGGTGGCAGAACCGGGCCCCAATCGGTCGATGGCGGACGTGTTCTGGCAAATGGCCACCGCCGGCGCGTCCAAGCCAAGAGCATGATCGGGCCACCCTTGAATCATGCCCAGACCACCGAACCGGCGCCATTGGTTCTGCCCATCCCGAACAGCTCGCATCTCTGGGGGAATTGTGGGAACGGCGCCACTCGTCTGCAGCAACTGCTGCTTCATCCCGTTTCCCGCGTCTCCATCGATCTGCCGCTGAATCTGTTTTTTGTGTTTGTTGCGAGGCGGAGAATAATACGAATAGTTGCTGCCGTCAGCCTTCGGTCAGCTCCCGACCCCAAAGCGACCTGGAAGCGCCGGCTGAGTTGTCCAGGCCCGAGGATCGGCTGGTCATCGGCATCTGCTCGGAGAGTTGTGGTTCCGTTGCCGCGGTGTTTCCGGGCTTTGTCAGCTGGATTTGGAATATTTCTTCGGAATCGAGTTCGGTGTTGCTGATTCGCGAAGTGTTTGCTGAGCATTGGCTTTCCAAGCTTGAACCTGCCGATTGGAATCGCAAGCGGGAAGGCGCTTGGCCAGGCCTCGGCCGCTGACTGAGCTGGGATCCATCCTCCATCAAAGTCAGGAATCCGCTGGCGCCACGAACTGGCCACGACCCCTGTCACGCCAAGCCCTGACTTCTTTTCCTTTTTTGGTTCCTAAACTTTTTCGAGATCACGTTGTCGCGTTTGGCCAACGACACCGATCACCCTCGACAACACGGAGCGACGACGTCACCCATTCACCATCTCCGACGGCCACGGAGCCCAGAACAGACCATACTAATTGATGCTTCCCCCGCGCCCCGCACAAGTCCCGCGCCTTCGGACTGCGTGTTTCGGGTCTTCTCGTTGGATCCCGCGATGGAGTCCCGCCACCCTCGAACGCGTTGGTCGACGAAATGTAACCACGGCCTTGGTTTCGCCCGCCTCCGCCGGGCATCGCGGGCCTCGGCCATTCGCAGCCGGGCCTCATCCGCGGCAGATTCAGCTTCTCCAGGTCCGCGGCAAGAAAACCCGGACTGTCGTCAAGCTCGATGAGCTGCCCCAGGGCCTTGTCGAACCATCAGAGCCGCTCCCGCCCCAAGAAGAGGAACCCGCGTATCCGACCGTGGTGCTGCAGGCGCGCCGCAATATGCAAAAGTTTGACAACTGCGTGCTGCTCACCCGTGTCGGCGGCTTCTACGAGCTGTACTTGGACCAGGCCGACGAGTACGGCCCGCTCCTCAACCTCAAGGTAGCACAGAAGAAGACGAGTGCCGGTCCGGTCCCCATGGTATTGTTCTGTGCCCGCACCGTGCCGCTGTATTGTTCATTGTAGTCTGATGGGTTTTGTTGTTGCCAGGCCGGCTTCCCCTTCTTCCAGTTGGACCGCTTCCTCAAGATCCTCGTCCAGGACTTCAACCGCCATGTAGCCATTGCGGAGGAGTTCCCCAACGACCCCTCGGAAAAGGTCAAGTCGGGTGGCCTGATGCACACTCGCAGGGTAACCCGCATCGTCACGCCAGGCACCCTCATCGATGAGAACTTCATGGACCCCTATGCAAACAACTATGTCATGGCGATCCACCTGCCCGAGCCGGCGGAGTCGCATGATGTGAGCTGTCAAGTGGACCAGCGTTCCACAGAGACATCAGAGCCCGCCGATGATGCTCCCACTCGCGTAGGTCTGGCGTGGCTAGATTTGTCGACCGGCTATTTCTTCACCCAGCCAACGACTCTAGCCTCGCTAGGCTCCGTCCTCTCTCGGGTTTCTCCCCGGGAGATAGTCCTTGACAAGGCGCTAGAGCCAGTTCAGAACCATGCTCTCTTGTCCGTCCTCCAGGAGGAGAGGTACCTCGTAACCTACTCACCCCAGGGCGAGCTGCGGCAGCTCTCCGACTGGGCGCCGATGCTGGAGTCGGAGATACCGCCCCAGACGGTCGACAAGTTCACAGAGAGTGAAGTACAAGCAGGCAGTATCCTGCTCCACTACGTCAGAGAGCGGCTGCAAGGGCTGAGCATGAAGCTGCAGCCGCCGCTCCGCCACGAGAGCATGCACATCATGAACATTGACAAGAATAGCATGCGCTCTCTGGAGATCAAACAGACCATCAGGGACGGTGCCTTCCGGGGAAGTTTGCTGCATGCCATCAGACGGACTGTGACCAAGAGTGGTGCCAGACTTCTCAACGAGTGGCTCAGTAGGGTTCCTATTACAGATCAGTATGAAGACTTGCTAACCTCCTATAGGCGCCCCTTCAACCTCACTCGAAGTCATCAACTTCAGGCAGGACCTGGTCTCCCGCTTCATCCAGGACGAGGACCTCCGAGACGCCATCGTCGTGCTCCTCCGCAGGAGCCATGACTCCCAACGTCTCGTCCAAAAGTTCGCCCTCAACCGCGGCGACCCAGACGACCTTGTCCGGCTTGCCAACACGATCAAGGCCACAGAAGACATAGTCAACCTCTTGAACACATCCGTCTCATCACAGCCAGACAATAGCCCAGACAAGGCCTGCCTCGCCACCATGGTGGACCGCATCAGCCTCGCCCAGCCCCTCAAGCTCGCCCAGCACATCCGCGACGCCATCGACGAGGAGGGTCTCGTGCAGCAGCACCAGATCGAGGACAGCGAGGCAGGCGAGATGATGGCGCTCGCCCAAGAGATCGTCAATGCGGAAGGCACCGAAGAGGAGAGCACGCTCCTCCCCAAGGGCGCCGCCGCCAAAGCCTCCAAAAAGAAACCCCCCTCCATCCGCGACCACTACGGCGAAGACAGCGAGGTCTGGATCATGAAGCCCGGCGCGTCGGCCCTCCTCTCGCGCCTGCACACCCAGCTCGCCGCCCTCCGCCAAGAAAAAGACCAGCTCACCGAGACCCTCCGCACCCGCCTCAACGCCGCATCCCTCACCCTCCGCTGGACGCCTGGGCTCGGCCACATCTGCCACGTCAAGGGCAAAGACGCGCGGAGCACCCCAACCCCGACCCCCTCACCACCCTCATCCTCCCCATCCCCCTCCTCCCCCGACCCACAACCCCCCGCAATCCGCACCCTCTCCTCCAGCCGCACAACCCGCTCCTTCCACCAACCAGAATGGACCACGCTCGGCGAAACCCTCGACAAGCTCCGCTTCCAGATCCGCGGCGAAGAGCAGCGCGTCTTCGCCTCGCTCCGCGCCCGCGTCGTGAAAAACCTCATCAAGCTCCGGCGCAACGCCCTCGTGCTCGACGAGCTCGACATCGCCACCTCGTTCGCGCGCCTGGCCGCCGAGCAGCGCCTCGTGCGCCCCCTGCTCACCAACACGCAGCAGACCGTCATCGTGGGCGGGCGGCACCCGACCGTGGAGGGCGGACTCGCCGAGCAAGGACGCACCTTCCAGCGCAACGACCTCTTCCTCGGCGGTGGTTCCGCACCACCACCACCACCACCACCAGGGACAACAGAACAGAGTCAGAGTCAGGGTCACGGCAGGATCTGGCTGATAACAGGCCCCAACATGGCAGGCAAATCGACCTTTCTCCGGCAAAACGCGCTCATCACCATCCTGGCGCAGATCGGGTGCTACGTGCCCGCCGACTACGCGTCGCTGGGCATCGTCGACGCCATCTTCAGCCGGGTCGGGTCGGCCGACAACCTGTACCAGGACCAGAGCACCTTCATGGTGGAGATGCTCGAGACGGCCGCCATCCTGCGGCAGGCGACGCCGCGGTCCTTTGTCATCATGGACGAGGTCGGGCGGGGCACCACGCCCGAGGACGGCACGGCCGTGGCCTTTGCCGCGCTGCACCACCTGGTGGGCGTCAACAAGTGCCGCGCGCTGTTCGCGACGCATTTCCACGGCATCGCCGACCTCGTGGCCAAGGAGGGGCTCGGAGTCGGGGACGGGGGCGCCAACGGGACCATCGACACGTACTGCACGGATGTGGAGGAGGACCAGCAGGGCGGGTTTGTCTACGTGCACAAGCTGCGCAAGGGGGTTAACAGGCAGAGTCACGCGCTCAAGGTGGCACGCCTGGCTGGGCTGCCGGAACAGGCGATACAGGTCGCCCAGCAGGTGCTGCAGGATTCAGGGGTGGAGATATCAGGAGGGCCAGCAGAAACCGCCAGGGCGGCGGCATCGGCGGCAGTTGTAGGATAGGTCGAGGAGATGTACGTCACTGTCTGAATAGCTGGTCAGCTTCGATACCCCATGTACTATATGTAATATTTGTAAGGAGAGAAGAGTGTCTCATAAGTGTTGTGATGGGTTTGTCATCAATGGATGTTCAGGGTTAAAAAGCTCTTTGATCATTTTGCATAATCATCGACAGCAGAAGTGTGAAAAAGAAAAGAAAAGTACTAACCTGAGTTGTCAATGCAAGCAGCTGACCAAGGTCAGAGCATATGCAATCCACAAAACACAGTCGAAACAGGGTGGGCACGAGGCACGGGGTTTGATTGAGTCGGCGCCGATCTATATAGTCGTAGGCCAAGGTCTTTACAACCTTTGCCGGACCAAAACCAGCATTGCCAGCCCAACAACGCCGTTATCGAGCGGTTACATTTAGTCGCTGTCGGTCGTGTTAGCAGTGTACTCGATAAACCAAAGCGCGGGGTCACAAACAAGAGACCGCCGAAGCCCTCATCGTCAGACTCCTCCTTCTCAGACTCCTCCTTCTTCTCCTCAGCCTTGGTCTCGGCAGGGCCGGCGGCCGCAGCAGCAGGAGCGGCAGCGGCGTAGGCATCGGGGTTGGCGATGCGGTCCTTGAGCTCCTCAATCTCGGGCCAGCTGATCTCGGTCTCGATGGCGATGGCCAGCACCTTCTTGTAGGAGTTGACGACCGAGTGGATGACCGACGGCAGGGTGGGGAAGTTGAGGGCCAGCGAGAGGGCGGCGACGGTGGTGACGGCCGACGAGAAGGCCTTCAGGAGCTGCTCCTCGCCGATGTCGAGGACGTCCGAAGGGAAGGTGTTGCCCTGGTCGTAGACCTGAGCAATGCCCATACCGTAGGTGAAGGGAGAGATGTTGAGCAGGTTGAGCAGGGTCGCCTCGGAGGGGCCGACCTTGTTGCCGGCCTCGACGAGCTTGAGGTCGGTGGTGATTTCGATGGTACCACGGGCGATCTTGGTGGGGACACCGAGGGCCTGGAAGAACGACGTCTTGCCGGGCTCCATGCCGGTGTTGCCGGCGGGCACCCACACGTCGGACGGGGCAATAGCACCGGCACGGGCGGGGGCGGCAACCTTGTTGGCCAGGATCTTGTCACGGATGTCCTTGAGGTCACCGTTGGTGAAGACGAAGCCGATGTTGCCCTTGACGAAGGGCAGCAGGCGCTCGTACTCGGGCGAGTCGGCGACGAAGGTCTTGAGCGCACGGCGGACCTGTGGTGTTGCACATGGTCAGAAACTGGCGACACGCGGGGCGCAAAAAGTCAGGGTGTCCTTACCATGGTGTTCTTGCCCATCAGGACAACGCCGTTGCCGCGGAGCGACTGGCGAATCTCGTGCATCTGCTGCGACGAGACATTGTCGACCGAGACGATGAAGATGGAGTGGTACTCCTCCAACAAGCCCTTCAGCTTGTTGAAGTAGCCGGCCTTGTTTCCTGTCTTGCCCCCCATATCTTCTTGGTTACGAAGGCAGGATGTTTAAGGGCGATGGTTGTGTGGTGAGGAAACGGGACTGGAGATGGCGATGTTGCGTTGTTGAGAAAGTTTCCTGAAGCAGAAGCTCGGAATTTCGCACAATTGACCTGCAGCTGTGGGGGTGCCTGTAGGGTTAGGTGGGGCCATGGTTAAGTCCCACTTTTCGCGCACTGGTGTTCGTTCAACTTCGTTGAATCGTTAATCGTTCGACTTTGGATGTGGCTCAGTCGAGCATGCTTCAATATCAGTACCTTGTCGAACCAGAACGGAGAAGCAGCCAAGGTCAATGAAACAGGTAGAAAATGAGAGCATAAAAATTCAATAAGAGTTGCAGTTCAATTCATCAAGGGAATTCTTTTTTTACTTTGACTCGCCGGTACTCGATCATCTTGGGCAGCTCAGCCACACGTGGCTTGCCCTCGACAAATTATTTCTTAGTCGCAGGCGTCGCCTCACTCATCGCTCAGACGCTCCTGCTACGGAACCAACCTCGAGTCACGGTATGTTGCCCGTCCTTCATTGATGCTAGAACCCTTGATTAACATTCGTCAGATACACGGCTAATGTGTTGGAATTCGAGCCAAAAAGTCGCACATCAACGCAGGCTGGTTTAGGTCTTAAACTCGCAACTTGCAACAGCTTCACACTCCTCCCATTGCAATTGCATCGCCACAAGACATCCCATCTCACCGGGGGCTCATGATGGTGCTCCCGTACCATCTCGTCAAGGTGTGCGGCAACGCCGTCTTTGCCGCCCGGGGAAGCGACATCCACTCCTTCACCTCGACCCTCGAGTACGTCTCGACGTGGAAGTACCCGGCGCAGCAAAGGGAGGAGTCGAACGGCCCATCAGCCGAGGCCCAAGACTCTCCCGCGCCAGAAGGACCGCCCGCGAAGCGTAGGAGAGTCGAGCCTGGCCAGGGACCGGCGTCCAACGGCCATCGCGCCGATTCCGCAAACGGGCAGCCGAAGAGCAAGAAGGCCGCCCTGTACGACGTTCCTGCCAATGAGCGGCCCTTCGTCCAGGGGCTCTATGCCACCACCGACGGCCGCCACCTGGTAGCCATCACGGGCTCCGACAAGACCATCTGGGTATTTGAGCACGACGGCGCAGGCAACCTCAAACAGCTCAGCCAGAGGCAAGTTTACCCCTGACCGCGAAAGTACCTCACCACGCAAGCTAACCCCGGCCGCAGAGCAATGCCCAAACGCCCCTGCTCCCTCGCCCTCACCCCAGACAACCGCACCATCCTCTCAGCCGACAAATTCGGCGACGTCTACTCCCTCCCCTTACTCCCATCCACCACCACCGCTGCCACCGCCCTCTCATCAGCCCCTACTCCCTCCGGCTCGGAACCACCCCTCGCCGAACCCAAATCCCGCAGCGAAACTCCCTCCACCCCGACCACCACCGCCGCCTTCAAACCGCAGGCGGACGAGCTCACGGTGCACACCAAGCGCAACCTCAAAGCCCTCGAGAACCAAAAGATCTCGCTCGGCCGCCGCGCCCTGCAGGAGCAGCTCAACCGCCCGCAGTTCGAGCTCACCCTGCTGCTGGGGCACGTGTCCATGCTCACGGCCATTTGCGTCGGCACCACCACTACCACCACCACTGAAGGCAATGGTGGTGGTGAGGGGAGGAAAGTAAGGGAGTACATCATCACGGCCGACCGCGACGAGCACATCCGCGTGTCGCGGGGCATACCGCAGGCGCATGTGATCGAGGGGTTCTGTCTGGGGCATGAGGATTTTGTGAGTCGGTTGTGTGTTGCCCCCGGTGGGAAGGACAAGATCCTGATCTCGGGCGGCGGGGATGATTATCTGTTTGTTTGGGACTGGGTTAGGGGGCAGTTACTCGGAAAGGCTGGGGTGCTGGAGCATGTGAAGGGCGTTGTCGGCCAGGAGGCGGCGAGCAAGGTTGCGGTGACGCGGGTGTTTGCGTGTCGGTGGGAGGCGGGGACGGGGGTGTTTGTTGTTGTTGAGCGGTATGTTTTTCATATCTTCCATTTTCTGTGCCCCCTTGGGTTTGGCTGACATGTTTTCTTTTAGCATCCCCGCGCTCTTCCGCTACGAACTCCTCTCCGACAACACCCTCCACCACCGCGAGACCATCCCCCTGCCAGGCAACCCCCTCGACGTCGAAGCCATCGAGACCTCCAGTGCGGCGACACCACGCCTCCTCGTCGCTCTGTACCCCAGCGAGGCCACCGAAGACAACAGCACCAGCTCATCACTGATGGCCCTGGACAAGGAAGAAGCCGGCTGGCGGCAGAGCAAGGTCGAGAACCTTCCTGCCGGCGGCAGCGACATCAACATTGGCGAGACCGAGCTGCAGAAGATTCTGTATTCGACCGAGAGTCTGCGCAAGCTCTCGGATTTTGACTGAGCGGGTACTTTAGTGTGCCGAAGAATAAGTAGGCATTGATCTTGAGCACAGCATGCCTAATGTGGTAGTGATAGTGAGCCTTTAGTTGTTCGACAATTGCAATCATGTTTCCCTTTGGCAACACCCTGTAATCAACTAGGTGGGGGTGGTTTGAGAAAGGGAATTTATCATCTTGCAGAACAGTGTCGTAGGCGTTCTATCGATCGGAATTCTTGACGTGGTATGATGCCCTCCGAGCTGTCATTCCTATCACTCGTCGGGGTTGAGCACTGCCCCTCTCTACCGGGATGTGTTACTCTTACTATCTTAAGGCCCAGCAGACATGACAACTGTTGAAGGTATTTTGTCCAGTTAAAACACCCAGCAGGTGTTAATCTCGCCATGGAAAGTATCTAAGGTAGGTAGGTAGAGGAAGGCGGCCCATGACATACATTAACAAGGCCCGTCCGTGTTTGTCAAGAATTCTCCGCAAGACTCACACCTCAACACATTCACAGTCCCAGACACCGACACCCAAGAGCAAGAACAAGCGACTGCCGTAATGCCCGATTCATTCGCTAAAAGAAAAAGATCCAGGCGGCGGAGCGAGCGCTCCACCGCAGGAAAGCCAAATGCCTCTCTATCCTCTCGAGAACGCCGCCTTGCCAAGAGTGTTGCGAGGTGCCAGATAAAAACATTGAGAAAATGAGCCTGAAAAAAAACCCTTCATGCATGCCAGAGAAAGAGACTCTATGCTTCCCCGTCTGGTTCCTCCCTGGGGTATTTTCCATGTACCCTCCCCTCCTTCCCACCTCGTATCTCATTAATCAGAAGACTCGCGGCGCGCATCTTGTTGTGGTAGATGCCCGCCAGGCGTGTCCCATTAATCGCCCGTCAACCGCAACAGGTAACGGGCACAACGGGTTGTGAGCATCTCCAACTCCCTTCTCGACCTATCTCCCTTACTGGGATGCGCACTGCACGCGCTCGCCGCCGTGGTGCTCGTGCTCCTCGTCCTCATCCATGGCGCCCGCGAAGCCCCCTGTAGAGGCGTCGACGTCCTCAAGATCCGCAGGCTCCGACATAGACTCACCCGGAGGGGTGTTGACGAGCTCGGGCGCGGGAAGGAAGTTGCGGAGGGCCTCAAATGCAGCAGGATCCTGGGTCCAGTTCTTCTCGGGGAACTTGACAGCGAACTGGATGTACATGTTGCCAAAGTCGTGGTGGCGCGGGGACGGCATGCCCTGGCCGCGGATCATCTTGACGGTGCCTGCGAATGCGGTTAGTGAGAAGTTGCAGACGGAGAACACTGGAACTGTTAACTTACCAGGCGCAATTGCCTCACCCGGGAGGATCTCGACGCTCAGCCACCTCTCATCCAGGTGCTCGACATAGATGGTGCCGCCGGCCAGTGCGGTGACGAGGTCAATCTCGGCCTGGTAGATGAGGTCGTCCTCCCGGCGGTTGAAGCGGGGGTGGGGCTTCTGCTCAATTTGGAAGACGACATCGCCAGCGAGGATGCCAGGCGCTTGGTCGCCCTCGCCGCGGAACTCGACCTTGGTCCCGCTCCTAACACCGCGGTCGACGTGGACGTGGAGGACCTTGCGGTCGACCACGGTCTTCTTGCCGAAGCACTGCTTACAGCGATCCTTGTCCTTGACAATCTCACCCTCGCCGCTGCAGTCCGGGCATACTGTCTGAAAGCGCTGGATCATGGGACCCATCTGGCGCATCATCGTCTTCATGCCGTGGCCGTCGCAGCCAGCACACTTCCGGACAGCCCCCTCCTTGCCGCCGCGGCCCTCGCACTTGGGGCAGATGATGGAGCGCTGCAGGGCCAGCTTGGAGACCTTGCCGCGGTAGATGTCCTCGAGCGAGACGTTGTGAACGTGGTGGATCGTCTTGGCCTTGCTGGGGCCGCGCGGGTGGTTCATGCCACCACCGAACATGCCGCCGAAGCCACCGCCGAGGCCGCCGCCACCGCCAAAGAACTGAGCAAAGAGGTCCTCGGCAGCCATGCCG
Source organism: Parachaetomium inaequale (assembly GCA_033296685.1). Classification (NCBI taxonomy): domain Eukaryota; kingdom Fungi; phylum Ascomycota; class Sordariomycetes; order Sordariales; family Chaetomiaceae; genus Parachaetomium; species Parachaetomium inaequale. The sequence continues at coordinate 21,827 of MU854325.1, forward strand.
CCGCCGCCGCCCGCACCGCCTTCCAGGCCGGCCTCGCCATACTGGTCGTATATCTGCCGCTTTTGGCTATCCTGCAGGATCTCATACGCGTGACTGATCTCCTTGAATTTCTGCTCGGCGGCGGGGTTGTTGTGGTTCTTGTCTGCAGGCACGAGTTAGGGCGGGCACGAAGAAAACCAGCAGCGGCGAGACATACCGGGATGGTACTTGAGCGCGCCGGTCTTGTATGCCTTCTTCAGCTCTTGCTCTGTGGCATTCGGCGAGACCTGTCGCGGGGTGTCAGCTTATTGACACAGCGGTGTCTTTCGGGGTCGGCTCTGCATACGCCAAGCACGTCGTAGAACTTTGTCTCCTTGACCATCTTGCCGGTTTACTCTGAGAGAAAGGGGTGTGTAGTGGTGCGGTGTCTTGCGGCTGCCGGGATCGGTTGGGGCCTGGCGAGGTGCGGCGGGGATGCCGGAAAGCGACCAGGAAATCGGAACCTTTGTGATCTGGAACCAGTGGGAGGTTAGCGACGTGCTTCCGGGAGTGAAACAGAAGACGGGCGCAGTGTTCCGGGTGTTGCAACAAAAAGAAGGGTTCCGGAATGCGTCGCGGGGATCGCGAGGGTTCTAAGCCGGGGTTCTCGGCGCAGCGAAAAGTCCAGAGGATTCTGCCGCGGGTCCGGGGAAAAGAAGCGCACGCGCGAGGGCGACCTACCGGGCAATCGCAGGGAGAAATGCGCGTTCTGACGCACTGCTGGGTAATCCGGGCGAATATCGAGTCTAGCGCACTCTGGTTCTCGAGAAGGACGGCTGTCTTCACAAAGGTCACAGTTGAGCGGCAACCAAGAATGCGGATGCTTATAAAAGTGCGGTTGCGCAGAGGGGAGGCTGAAATTCTTGGGTTTCCAATCGAGTCGCCGCCTTCCCTCCACCGGACCATTCAGCCCCTCCCGATGGAAATCGATCGAAGACTCTGGACTGTGGCTGGTGCTATTAGCACGGTACGCGTTCTGTGCGGGGTTTTACGCGTGCTCTGGCGTACCCGCCTAGCGAAGCCTTCCAAAGCCGAGCCAGCGGATGCACATGGAAATCCGAATGCTGGGGTGCCCCGACGAGCCGTGGCTACAAGTTTGGTGGGGCCGTTTCAGGCGCGGCACGGTCCCAGGCTGGGCCCTAAATTTAGACAGCAACCTGCACGCTTCGTCATTGTCGAAGGAAACCTCCCTGAATCCAGACCCTTTGTTCGCCATCTGCACGCTTTGTCGGTTCACTTGCCAGGTTCCAGGCCCATTTCAAAGAGGAGTTGAAAATCACAGAAGTGGACGGACGAGCAAATTGATTAAAGTTGTTCTTGAAAGATCTCGCAGTTTGGGAAAGCCAGAGTGCTGGCCTTGATGTGCCATCACATGTTCCTGTCTCACAGTGCAGTGCAGTCGAGTCATTACGTCGTCCTTACAAACTGGAAGCAAAATGAAAGTTTCAGTCTCAGGTGAAACCGCCACCGAACAGTCCCATCTTTACATTCAACGGGGCCGATAACGTTATGGTCGTGGCTTATGAAAGTGGCTTCGAGTGACCTGAGCGGCCTCATATCCTCCGACACCCGACAACAGCGAGGGCCAGAGCAGCCACCCTCACAACCAACACACGTCACAAAAGCACCCAACTCAAGACGTTCAACTTCAAGCCTCTATTATGCCGCAACCAGCAACCACAGAACCAACCCAAGATAGATATCCTGTCTACCAAACCAACCCCAACCAGAATAAAGGCCAAGCTTACTCGCCCCATGCCAGCCAGATATGCAACCATTCCCCCCTTCCTCCTCACCACACAGTCCACGCAGCCCCATCCCAACCCCCAAAACTCCCTTCTCAATCAAATCAGACAAACAACCACCGCTTCCTCACCCCCCGCCTCTCCCCTCACCCTACCTACACCTGTGCCTGTTTTATGTGCCGGCCGACCCTCTCCCTCAGCCCAGCCAACGTCTTCCGTCTCCCACCCGCCAAACAACCAACCAGAGTAGAAGAAGCCATCTCCTAACCATCTCAAGGCACCCATAGAAAGTAGAAGACGAATAAAATAGTTAGGAAAGGGCAAAAAAAGAAAAACAAGTCTACACGCTTTTACCATACCATACCATGCCATACCCCGCGCACCACCACCTCTTCTCACCCGAGTAGCAACCACTGCAGTTACATTGGGAAAAAGAAAAAATGACAACAGTGACAAACAAATCGATACAGTTACTATACAACAACTACCTTCCCCCACCCCATCCATTACCCCAGCCCTCCACCATGACCGCTCCCCTCTCATTTCTTCCTAACACCCCCAACAAACGACCTCCCAACCAACAAACTCCCCCAGCCACCAACCCCCCCAGCAACCAACCCCACCCCACCCCATCAGATCCGAATTCACCTATACTCCTAAGAAAGTAAATTCCTCAACGACGGGCTCGCACTCGCGCCACTAGCAGGCCTATTCTCCCTGTGCTGGTGCGTGTGCGGATGCGGGTGTTGATGCTGATGCTGATGCTGATGCGACGGCGGCGGGTGCTGCGGGGCCGGATGCTGCGGCAAGCCTCCCTCGTGATGGCCCATCGGCGGCGGCGGCGGCGGAGGGCCGTCTCTCATCGGCGGAGGGCCCGGCGGCGGGGGACTGCCGTGGTGATGATGCGGCGGCGGCGGGCCGTGCGGCGGGTGGTGGCCCTGGTGGTGGCCGCCCCACTGTCTGAGGTAGTTAGGCGGCGGCGGCGGCGGGCCCTCTGGGCCGCCGGGGTGGGCCATGCCGACGGGCGGCATCGGGTTCATGGGCGGCATGTGGTGCGGTCGGAGATCTGCCGGGGGGTGGCCGTGATGTGGGTGGTATGGGCCCGGCGGTCTAGTAGGCGGTGGAGGGGGCGGCCCGCTGACGCGCCGTGGGGATGGCGGGTGCTGGATGCCGTTTACGAAGGGTTGGGCCATGTGGCCGCCCGGCGGGGACTGTGCCGATGGGTGTGGGATGCTAATCGGGGGAGGCCGGAGGTGGTTAGGCGGCGCCAGGGGAGGCATCGAGGAAGGCGGCGGGGACGGGACGCCGTTGACCTCGCGGGAAGGGTGTAGCGGTGGCGGGCCATGCCCGGTTGACGGCCGGTGCCACTCGTACGGGCGAGGGGATGCGTACGCCGAAGGAGGCTGGACTGGCGGTGCCCGTGGCGTGATAGTCGGGGGAAGCGGAGGCGGAGCCACCGGGTGGTTGTGCACAGGGGGAGGCCCGATCGGGTGCGCGATAGGACCTGGTGCTGGAGCCTGAAGAAGCGGCGCCTGCACGGGGGGCGAAGGGCCGGGAACCGGAGGCCACCCGTATGACCCTCTGTTTGGGTGTCTCGGTTCCTCATGCCTCGGGGGTAGTATCGCGGCGGCTGCTTGCGAAGCCTGGCGGACGGGCTCCGGGGGAGGTGTCGGCTCTCTGGGAGGCTGCGAGTGCAGCGTCGGTTGCCGGCCCGCCTTCTTGCATTTGTGGCATTGGAAGCTTCGCTGCTCGACAAACTTCTGCGCCTCTGACCCGATGTTGCCATAGTACCCGTTTGTAAGCTCCCGCTCCTGCGCCTGGTCAATGGGGTGCCACTTGGGGCTGACGTCGACGCCGCATGTCAGGCAAATCTTGCCGCCGGGCTGGAGAGCGCTCGGCGCATCTTCGTGGTCGCCGTTGACCATGGTAACCACTGACTCCCGTCGGTTCTGGTGAGCTGTGGTCGATGTGGGCGAAGTCGACATCTTCGACGCGACAGTGATCTGGTTCGCCTTCCTTGCACAGCCCGTCAAGGTCAGATCGGCCTGCTTGCAGTTTTGCACGTAGAGCTGCAGCGCATTCGTTCCACTCTCGGCCGCGATTTCGTGCATCCGATGGACCGTGGTCTTGGTCGGCAGATGGTCCTTGCACCAAACCCCGGCTGATATCGCACCAGTGTCCCCATTGATGGTGACGATGCGGGACTGGTCCCGCCGGGAGCCCTTGACCGGTGTGACGTCGAAGCCGAGAACATAGCCGGCCTGATGAGCGCACTCGACATGGACTGGGACGTGGCAATGGTGGCACTGCACGCACGCTCCGTCGTCTCGTTTGCAGACCTTGCACACCTTTGCGTACTTTGCCCGCGGAATCAGGGGAATGCCCTCGCTCGGACTGAGGGCCTTGGCGTTTCCAAACTTGACCTCGGGCGTGAACACGGCACAGGTGACGTGCACCCAGTTGTTGTCGGCCGTCCGCTTCAGGGGTTCGCGAGGGTTGACAGGGCGGTTCATCTCCTCCTGCTTCTTGCGGTAGTAATCAGCCGCTCGTTGGGCGTTCTCGCGTTCCATCCGCTCCCGCTCCCGGTCCTTCTCGGTCTTTTTCTTATGAGAATTGGAGATCTTGGGGTGCTCCACAAAGTCTTGTGCCGTATACTCGACAGGGCAAAGGACACACTTGTAGTGCTAGTTTCGAGTCAGTATCCATAGTTTATCTGAGCAAAGAATGGCACTTACAATCGACAGCTGCGGATTCTTGTCATTCAGACACATGTCGCAGGTCCACTTGCCCGGAGCGCGATTATCAACGACGCCATAGCAGTTCCGGTGCACTGTCAAACGGCACTCTCTGCACGACAGGTGCTGGTCGCCCAGCGGCTCCATCTCCCTGCATATGGCACAGGGCAGCGTCTTGGGCTTTGGAATCTCGGGGACAGGCGGTGGTGCTGGCGCTTGTGGCTGTTGCTTTTCGGTCGCCTTGTCCTTCTTCTTCCAAGTCGGGCCGCCAGACACGCTGCCCGTCTCGGACGGGGTCTTCTCAAGGTCCTTGTCAATCAAGCTGCTCTTCAGCTTCTTGCGTGGCGGCTCCGTAGCGGCCGCAAGACCGTTGAGAGACGCTGCCGGGCTTGCCGTCGCGGTATCGTCGGGTGTCGGGAAGCGGGTGCTGTTCACCATCTCGTCGGCCGCAAGCAGTTCCTTATAGAGATCCTCGTCGGCCCGACGCCGCCACCCACGGCCGCCCGTCTGGGCCACCTTCTTAGCCAGCTCGTCAATGTCCTCCCACTGGATGGCATAGCGCCGCCACAGCTCGGCGCACCGCCTGCAGAGGGCTTGGATGTACTGGTCCTTTTTGTCCTTGCCCGAGTTCTTGCCGCCGTTTTCCGTCACGGGCGTGACTGCGGCAACCGGGGCGCGCCGCCACTTGCGAGACTTTTTGGTGCCGCAGAACTTGCACATGAAGCACTTCTTCTTCTCCTTGGCCTTGTCCGCGTCAAATGCGGAATCGTCGTGGACGTCGGCGACATCATCGGCCAGCTTGTTCGCGGCAGCCTCGGCCTTCTTGGCGTCCTTCTTCCCCTTCCGGCCCGAGAAGTTGCCCCAGATCTGCTTGCCGCGGTCCGTTTTCTTCCAGGTGTAGTAGTAGCGGGTGATGGTGGCAGCTTTGAGAGTCTTGACGTGCCTCTTGACGCTGTGCAGTTCGGACCCAAACTTGGCGACGGCCTCTTCGAACTTCTTCTGCTCCAGCGGGGTCAAATCGGGCTCCCCGAAGTCGGCTTTGGGAACCTTGGGGAGCTCCGCGAGGGCCTTCTCCGGGTCAAAGTCATTGCGGAAGAGGACGTCTCTCGCAACATCCTGGAGGTTGGTGGAGTGCGGCGGCAACCCGAGCGAGACTGCCATTGACCTGGCCGTGTCCATGTAGTCGTCGAGCCCCTCGCTGGGCATGCTCACACCGCAGGCGTCGGGCGGCTTGTAGAGGAGGGTCGCCGTATCATCGCCGCCCCGCTCGATGTATCCGGGCGGTTCGTCCTGGACCCACTTGGGCCGCCTCTCCTTTTCGAGGCGCTCGGCCTCGAGAGCGGCCTGCTGGTCTTTGGTGAGCTTGCTGTTGTTTTTGCCCGACCGCTTGAACTCGAGCGGTTTGACGTATTCCACCGGGCGGCCGAACCAGGGGGGCACGATGGCCTGGTGGCGGAGGCCCAGCCGGGTGCTCGCGCGGGGGAAGATGCGGTCGTCCAGATCCAGAGCGTCCTCCACCTTGCAGTGCATGCCGAAGTAGCGGTAGGGCCACAAGCTGGCATGGTAGATCTGCTCGGCGGTCGGCGGCGGGTGGGCGTTCTCCTCGGCCGGGCTGGTGCGGCTTGTGCGGCCCGTGTCGACCCCCTCGACGCCGCCCATCTCCTCGTCCTCATCGTCGACGCCCTCGTCGTCCTCGCCATCGTGATGGCGGTGGGGGTCCGAAACGTTGGGCGTGTGGCGGGCCTCGAGTTTGCGCTCCTGGGCGCGGCTGCATGCGGCGCAGGACCAGGCAAAGCCACGGCTTGGCTTTTTGAGCAGGGGTGGCTTGACGCAGTTCATGTGGTACGTGTGTTGACAGACGGCGCAGTCGACCGAATCATTGCTGTTGGGGGTGTGTGTCAGCAACTGGCTCCACTTTTCTCGCTCCCTCCCGTCCCCCCGTCCCTCCCTCGAGCTGCCTGCCGCACTGGGTCCCATTGGGTCCCGCGCCACCCCGCCAAATCACAGGGCTCGGCTGGGTTTTGGTTGGCTGCGACGACGCCCGCCGGGGTTGGTTGGGAGTCTTGGGACTTGACTTGTTCAAACTTACTTCGCGCAGTACGTGGTGCATCGCTTGCACGTCTTGACGGCACTGGTCAGCTCCTTGCCGCGGCCCTGCTCCGTCAGGACGTATTTCCACCGCTCGTCCAGCACCTTCTTGACGTGCGCGGGCACGTTGATGACCTGGCGCGTCGGGATCACCTCGTAGTTCTTTTGGATGTACCGGTCATACAGCTTCTCGTACCAGAAGCAGTCGGGCGACTGCTTGTAGCCCGCCATGTCGGTGATCTCGGCCTTGTGCCGGATCTGACACTTGCCGCGCAGCGACGTCAGAGGGCTAATGTCCGAGTGCATCGTGGCGAAAACAAGACGCGTGTCTTGCACCTTGCGCCCGATGTCCTTGGGCCGGTAGTACCAATTGATGCGCAGCGCGTCGATTGGCAGTGCCGCGTCGTTTTTGGCGTGCAAGAACTCCATGATGCGGCCCAGGTAGTAGGGCTCGCCGGGCGGCTCACAGACCAGGTAGACGTGATCTGCATCGCCCGTGTCAGGACTCTCGGGAAAATAGCGAGTGTGTGTGAAACGGGGCGGCAAACTTACCATTCACCTCGAGCACTGTGCCGTCGTCGGCAACCATTTTCCCATCCTTGGGGCGGGACTTGGAATTCTCAAAGGTGAGCAGGTTCGTCTCGCCATAACCAGCACTGCTTGGCGTGGCATTCCCGCTGCCTTGGCCGGTGGTTCCGAGGCGCTTCTGCAGCGCCGACGAGGAGAGAGCGCCATTTGAACCTGACGGCGTTTGGCTGCCGCTGGCCGTCGACGCCGTGTCGGCGACCTTGCGCTTCTTGCCCTTTGGGGCGCCGTTGGTCGTACTGGTGGTGCCGTTGGCAATCGATGATGATGATGATGCCGCGGCGGTTGAGGCCTGGTGCTGATTTTGAAGTTGGTCTCTGGTGCCATTGTGCTGCTTGCCGTCGTCCGGAAGTGGTTTTCTTGATGGTCCATTTCCAGAGCGCGGTGCGGCAGGCTGTGATGGATTGGCGGGTGCCGGTGTTGACGATGCACCTTGCAGCTTGGTGCTCGGCGGTTTTCTGGGGTCGTCATCTTTTCGCTGCGGATAGGCGTCGAAAATGTCCAGATCGAGGTCCTTGTCCTCGGCATAATTTGGGCGTGCCGCGCCGGTGCGGTTCCGCGACCGCGTCCCGTAGGGCGAGGGCTGCGAGCCGGCCGCCGACGGCTTCTCCATGGCGTGCGGTGGTGCTGGTGCTGGTGGAGGTTGCGGAGACTCAGAATTGGAGGTTGAGATTGGAGACGGGTCAGACATGCGTGGCAGGACGGATGGCGGGATGGCACCCGCGCTGTTAGACTGCCTGGCCGAGCTTGGTGACCCTGCGCCGTCCTTGGCAGACGAGGTGCGACTGCCCGGATTTGCCTGGTCCTCGGGCTGGGTCGCCGTTTGGGATTTTTGAGCCATGCCGGGCGGAGGGGAAAAAAATGACAGGTGCCAGAACGTGACTTGGCCCGCTGCCGGTCAGCGAGGGATGGCAGTGAGGGCGCAGCCTCGGTCCTCGCTGGTGGTCAGAAGGGGTGGCAGGATGGCAAAGGCGCCAGATCGCGTGGAGGGACAGAGATGGCGGGAGAGGATGTGACGCGAGTGGGCCAGGCGATGATGGTCCATAAGACGAAACGGCAGCGGGTCCGATGCCCCGGCGTGCAAAAGAGAGCGACCTCAGCAGCCGGTGAGGGAGGAAGCTGGCCGTGGGGGTAAAACCTTCGCGGGCGGACGAGAAGGTTCGGGGGCGCGGGCAACGCGGGTGGGCGAGTGATGGTGGTGGCGGTTACCGGCAAGGATATAAATCGGGGACCGCGCTGGTGAGATGGAAGTGAAGGGCCAAAGGGAGTGGGCGAGCTGGGTGGGCGGAACGGTAAGGGAATGCGCGTGGGCCGGATGTCAAGGCCAGACTTTGGGATGGGCGCGGGCAAACATGCATGCGTGTGGGAGAGAGATTTCGCAGAGTGAGGAAGAAAAGGAAGGGAGACTAGCACCAGAGATCCGAGATATGTGGGCAGAAAAGGCAAGGTAGGGGACCTCAGGTAATAATGGGGACGAGCGAAGACGTCAAATGGCAAGGATGGAAAGGCAAGGCAAGGCGAGGCCAAGGTCCATGTCGCGCGGTACATGCCCGTCGACCTCCTCTTTGGGCCCTGGCATCTCCTGCGCCGGGCGAGGCGGCGCCTTTTGCAATTGCGGACGGGTGCCGGGGCCACCCCCATCCCATGCTTCCATTTCCATCCGGGCCTGCCTTCGAACCCAAGCGCAGAAGCAGAACACGCTCCGGGCGAGTGGGCCGCCGCTTGCACTGTGGAGCCATGAGCGACTGTATCGATACCGCGGGCTGCAGGGATTTGCATTCCTGCATCGCCCAGAGTTCAACGTCCCCGAAACCGCCCCATGGCGCCGGGTTAGTGCCTCTGCGCTACGTCGGCCCAAAAACATTCAACCTCACCTGTCCTTTTTGCGCCAGCCTACCTTGGTTACGAGTCCGACTGTCGTCCGCCTGCACCCGATGACGAGCATGGATGAGTGCTGGGAGATATGGAGCTTTCCGTGCAGGCCAGCTCTCGGGAAATAGGGCACGAATGTGGGGAAAGTACATTGTACGTGCAGATGTTACTGTGGAGAGGAACATGCAGCAAATCCAGCCAAAAGCTTTCCGCACTGCTGCAGCCAAAGAAACTGGGTGGAAAGCCTGGGATCCAGCTGGCTCGCTCTCGGCCGCCGTTGACCACGTCTTGAGCGATATTCGTTCTGCATTTGAGCAGCTGGAACGGTTTGGAGATTTGGGGGGAAGATGGTTCGCTGCGCAAGGTCTGCACACCGTCCCTTTCCTGCTTCATTACCGGAGCGGCAAAGAGCCCCTCTTGTTCCCGCCTGCATCGGGCTCAAAAATGGACGACACCCATCCTCAAGCTCTTTTCAGCGACCATCGGAATATTGCGCAGTTTGTCCAGCATCCTAGGGCGAAGCTGACCAGGGATTGCCCCCGGCGTCCTGCTCCTCACGCAACATCCGTTTGCCCCCGCAGAGCATCCATCCTCTCTCCGCCAGTACATGGCCGACGGGATAGACTGTCTCCTCATTCTGCGGTGAGACGGCCTCTCTTTGTCTGGCGGTCAATGACCTGCGGGCGGATACTGACAAGACGGCCGGCTGCCCGTTGGCGATTCGCCTTTGAGCATTACAGGTCCCTGCCGCACTGTGCCCTTCCAGGCCCATGCTATGGGATGGGATGCTAAGGCTGCCCTGCAACCCAAGATAAAGCTTGGTTCCGGCCCAGGCCTGGCATCACTGTCCTCCACAACCTCCCAACCGCTCTTGTAGTCGCTGTGATGAATGTATGTCTTTACGACCTCGCCTATTTCAGAGCATCGCTGGCCTTCTTCCTTTGCGTGCCTCAATGCTTCGCACCCTTGCGAATTTGTGATTGGCAAGGATGTCGAGGGCGGCTGGGCTGGGGTGCCGCCGACGTCTTGGCACAACCCACCGCGGCAGCATCTGTGGCCTCCAGGAGGATGTTCCCCGGCGACCAAGTAAAATGAGGGAAGATGGCTCAAGCTTGGGGGAGGAGCGGCATCAAGCGCTAGCCAAACTCTCGCTGAGTTGCCCGGACTTCTCGGTCGTTGAATGGCGATAACATGATACCTTTCCGGTGTCCGAAGGCTATGACAGCTACAGCCCTGATGACTCGGCAAGGCCCCCAAGCAGAGTGGGAACACGGGCGTTCGAGAATCTGAAGGCGACATTGGCTTCCCAGGGGTTTTGGTGCCTCCTGACCAAGCAGCTCCGCAAATCAAGGTGTAATCTCGTCGTGACCGTTGGGCTGGCGTCCGACAGTGATGAGGCAGAGGCTCAGGCTGCCTCTGGCTGGTAAATGGCCATCTTGCAAGACCAACCAGAAACATTTTCTGCTGCGGATCAAAAAAATCAACCCGGGGGGGATGTTCAGCATACCGTGGCTTGGCACAGCTGGGGGTATCAGCATGGAGCGAGATGCGTGTTCTTGATCCGCCCGTTTCGTGGTCGGCCACTTCATCTGACCCAAACGTGGTGCGTGCATGCCGAAACGGTACACAACAGCTGCCGGCTTCACCACACCCAGCCGCCACCCACCTTGCAACCAACTATCTGACCGCCAACCTACTTTTGACAAGGACGAGTTTCGGGCCATGCCTGGGCGTCGTGGTTAAAGAATGGTCTCTTTTGAACCTTTGTAGAATACTCAGAAACTGAGGCCGTCAGAGCGGTAAATTCAACGTCGCCGCGCCTTTCCAGGGTGCAACGTGGTTTTGCTGTGGGCTGCCATGAGCATGACTGCACGACGAGAGAGGAGGTGGGAGAGCGAGGTTCCTGATGAGCACAGTGTGATCCGGCTTTACGCACCGTGGCGTAAGATGCCAGATGTGGTGGCGGCGGCAGGTGAGAAGCGCTGTTGGTTTTTCGAGGCGGGGATTGCCGTTTTGGACCTTTTGGTCATGTCATTGGCTTGTCCCGAACGGCACCTCAAACTCGATGAAGAATGAGGCGTCCCAGCCGAGTTCGTCCGTCCGTCCCCATGAGCCATCGGCGCTCGTTGTGGTATACAATCATCAGAGTGAACACAGGAGCCGCAGAACTCACCAGCCTCGTCGCCATCACCCGGTGCTCAGGTCGGCCTTGGCTCGATCATCGCTGTTCTCCCCCGAGGTGTGGTTTTCGTCATGAGACGCGCAAAACGGCGGCAGCGGAGCCACTGAAGTGGGGGGCATTCAAATGACATCGATCGGGGTCCGCGACATTTTCCTGTGGCCAGAAGAACACACCTTCGGGCCGGATTGATTCTGTCGATCTTGAGCTTTTGGTGGAAGATTGCAGACTGGAATCATTTCGAGTTGGCTTCAAACCACTGAACAGAGATCGTGGTTTCTCCCAGGGCCAGCAGCCTGCTTGGTCCGTTGTGACCTTCGATGTGCCGTCGGGCTCATGCTTTATGACCCTTTCATCAGAGGTGGAGACCTGTAGGCGCTGCGTTCTGCACCACGCACATCATCCCTGGTAACGTCAAATGTTAACGCAGTGGCACAGGGCGAGCACCTTCTCCGCGTTTTCTAGGTTGTCTCTTTTATCACCAAGGCGTGCTCGGCGTCATTCGAAGATCGAGGAGAGGTTCATTTCAGAGCTACTGCCGTGGAAGGCTCGGCGCTTTCGAGTCGTCGCCACTTCCGCCAGCCTCGTTGCCCACTCGCCGAGGATCGACCCCAGCCCGTCGGCGGTGTTTCATATCGGCTGATTCTGTCTCTCATCTCAACGGACGGCGGCGAGCCACCAGTGTGGCTGCTCGAACAAAGCGCCACAGAAGTGATTTATGTGACTCGGGTTTGATCGAGGGATGTGTAATCCTTGAATAGGCATTTGGAGGCTCGTCGACTTTGAATGAGCGACTTGAGCCCGTGGGTGAAGCGGGGCATCATCGGTTGTCGTTTCTGGCGGCTGTGACAAAGCTGCCCTGGTTGCTTGTCCAAAGTACAAGGAAAGCGGGGCCTCCCATGCCAAATCCTTCGGAAATGAGAGGCTGATGGATGTTCAGGGACCTCAGCCAAGAACAAGGGCTGGAACGACCCGCCCGCCCCACAACAACAAAGGTGGGCGCACACCCCTGCGCTTTTCCCAAACGGCCGGGAATTCGACGCGGTCCAAGCCAACATCGGATCGACGCGACATCCCGATTGCAGATTGCAGCAGGCAACCGCCTCCAAGTTCCGCCTTCCTTGGAGTTCAACCCCCGTTTTCCTCCTGATTTCAAAACTGAGCTATGATTTCTGCAGCACTTCCAGACAGGGCACAAGGCCCAATTCCGATATGATTTTGGCATCGCAGCTTTTGCAATCCTGATAAGAGACCGAGCCCTCCCCCGTCCCTACGTCATGGCAGACAAGTCCAGGCTCGGCGTTTGGCACACGACGACGTTGCAGTCTGCAAGACAGCAACAACACCAGCAGACGTACTATACCACGTCTCTTGCTGGCCATAAACGGGCCTATGATGCCTCGTCGTCTCAGAACTCCGATCGGAACGGGGCGCCGCGGAGACGGGCCCCGCCGCAGCCACTTCCTTTTCGCTCTGGCCTCAGCAGCAACACCGCAAATAATGAGCCGCCAAGGCTCACTGCAAGCCAAATCGAGTATGCAGACGGCTCTGCCGCCAGACAACTGCCCTCGGAGTACTCGCAGAGACAGGACTTTGCTGCCACGCCAACGTCTACCATAGACCCCTTGCTTTCCCTCTCGCACCCAGCCTACAGTCTCCCCAGGCAGCTCGTAGCAAACTTTGCTGCTTCAGGCATCAGGACCATTTACCCCTGGCAGAAGCAATGCCTTCGCGGCCCGGGCCTCCTAGATGGGGAGAAGAACCTAGTCTACAGCGCTCCCACGGGCGGCGGCAAGTCGCTGGTTGCCGATGTTCTCATGCTGAAGCAGGTCCTCGAAGACCGTGATGCCAAGGCCATCCTCGTGCTGCCATATGTTGCTCTTGTTCAGGAAAAGGTGCGCTGGCTCCGCAATATCGTCAGTGGCATCTCGCGCGAGGAGCTCGGCCAGAACGAGCAAGACGACAGGCCCAAGTTTTGGGCTCCGAGGGCGGATAAAGATACTATCCGGGTGGTTGGTTTCTTCGGCGGCAGCAAGATCAGGGCGACTTGGGCGGATTTTGATATTGCCGTCTGCACCATCGAGAAGGTGAGTGCCTGGCAGCCAAGAGCCCGGGACGGCCGAGTCTGACGGGGCTACGCGTGTAGGCAAACTCTCTCGTGAACGCAGCCATTGAGGACTGCTCCATCTCGAAGCTGCGAGCCGTTGTCCTGGACGAGTGCCACATGATCGACGACGGCTACCGGGGATATTTGCTCGAGCTCATGGCTACCAAACTGATGTGTCTCGGTCAGCCGCTCCAGATCATTGGCATGAGCGCCACTCTAACGGTGCGTCGGACTATCCTTCATTTTCCCGAGGTTTGAAGATGCTGATGGGCATGCTAGAATATTGAGCTCCTCAAAAACTGGCTGCAGGGCCATTCATACGAGACTCACTACCGCCCAGTCCCCATCGAAGAGCATCTGGTGTACGACGGAAAGGTATACGCCGCAGGGACCACCGCTAGCCTCCTGAAAACGGTGACGCAGTTGGACACGAGGAGCCAATTTAGCCAACCCAGATTGCAACCTTTGAGGATCATCAAATCCTCGGACCACAAAGAGCTCACGGACCCTGTTCGGAATGCCGTTGTTGCCCTTGCGAATGAAACGGTCAGGGCCGGCTATGGGGTGCTGGTCTTTTCGAGCAGCCGTGCCGGCTGCGAGTCGGACGCCGTGCTGATAAGCCGGGTGCTGCCGACTTTTGCAGAAGCCGACCCATCCATTCAGGAGAAGAGGTCGGATTTGCTTGGTGATCTGCGCAGTTTAAGCACGGGACTCGACCCGAAGCTGGAGCAGACCATTCCCTTTGGCGTGTCCTTCCACCGTAAGGATTACCTCGCCTAGCCTAACCACAGCACCATACTGACTGTTCCTAGATGTAAGGCTTCCCCTACTGTCGACGGCGGCTGATGTTGACATTTCAAGGCCGGCCTCACAACCGAAGAGCGGGAGCTTGTAGCAAAGGCATATGATCAAGGCGTGCTCAAAGTATGCGTGGCAACATGCTCTCTTGCTGCCGGTATCAACCGTGAGTCGGCCTGTTAGTCTCCCCAAGCCGCTCGCTGACATTCGTAGTACCTGCCAGGCGGGTAATTCTCCATGGTGCCCGCATGGGCCGTGACCTCGTCGGTCCTGCGATGCTGTAAGTGCAATGACAGGGTCACTGGGATATGGCATTGACTGTTGCAGTCGACAGATGCGCGGCCGAGCCGGCAGGAAGGGCAAGGATGAAGTTGGGGAAACATACCTGTGCTGTCGGCAAACCGACTTGGAGGCCGTTGTCGACCTGATGCACGCCGATCTTCCAGAGATATCGAGCTGTCTCATATCCGACAAGCGTCGTATCCAGAGGTGAACCTCGGTCCCAGGTCCCGGGATTTCAACGCTAACTACCAGTCAGAGCCTTGCTAGAAATCATCGCGATTCGACTGGCAACGAGTCGGGAATCGCTCGACGACTACGTCAGCAAAACTATGCTCGCCTACTCGGCCGAGCCAGACTCGATCCAGGAGAATGTCGAGGCAAGCATCGCCGACCTCCAGAAGATGGAGTTCGTCACGGTTGATGGCTACGGCAGCTTCCAGGCTACCCTACTGGGCAAGGCTATCGTTGCGTCGTCGCTTGACCCTGAAGACGGCATCTTCATCCACAATGAATTGAAGAAGGCACTGCAAGCATTTGTGATGGACGGCGATATGCATGTCCTCTACAACTTTACCCCAGTCCACGACCTCGGCGGTGTCATGGTCAACTGGAAGGTCTTCTGGAACGAAATGCAGCAGCTCGATGACAGCGGCCTCAGGGTCATACACTTCCTGGGACTCAAGCCTGTCGTGGTCGACAACATGTAAGCCTCTCGCGGATGCCTGCGGTTGGATCGGCTAACACGGGGCAGGCTCCACGGAGGCACTCTGAGGGAGACGACTCCCGCCGAAAAGGAAAACGCACGGCGCTACCACCGGTTCTACCTCGCGCTGCAGCTGCGGGATCTCTGCAACGAGGTGCCCATACACCGGGTGGCGCAGAAGTACGACATGCCGCGCGGGTCTGTCCAGACCCTGGCGCAGACTTGTCAAGGGTTTGCTGCTGGGATGATCAAGTTCTGCGAGACGATGGGTTGGGGGTGGGTACTGTCGCCAGGAGTGTTTTCCTCGTCACTTGTTAACTGTAAACCAGGGCCATGGCCGCTGCGCTCGACCACTTTTCGGACAGACTGAAGGCTGGGGCCAGATCCGACCTCCTGGCGCTCGCCAAAATCACGTTTGTGAAGAGCAGGACTGCGTAAGCCCGGCCGATGGGGAGCGAGCTGTGACTCCTTGTATGGCGGTGAGGCTAACGTGGCCAGACGGATTTTCTGGGACAACGGCCTCAAGACGGTCGCCGCTGTCGCCAATGCGGATCCGAAGGAGCTTCTCCCCATCCTGATGCAAGCGCAGCCCAACAAGGTGAAGTTGGGGGCCAAGGACGAGCAGAAGTTCACGGACAAGCTGCTGGCCAAAGCGAAGATCATCGCCGACTCGGCAAACAGGCTCTGGCGTAAGGAAGGATCCCTCTTCAAAGTTTATCCGCCTGTCGGGACTAATCACGCCTTTCTGCAGAGATCGAGATGCAGCAGGAGCTCGTTGACGAGGAGTGAGTAGAGTTTGAGGGATCGCGCAACACGCCGACTTCGCACCCACCCCTGGCTTCCCTTCGGGAGCGCCAGATCCTTCAGGGCCGGGTATCTTGCGGCGTCACGTTGCAAGAGCCGTCTGTGGACACGAGCAGCCGGAGAAGAGCACCCGACAGGACACGCCCTGCGGACCTGTGTACGATGCGTCTGTGCATTGACAGACTCGTAGCAGCTATGCTTGACATCGATCGATTGATTTGAAGAGACCGTGGACAAGTCCCGGCAGAAGCTTTTACGAAATCATTGTGAAGCCGCGCTGAGAAGGTTGAGAGACACTGGTGATGCTGATGGGGAGGGGTCAGATCCTGGCCTGTCACAGCAGCGTCGACCAGGGTTGTTCTGCATGGTCCTGGCAGCACACAAGGCGCATGCACGTCGAGATGCGCCATGCAGGTGCAGCAAGCAGCTTTCGGACACAGCGCAACAACACATGGCCCGCTGCTCCTTCGGGCCTGTCGGCTCGCACGTCCCCCTGGCCACGGCATCCATGCACTGAAATCCTCCCGCGCTCGGCTCTGGCGCTTCTGCTCGTTTCGCTTCAAAAGTCGGTCCTGTCAAAGAGTGGTGCAGACGGAGTCCTCCCCGCTCCGGCAGCTGGTCCAAAGGATCGACATCAGATCTGCATCAGAGAGAACACAACCCTGAGGGTCTCCCGACCTTGCCTTGACCAAACAACATCCTGAGGGGTTTCCGTCGAGTCACCAGTGCCGCCTTGTTGCCTACCTTGGGTAACCTCATTTATCCAGCTGAACGACATCGCAGCCGCACCCTCCACCCGCCCCTTGTGGTAGGCCGAGGCCGTCTCGTGCACCAACAAAGAGAGAAGGCGACCCGCCGGCCACACCACCACTGCCGGCCATTTCGAGCTCGCCCCAACGTCTCACAATCGCACCGCATATCATTCGACGGACAGACCGTGTGGCTGCCTGAAGAGCAACCCTCCTCGGCGCACCACCCACCCTCTCCACTCTTCGCTTTCCTGGCCTGTCTTGCACGCTTGGATCGGATCTTGGGGGTTTGCCTCCTTGGCTGCCTCTTGCTGCGTGGGATTCTCTATCTGGGCCAATCCCTGTCGAGGGAAAATCGTGTCAGCTCAGCCGCCTTGCGGCGTACAAGTTCGGCCAGCATTGGTGTATTTTTTGTTCCCTCGTCCTCAGATCCCGAGTGCCACAACGACCCGTGGCTTTTTATTGTTCTTTGCTTTTGACAACTCGATTGCACTTCTGCCGCCCACAACGATCCCAGGAACCAGTGTACGCATTCGAGTTGCACGCCGTCGCGCATCACAGAGCCGAGGACCATGTCTGCGGTGCCCAGCGCCAGCTCGGATGCTGTCGCCGCCGACCGCAATGAACCCGGCAGCGGGAGGGGCGAGGGGAGCTCCAGCACCAGCGCCGAGCAGCAGCGAAGAGCAAGCACCTCGCGCACGCTCGACGATGTCATGAGGGAGCCGTCCCGGACAGTCCCCGACGTCGTGGTCCTGGACTCGCTCCCCGATACGGCCGGGCGCAAAGACGTCCTCGACCCCAAGGAGGATCTCTGGCTGTCCACCGTCGACGGGTGAGTTGCATCTCTCTGCATTGGCCCCACTCCCGGCGCATCCCCCGGCGTGGCGTCCCGACGGGCATGGATCGCCGCTCCGCCGGATCGCCATTTGCTGTTTCTTCGGGGCCGACGCATCGATCACCAGGGTTGCTGCCCTCGTGCCCGTCTTTCTGAAACCATCACGGCTGCTGACAGGCTCGCGTAGACGATACAGTTCCCCGATTATCCCGCTCCATGTGGGCGAGCCGCCTTACCACGAGACCTTCTATGTATGTGCACGACCAGTCGATGGAATCACATGCCTTGTGTATGCTGACTGCTCTTCAGGTGCACAAGCACGTCCTCCTCAAGTCCGAGTATTTTGAGAAAGCTCTCTGCGGTGAGTTCAGCGAGTCGGGCTCGCAGTCCATCAACCTCCCGGAGGAGAACCCCGCCATCTTCCACTTCCTCATCGCCTACCTCTACGAGGGCAGGTATGAGCCCATCAGGCCGGCCGCTTCAGTCCTGGGTAAGCCCCACGTCCCAGATTTCCCTCCGTCAACAAGCACCCGCTCACCTAACCCTCATCAGTGCCCGACCAGGACAAGGGCAAAGGCAACGCGGCCGACACGGGCGCCGACTCCGACTCAGATTCCGTCTCGTCCCTCGAGTCCGACGTGAGCGCGCGCTCCCGCCACCGGCGCGACCGCCACCGGCGCCGCGAGGACCGCAACTGGGAGCGCATGCGCCAAAAGCACCCGGGCATGCACCGCCCCAACTGCAACTGCCCGCAGTGCGCCGCCGCCTCAGGCCCGCCCTGCTGGTCCTGCCGCGCCCCGCGCAACCCCCCGCCTTACCACCACCACCACCACACCGTCTACATCCACGACGGCCGCCCGGAGCGCCAACCCCGCCGCCCGCCCCGCCGCCGCCACCACAACAACGGCGTCCCCCCGCCCCCTCTCACCCCTCCCCTCCCCGCTCCCCCAGGAGGAGCAGCACCACCCGGCCGTGGCACCCCCTCGTGGCAACAACCGGACCCCAACGGCGGCCGCATCGCCGGCGAGGACCTGCGCACCTGGCTTCTCGCCTACGAGCTCAACCTCGACGTGTACATCCTCGCCAACAAATTCCTGCTGGACGGCTTCAAGAAGGAAATCGCGCGCGCCGCCGTCGACATGCTGGAAACGGCGGGCTCGGACGCCGCCGTCGTCGAGGTGCTGTATCTCTGCCGCAAGCTGTACGACGGCCTGCCCGAGACGGATCCGCTGCTCAAGATGGTGTTTGCGCGCGTGGGGTTCTTGCAGCCGTGGCGGAGTGCGGAGAGGGAGACGGGGGAGTTTATGATGGGGAACCCGGAGATTGCGCCGTTGTTGCTTAGGGAGATGGCGGCGAGGAGGGAGGATGATGTTAATGGGAGGGCGTTGCCCAGTATGGTGAGGCCGTGGTATGCTTTTGGTGGGGGGAATAATGGAGGGAATGGGAATGGGAATGGGAATGGGGGGGTGGATGTGTTTGGGCCGGCTGGGCCGCGCGGGGCGTATGGGGTGCCCGGGCCGGGGCCGCCGGTGCATCATTATAGGAGGGGGTTTTGATGGTTGAGGGGATTTTGATGGGTGTGGTGAGGTTTGGCGGTGGCGAGGGGTGGGGGTTGAGTTTGGTGGCAATAGGGCGTTGTGGATGGACCTGTCGGGGGGGGTGGGACGGTTGGCTATGGTTTGGTTTGATGAGGTTTGGACTCTTGGGTTGTGCTTGTCTGTTTCGGTTTCTCTTGGGATAGGAATTTGAGGTTGATACCAAAGCGTTTTGAGTGCGGAGGGGTTCCTTGGTGCCCGTTTTATGAGTGGTGAGTGTGTGGTCTCGTAGGAGAGATTCATTTGTTCGTTTTCGCGAGGCGAGGAATAATAATTGGATAATCATATCTCTCCGTCACCTTGGCTACTGGCAGATCTTCAGGATACCCGCGGCCGAGATGTGGCCTAATTGATGGGTGAGGAAGAACCCTCCGACGTGTTTCGATTCGGGTCTAGGGCGTCTAAGAGAAAGTCGGTAGCAGCAAGGCCATGTTATACCGCCCGTCCCGATGGTGCTGTATTGACAGTCTGTCGCTTTTATTATGATCTAGTGTGATACGACACAGAGGATTATTTACAGTTCACCCCCCCTTGTTTGTTCGTTAGCGCCTGACCTTGGAAGAAAGGGATCTATCTGTAACTCTGGTCCCAATCGTCAGAACGATACCCGTTTCGTCTTTTTTCTTTTGGAAAAAAAAAGATAATAAAAGAAGAAGAAGAGAGAGAGAGAGAGAGAGATTTATCCTTTTATTTTCCCTTTTCTTCTTCCTTTATTTTCCTTGTTTTCTAACTTTAAAGTTAGGGATAAATGTCAAAAGTCCTACGCTAACAAACAAACAAGGGTTGAACTGTAATTACCCTATTACTCCAAGCTATAGAGACGACAGAATGGGATGCGCTTACAGGGAAACGTCCCTAGCGAGGAGGTAGGAAGTAAGGCAAGAGGACGATAGAGAGAAGACCAAAACCAGCACCCGTTATTATCGCTGCCCAGCCCAGCTGACCTCCTCAGTCAACACAATCGTCCCGCAGCTTAAACAAGGCTGCAAACACCTCCTCCGACTTGGACCGCACCGCGTCATGATACCACCCGTTCGTCTCCCTTACTTTAATCCCCCTGACCAGCGCCGCCGTCTCCCGCGCGAGCTCAAAGTCGACGTACATGTCGTCGACGTAACTGACGGCGTACACGGGCACGTTGTTCCGGCGCAGCTGCGCCTCGTCGTACAGGTCCTCGTCCCACTCGTCCGTGGCCGCCAGGATGTCGGCCGCCTCCTTCAGGCGCGCCAGCTCCGGGCCGGTGGTGCCGTCAAAGTGGAAGGGGTACACCATCTCGCCCGAGAAGTACAGCGGGTCCGTGGCGGGGGTGGACTGTAGGAAGGCGGGTGCGTCGTCGAGCCAGGCGAAGGGCTTGAGGGCGCGGCCGACGCGGTAGGCGGCCCAGTCGGAGGCGGGCGCGCCTTTCTGTTTGGTGTTGTAGATGGCCTCGTGGAGGATGGCGTAGATGGGGTGGGTGTCGAAGGAGATGTGGGATTCGAACGCGGCCAGCGAAGCGCGGGTGAACTTCCTGAATTGCCCGAGGTCGGTGGCTAGGCGGAGGATGAGGGAATGCACTTCGTCGAGGCCGCCGTGGCCGCCAAAGGCGAGCCCGAGGGTAAGGAAGAGGGGCACAGTGAGGTTGCCGCCCGATGGCAAGGGGATGCCGGTTCCCTCTAGGTGCAGCCAGTGGATGTAATCGGTTAGACGGCGGACGGCGGGGATGTCCTCGGGGTACTTTTTGTAGTAGGCTGCGTTGCGCTCGGTGAGCTTCTTGTAGGTGGCAGTGTAGACCTCGTCGGCGGTGCGTTTTACCGGGGCAAGGCCGCCTGTCAGGAAGGCCTCCCGGAGACCCTTTGGGTACTTGGAGAGGTAGGTCAGGCCGACGAAGCCGCCGAAGGACTGGCCGAAGATGGACCAGGTTTTCTTGTCCTCGTCGAAGTCCTCGGTCAAACACAGGCGGACAGCTTCCAGGTCACGCACGATGCTGGTGGCGCGGAACAGTTTGAGGTAGTCGGCCTGCTTTTGGGCGCCGCCTTGTGCAACCACCGAGTCGGCGTTGACGGGGGTGCTGAGCCCGGTGCCGCGGTAGTCCAGGTACAAGACTTGGTAGCCGCGGCTGAGAGCGACTTGAGTCAGAGCATGGTTTTGAGGTTCACGATTGCCAAAGCCTGGCCCGCCCTCGAGGTAGACGAGGTAGGGCAGCTTCTCCTTGCTGGCGAGGTCCGCGGCGGAGAGGGGGACGATGGGCCGCTCATGCTTCCTGACGCTGCGGCCGAACAGTGTCAGGGTGCCGGCCTCGGGGCGGGCGTGGTTCTTTGGGACCTCGAAGAAGAGCTCGGTGACATGAAGCTGACCTGGGTTGTGTGAGTGAGCGGGGAGGCAACGGCAATACGGGAGCACTTACCAGGGAGCACATGGGCCCGGCGGCTGAGCAGCCGGGCAGCCTTTACCGCAGCCATATCTCGGGGGTATCTGGCGGTCTCAGGTCTCGGAATCGAACTGAAAATGGATTCCGATTGATGCTAGTGTGATGTCCTGAATAAACATGGAAGGTAGAAAGGTAAGGCACCTTCCTTGGTGTACAGTTTAACCCTTGTTTGTTAGCGCGAGACTCTTGGCCTTTATCCCTAACTTTAAAGTAAGAAAGAAGGAAAAGGAAGGAAAAAGGAAAGTAGTAGAAAAGAAAAGGGAAAGGGAAAATATAAATATCTTTCTCTCTCTCTCTATTTTTTTTTTTTGTTTCTGTTTTTTCCTCTTAATAGAAACAAGAGTACTTTGTCGACCCCTTCTCCCAAGGTCAGGCGCTAACGAACAAACAAGGGGGCCCCTGTTGCTCCCGCTGAAGCGGGGTCCGACCGAGGCTTCCGGGTCCGGGCGGGGCCCGCGGGGCCGTTTGCACGGAACCGGCCAAACGTGGCGCCTGCAGTGGGGCCTGGGCCAGACCAACAAAACTCGGAAAAGCCTGCAGGCACGAAGCTCTGTTCGGTTCTGCTCTCATGCAACCCAGAGCTTACAAATGCAGCCTGGCGCCCCCATGTGACATGAGCAACCCCCAACTGATACAGACTCTGACCGAGTCCTTCATCGCGTTGTCAGACGAGGTGCAATCGCTGATTGACCGCAAGACCATTTTGGAGCACAAACTGCGCTATGCACACGAACAGGTATGTCGGCTGTTTTCTTTTTTCTTTTTCTGCCCTCTCTCGTGATGATTTCTTAGCTCTAGATCTGGAGCTGTCTTCCCAACGGATGCACAGCAGATGGAGACATTTTTCAAGTTTCTGATTTCTTTGGGCAATTCACGTTGTTCTGCGTCTCGATTGGAGCCAGCAATCCGCTAACTCCAAGCTGAACAGTACCAATACCTCGCCGACAAGTATGCGCCCGCCGTGCCCGAAGTCGCCGAGACACTAGCAAAGCTGCAGCTCCCACCAGACCTACACCAGCCTACCGCGGCAGCAACCTCGGCGGTACCCTTGCCGAAGCGCAGCCAGGCCGGTAACAACCAGCACCAACTTGCGCTACTGCTCAGGGAGGGCCGCAAAGCTGCCCGGGAGCTCGTGGCCGGCATACTCAGTGCGAACCAAGAGGGGGAAGGCTGGGAGGACAACAAACAGTCAACTTCGCCAGACATGGATATCTTGACGTCTGTGTCGACCGTCCTCGAAAAGGATTTTACTGTCCAAGGCAAGATGGGCGTGCTAGCCTGCCCATTCTCGGCCAAGCCGAATCAAGACGGCGGCCTGCCCGATGGCGCGGAGCGGGTCGACGGCTCTCAGGACCCAGCCGACGCAGCCGACCCCACCCCGCACAAGTCTTCTGACCCCATTTGCGCTGCCATGCTCGACGAGACGGCCGATCCCTCTGTTGCTGCCCCATCCAAGTGCCCGATCCGTTTCCTAGACAAGCACTCGCCCGAAGAGATTGCCCGCTACGTTGAGACGCACAAGCACTCGATCCCTCGGAGCCACGAGGTCTGCGTCCGGCGGTACCAGCGGAACGAGGACCAGATAAAAAAGCTCGATGCCAAGTACGGCAGTCTCGTGAACATGGTCAAGGACCTAAGCCATCTCCACCGCCCGATGATGCCGCCGTCGAAAGAGGAGCAGAAGGAAGCGGATAGGAACTCGAACAAGAGAGTAGAAGACTGGACACACACGGTTGTGGCCGGCGATCTGGAGCCAGAGCCAGAGGACGAACCACCCGTAGACGAAGAGCGCGAGGGCCGCTTTGACCGCCCCATGCGGGACGTGCGAGTCGGAGAATCGCCCAGTCGACCATGGGGGATATCAGTACCCTTGGAGGCAGGCCTTCAGCAGCGCGAGCCATCGCCGAGGGCTGTGGAGGGCCTCGTGCAGACGCCCAAAGAGTCGACAGCTCCCAGGAAATGTCCATTTGACCATACCAAGATGTTCCCGGGGACCACGAAGCGAGAGGATGTTGCGGATGCTGTCAAGCAACCGTTCAGCACGCCCAAGGTGGACGCGCCGCCCCCGAGCACGCCGCAGCCGACGTTCGTCAATCTCCCCGAGGTCCCGGCACCAACCGGCGACAAGGGCGATCGTCCGCAGGTCGTCTTCAACATTTCCGGTCCTGTCTTTATCGGGTACCCCATGGAGCAGGCCATCGAGTTCATGAAGCAGTTTCAGGGTCGTTGACGGGTTGGCATGGTGTTTGGCGTTTTTCAAGTCTCATTAGCGAGCAAGGCGTTCGCAAGGCATAGGAGATACCACTCGGCTGTTGGGAGGTATTTGGTTCAAGGCAATAGCAAAATGTACTCCAATACAATATTTGACTTCAACAAGGACTGCTTGTCGCTCTCCAAAAACCGTCTATCCTGTGCGTTCCCGATCTTTACAACTCCTGCTCATCCAACGCCGCCGCATGCAGGAACCAAGCAACCGACTAAATCACAAGACCGGCAAATATACCCCCCCCCCCTATTTCCGTACGCCGTTTATACCCCCGTTCCCAACCCTAGTGCCGGCCGGCTCATCGTCCCAGCTATCCCGATACCCATCGCCGCCCTCGGTCTCCCACAACGAGATGTCGTCGTCATCCATCAGGGCAGCAGCATCGAGCTCGTCGGGATCCACCATCCGCCCGTTCTCCAGGTCGTCGCCGAGCACGCCCTGCTCCAGATCGGCGTCGCCGCCATCGAGGAGCGCCTCGCCCCCGCCTTCGAGCTCCGCCTCGCGCGCCAGCTCGGCCGCCCGCGCCATGGTGCGCCGGTAGATGAACAGGCCCACGGCGAACCCGAGCAGCCCGAACACGGCCATGCTGACGTAGTTGATGGCGAGGTCGAGCCCGCTCATCTTGTCGCCGGACTCGGCGAGCAGGGCGAGCCGCGACCCGATGAAGACGTGCACGAGCAGTTTGGGTCTGTTTCCGTTGTCAGCGCCAACCACTTCCCCAAAAACATCCACAAGGAACAAAGGAGGAAAAAATAAAGAGAGAAACGTACGTCGCCCCCGCCGTCGCCAGCGCAAACCCCACAGGCTGTATACTCCCGACCATGGCCAAAAACCCATTACTCAGACTATACGGCAGCGGACACAGCCTAATCATAACCAACATGCCCACCCCATCCCGCCTCAGCGTCTGCCCCAGCGCAATAAACCTTCTATCCCTCCCCACCAACCCATGCACATACCCCCTCAGCCACCCCCTACTCGCCAAAAAACTCGCCGTCGACCCCGCCACCGTCGCGCTCGCCGCAATCGGCCACCCAAGCGGGAAACCATACACAAACCCCGCGAGCGTCACGCACGTCGAGTACCCTATGATGGGCGGAAACGCAGTCACCACGGTAGCAAGCCAGATGGGCAGCCACCCGAGGGGCGCAGCACGCCAGGACGCGGCCGCGGCGGCGAGCTTCGCGAAGATGGCGTGCGAGTAGATCAGGAAGAGGACGGTCAGGACGAGGACCGCGGTGCCTGCTAGGGAGAGGAGGGCGCGCTGCGTGGCGGTCAGGGAGAGGTAGAGGCGGAGGGCGTGTTGGGAGGCTGAGGTGAGGGAGGAGAGGAGGGAGTGGTTTGTTGTTGTCGTCGTCGCGGGGAGGGCGGCGGCGCGGCGCGAGGAGAGGCGGCGCGCCCCTGGGGGGGTTGGGCGCGGGGTCCAGGGGGGTCGGGGGTGTCCGTCATCGGTATTGTTGTTGTTGTTGTTGTTGTTGTTGTTGTTGTTGTCGGAGGAGGGGCGGGTGGTGATTATTGTTGGGGGGGAGGTTGTGCTCCGGTCGGGGAAGAAGTCATCTTCCAACGGGTGAGACATCGTGGTGGTGTTGGTTTAAAGTCAGGTCGGGCCGTGTCGGCGGATGCGACGGGAGTGGGAGCGCGTCGTTCCGGGAAGGGCGGGAAGACGGTGTATGCAGACGGAAGTGCTACCTGCGCATCACGATCGCGTTTACTGTAGGTCTCGTAGGGTATAGCGTTATCCTGAGATTCGAATTGGCTGATTTGGTGTTTGGGTTTGGCGTTGAAGTCAGGAGAAGGTGTCCGGAACAAAAAAAAAAAAGGGACGGGCTGAAGTTCCATGTCAGCTTGCCGGGCTCTACGGGCGGATCTAGCCTAGACTCAGCCACGGACCTCGCACTCTGGGGGCTGACCAAACGGCGCCGGCGTCTTCAAACCAACCAATTCAAGGGCGCGGCACAGACACGATGCAAGCAATGCAACCCCTCTCGCTGGAGACCGAGAGAACAATGCATACCTATCACTAAAGCGCGGGTATCAATGCAAGCTATCCATAAGCCTGAGCCGCAACTTGCACACTGTAGGATCGGCGCTGCATCATCTAACAAATGGGAACGTCATTGCCAAGGGGTAGGTCCACACTGTCAACGGCCGTCTCGAACTCTTGGCATCGGATCTGCACAGGGGACATCAAGGTCGAAATCTCGAGTTGATTCTTTTACTTCTTCTGCTCAAGTAGCTGCAATCCGCTGAGGCGCTAGCAACTGAACCCGGCCCTGCCCCAGGTCACCTGCCCCGCGCCCCCGACGGCCCCTTGGGCGGCTCCTTGGCCACCGACGTGTCCCTAACAAGCAGCTTGACCTTGCCCTCGCCGATCTCGACACCCTGGGACAGGATATCCACCTCCTCCTTGTCCTCCTCCTTCCTCGTCAGTGTCTTGCCGTCCTGCGAGAGCATGCGGTCCCAGCTGCGCGCGTCGATGCCCAGGATGCCGCCCGTGCTGTTGCGGTCGCCCGGCACAGAGAACTCGCGGTACGCGTAGCGCCACTCGTTCAGGAAGCTCCGGACCGCCTTGCCGACCTTGTCCTTACCATTCTTGCTGTGGTGGCCCGTGCCCGTGATGGCGTAGATGGGCCTGCTCTCGGCCGCGTTCTCCATCAGGATGCCCTCGAGATACTCGACCGCCTCCTCGGGGTGCAGCCCGTGCAGGTCCACGTAGATCTCCGGGCAGTTCGCCCTGTCCTTGTTGCGCTCCTCGTACAGCTGCTGGGCCGCCTCGCGGTGGGCTTTGCGCATGAGGTCGTTCTCGCTCTGCCCGCGCAGGCTGAGCGCCTTGGCGGCTCGCGCATCGTTTCGGTTCCATGCTTGGGCGGCACTGTCTCATGTCAGTAAATGACAACCCACCCCGTCCAACGAAACTAACATACCTCTGGAGAAACTTGTTCCGGAGACCACCGTGCTTGATGGCCTCCTGTCGCGCCTTGAGATACGCCTTGTTGGCCTTCTCGCCGGTCTCAAGCCAGGGGATGTGCTTCGGGTTCGGGATCGCCTGGGCAGCCGCGCTGTTCTCTCCGTTGCGGACGTTGGTCGAGCTGCCGTTGCGGGGAACCCTGCGGCTCGGTGTAGCCGGAGCCGGCGACGGCGACATCTTGACAATGTCCGCCAGTGTGCTGGGCGCAAAGTTCTCTTTGGGCCCGTGGCCGTGGCCGCCCCTTTTACCGTGGTGCTTCTTGCCCTGCTTCGCTATAGCTGCACCGAGCGACGGAAACGCGTCCGCATCGTCAGGTGAAGGAGCGGACTGTGTGTTGTCCTTCTGCTGATGCCGACTGCCCGGCCGAGACCGGGGGCGGTCGGGGTAGGCGTGGTGTGCCTTGAACCCGGGCGGAGGGGTTACTCCTAGAGCGGGATAGTTGGCGGCGGCGGCAAAGATCTGCTCTGGCGTACCCGGCTGGAGTGCGGGAAAGTTGCTGTAGTCCTGCAGGTTGACGGTTGCATGTTGCAGTGGCGGCGTGCCGGAGCCATCGATATGGAGCCGGTTGACGAGATGGGCCGGATCGTGCGAGAAGATGCAGGTACTGCCGGCAAGGCAGTTGCCCGCAACCCAATACCTAGACCCTGTCAGTTCCGAATCAACCCAGAGGGACTTCAGCTACTTACTTGCAGATGTGGCTGCTCAGGTCATGGCTGAACCGGCAGTCGGCCCGCAGGCACTGGCCTGTAGAAAGATAGAACTTGCAGATGACGCCCGACTTTTGCTGGTCCGCCGGGGTGTCCGGACGGCCATCCGAACTCATTGCTTTCCCAATAATCACGCGGTTCTCCTCAGCCTGAGCAGCCAACGCAAGGTTGTCCTGCACCTGCGTCTCCATGATGGCCGCAACAGTGGCGCCGAGGTCGTAGCCGTGCATGGCGAGAGCAGCGCTGATCTCGTCGTCCGACTTGGTCTGCCCCAGGATCGAGCGCAGCATGTCGTAGGGGGTCATGTCGGTCTGGTGCTGCGTCGAAACGAATTCGGGGGCACTAACATTCAGCCCGCTGGAGCCACCAACCGAAGATGTCACGCTGATTGCATCGTCGCTCACGAGCCAGTCCACATTGTCGGACTGGAAATCCCCAAACACCTCCTGCGAAGGCGTGTCGTCGTGGGCAAACTGGTAGGCGTTCAGGTTCGGGCTGTGCGGCACGGGAGCAGCAAACGCCAGCCTCGGAGACGGCCGCGGGGAGCCAAAGGGGGACGCAGTCGAAGACTTTGTCCGACTAAACGGCGTAGGCATGAAGCCCGGCGGGGCGAGCGGGCTGACACCCAGCCGAGGCGAACTCGAGAGCGGGGTCCCGGAGCCGCGCCACGAGGCCGGGGATGGCCGCCGCAGTATGGTCTGCCGGATCGGCGGCGGCGAGGTTGTGCTCCCTCCTCCTTCTCGGTATCTCCATAATGCATCTAATACGGCGTTCTCCAGAGCTTGCCCGGTCAGGCTTGTCTTTTCCTTGAGCAGCTCCTCGAGCCGGTCCGTCTTGTCCTCGTCCTCTATGTTCGGGTCCTGGAGGACCGGCAGGCAAATCTCGTACGTCTCGTCGGAGACCATGGTTTCGGCCAACCGAGCGTATGAGGGTGCGGTAGGAGGGTCGTGGAAGCGGCGGGTCAACGGCGGGTTATTCGGCGACTAAGAGACCGAGCGGGGGAATACCCGACGGTGGTCAAATATATTATGCCTCTCGGGGCGATTGGTAAATCGGATTAAAAACGAAACAAAGCACGGCGGGTCGAGGTAACGAGCGAGAAAGAGAGCGTGACACGGCGGGTGTAGTGGTGTGCCTGGCCGCAGCTGTATCGGGCGTCGAGCGGAGTCGGTGAGCTGTCAGCCGAGCGTCAGTGTCGAGATGGCAGGGCGACCGGTGCTTCACCGCAAGGACACGGGCGCGATACGATGCGAGGGCCGAGGAACGTGGAGGTCGCGGCAGTGGTGGCTGTCTAGTCGCATGTTGTCATCGAGGGGTGCCGGGAATTGTCTCCAGGGGGAGTTGCAGCGGCAGGCAGGGATCGAGAAACGGGGGTCGTGGATTACGTGACGGAGTATATGCGGGGAGAATGCGAAAGTCAAAGAAGGTCGGTGGCATATATGCTCCCGCGAAAGAGAGAAACGGAGAAGTGAAACCAAGGTGGTAGAAAACGAAGTTGATGGTTGTTGAACGCGAGGTGACCTGGAGTGTCAGAGCGCCCAGGCAGCCCGCGTGTTCGTTCGTTCAGCTGCGACCGGAGCGGCGGGGACGGGCAGCTGCCGGAGGATGGGCGCTGAGGTGGAGAGTTAGGTCTGGGGCGCCTTCGTGGGGTCCTTGGGTACAGTACACAGAGCCACCCTGCCACACTGTGCCAAGGTCAACAGGCGCGCTGGGCAGACAGTGCCGATTCTGCTGAGGCCAATCCCACCACGGCCCAGGCGAGCTGAACGAAGCAGCAAACTTGATTGGTGCAACTCAACCACCGTCCACGGGCAACTGCCAGGGACAAAGAAGACTCGGAGTTCAAGACCAACTTTGACGTCTCAGCCGGCCTCGATACCCGCTGTCGGCTAGTTTCAAAGCATGAAATCGCATAGAGTAGCCCGGAACAATGTTAGTATCTTTTTTATAGCAAAGCGCACACTTTCTCGATGACGTGCTTCAACCACATACTTGTAAACACATCACACATGCCCGTTTGGAGCAGGAATCACGAGCCATGCGGCTTGCCCCGGCGCTCCCCTAAGCACTTTCCAGCTTGTATTGCAGACTCCACCGCTCAACTGAAATAGAGACTGCTGCCCAAACATCAGGGTATCTCGTCGTCTTCATCCCCAAACCCGAACCCGAAGCTAAATCCGGCGCTCTTCTTTTGCGGCTGGTCTCCGGAGCAGTCATCGCCCACCACAGTGTCCCATCGTCTTTTCTTCTCGGCCAGCTGCCTGAGCCCCTCCTCAAGCAGGCCAGGCCGCTCCTCTCTCAGCCGGCTGACGAAGAGACCGTATGGGTCGGAAATATCACGCTCGAACCCGGACACCTGGGCCGCCTTGTCCTTCAGGAACGACAAGACACCGCCGAGGTGGGACTCGGGCACAAAGTTTTGTGTCAGCGCAATCCCGTCCTCCAGATTCACCACGAGATGCCACCAGCCGCTGGGGACGTGGAGGATTTCACCCGCCTTGCAGACGCCTTCCCTGCACTCAGGCAGCTGGCGAGCCTCGGCGTGGAACTCCAAGAGCCACTCCGCAATGCTGAGCGGGCTTGTGACCTCGCTGCTGTCCCTGGAGACAAACACTCCGGGTACTGCCGCCGACGGCGGGAACATGATCCAGTATTTGGCGCCCTGAATCACGGCGTTCCAGGCGCTCGTCGCATTGGGGTCCTTGTGGAAGGTAGAGCCGCTGCGCTCGGGTCCGATGATGAGCCAGCGATGGGCCGGCCGCTCGGCGCCGAGAAGCTCGAACAGGTCAGACCCGAAGCAGTCGGGCTTCCAGTAT
Source organism: Parachaetomium inaequale (assembly GCA_033296685.1). NCBI lineage: Eukaryota > Fungi > Ascomycota > Sordariomycetes > Sordariales > Chaetomiaceae > Parachaetomium > Parachaetomium inaequale. The sequence goes on from MU854325.1 coordinate 52,086, forward strand.
GCCGCCCCCTCCTCCTTGCCGATTTTCAGCGCCATCTTCTCGGCAAACTTGCGATCAAACAGATACAGAGGGCTCTCGTCCTGGTTGTTGCGCATGTACTGGCAGTAGGTTGCAAAAGACCAATCCACCGCTTCCGCTCGGAACACGGCATCTGCGTACTGAGAGAGAAGGCTCTCGACAGTCCATGACCTGGCGACTGGCCAGGCCCGGATGCACTCGGTGAGGATAAATGGCTTCTTGCTCCATTTACCTGCAAACTCCTCGTGCGAGAGATCCTCGAAGCGATCAATCTCGTTGGCTGCTGGGATGTTCTCGGTGTAGTGGCGCAGAGAGATATGGCTGCAGACAAACGGGCGGTGTAACACATCAGAGAAGACACTGCTGCAGTCTACTCGGATAGTTTGCGCAGCGGCCAGGCCGAGGACCGTCGCTCTCCAGGTTCCTCGCCACTCGAAGGAGGACTTCTTGCCAAGTTCTGACCTAGAGCATCGTCAACAGAGGTCTTTTGCCTTCCACACATGTCAAACCGCCTGGCAGGTATTGACCGTCAACCACATCATGATGGCGGCTGGGTTTATTAGAAAAAGCCGAGACCCTTGAGGTGCAACCCGGCGTGTACACAGAAATAGACGGATCCTGAGACACTACATGTACCTCGGATACCCACCGCTGCTTCGTGCTGCTGCGGAATCTACTTTGCATGTCACTCTGGGATTGTATGTAAGGAATAACTCACTCTAGAAAGACTGCCTTCCAGATGTCGTCAGCCATGCAGCATGCAAAGAGAAACTTGCAAGTGTAGCCAAACAGTCGCAAGGTCCGCGCATCCAGCGATTCCAAAAGCTGCATAAGCATCTCATCGGGCAACACCTGCAACGCACCCATGGACTTCCGGGCATCTGCGCCGCTGGAGAAGTACTTGTTGCCAAGGGGCCTGATGCCGAGAGGGTGTGGTGGGATGGACGAGCCGAGGCTGGAGTCATCTTGACTGTCGTTGCGAGTCACTGGGTGACTCAACGGCTGACTCCCATCGCCGTCCTTCTCGAGGGCGCAGTTCCGGATTCGCCGCTGATGCGACGGCAGAAGCATGATGTCGCGGCGGGGCTTGCGCCAAAGTAAAAGGCTGGACCACGGCTTTGTTGGCTGCACTCGGTGTGGAAAAGGGGATTAAGCCTTTTCAAGTAAAAGGTCGCGTATCGTCATGGACGCTGCATTGCGAAAAAAGGTTAATGGGACGGTTTGGTGGGTGATTTGGCTCTGGATCACAGCTGGTTAGGTATGTACCAGGTAGGTCGGCGTATAAATCGGGCGTCCAACAGGAAAACGCAGGGCTTGCTGCAGCAGCAACACCGAGTCGCAGATAAGAGTTTGCCCCCGTGCGCCACGGCGAAAAAACAAAGTCGATAAGCCCCTGCCCCACTAACCTTGTTGGTTGCAAGCGGGGTTGTTGCCTGAGGCCGCACTGAATTCTGCTCCGCCAAAAGGAATTTTTAATCGCTGGCCGCCCAGCTCAGGCTCTTTCCTCTCCCGACCACCACACTCCAGGAACAACCACCTTCACATACCACGTCCTTTCATAGATTCACTCGTTCTCAGTTAGAATACTGGGAACTTTGAGTCTATATTTTTTTCTGGTACTCCCTTTTCACCCGAGACTTCTGCAGCACTCGCCGAGTCGCCTGCGGATTTTTTTTCTCGCTACCCCACCATCACCTTCTGAATTTCTAGATCTAAGCCGGGCTTGGATCTGGAAATTTCTGCCGATTCTACATCGCAATCATGGCTACCGACAAGGGACTCGAGGACGTCCCCGAGGGTACGTTGATCCATACTCGCTCCTGGACGGGCGTCGCATTGCGACTGGCGGCGGACGCTGCGCCGGGTGTTCGCTGGCCGCTGCGATCCCCGCCCGACGCTCGCCCACACCGGTGCACCGAAACATGGGACAGAGTCGCTAACCATCATCTGCACTACAGGACAGATCGAGTCTAACTACGATGAGACCGTCGACTCTTTCGATGAGATGAACCTGAAGGCCGAGCTGCTTCGCGGTAAGCGCCCCCGGCCGACAGATCGTGGTGGCAATTGGGCACCCACTAACGCTTCGAAGGCATCTATGCCTACGGTTTCGAGCGCCCGTCTGCTATCCAGCAGCGCGCTATCATGCCGGTCATCAAGGGTAAGATACATCATTCCTCGTGTGCAAACACAGCACAACCGGCCACTGACACCGAAACCAGGCCACGATGTCATTGCTCAGGCCCAGTCCGGTACTGGCAAGACCGCTACCTTCTCCATCTCGGTCCTGCAGAAGATCGACCCGAACCTCAAGCAGTGCCAGGCCCTCATCCTTGCCCCCACCCGTGAGCTGGCCCAGCAGATTCAGAAAGTTGTTGTCGCCATCGGCGACTTCATGAACATCGAGTGCCACGCCTGCATTGGTGGTACCAGCGTCCGCGACGACATGAAGGCCCTCCAGGATGGCCCCCAGGTCGTTGTCGGCACCCCTGGTCGTGTCCATGACATGATCCAGCGCCGCTTCCTGAAGACGGACGGCATGAAGATGTTTGTCCTCGACGAGGCTGACGAGATGCTTTCGGTGAGTGGGGGTTCTTTGAGCGACCGTCATGATAAGCGCTAACAGTAACTAGCGTGGTTTCACCGAGCAAATCTACGACATCTTCCAGCTGCTGCCGCAGTCCACCCAGGTCGTCCTGCTCTCGGCCACCATGCCCCAGGACGTGCTTGAGGTCACCACCAAGTTCATGCGCGACCCCGTCCGCATCCTTGTCAAGAAGGACGAGCTTACCCTCGAGGGTATCAAGCAGTTCTACATTGCCGTCGAGAAGGAGGACTGGAAGCTCGACACCCTGTCGGATCTGTACGAGACCGTCACCATCACCCAGGCCGTCATCTTCTGCAACACGCGCCGCAAGGTCGACTGGCTCACCGACAAGCTCACCGCCCGCGACTTCACCGTCTCGGCCATGCACGGTGACATGGATCAGGCTCAGCGTGACCTGATTATGAAGGAGTTCCGCTCCGGCTCCTCGCGTGTCCTGATCGCCACCGACCTTCTGGCCCGTGGCATCGACGTCCAGCAGGTCTCCCTGGTCATCAACTACGACCTTCCCGCCAACCGGGAGAACTACATCCACCGCATCGGTCGTGGCGGTCGTTTCGGTCGTAAGGGTGTTGCCATCAACTTCGTTACCGCCGACGACGTGCGCATGATGCGCGAGATTGAGCAGTTCTACAGCACCCAGATCGAGGAGATGCCCATGAATGTGGCCGACCTGATTTAAGCGACCTTCTCATCTCGGACAACATAGGCTCTTTCTCTCGTCATACCTCACACATTTCCCACACATCGGCATCGGCATTCTCGCACAGTACTGAGGAGGGACACCGTGCTGCGGTTTTCTGGTAGAAAGAGGAGGGGGCTGCGTGGCTGCAGGGTTTTCTTTTTTCGCCCTTTTTGTGGGGGCGTGGCATCTGGTTGACATCCACAAAAGCTCTGATAGTTGATAGGTGTTTGGGCGCCTGCACCTTAATTAGTGAACGGTGCGAGTGCTTCGGTGCCTGTCAAGGAAGGCTGGTTTTCTCTTTTTAAGTGGTTTTTGCCGGCTTTTCAGTGCCATATGTACGCAGAGTCGGGGAGGTTACCAAAATGCGACGTAGACTGATACCACGACGGCGTGAAGCTTGTGACTGCCCTGTGATAATCCATATGACGTTTGTTGGTGGATGAGGCGGGCAACTGATAACATCTAATGCTGCATTGCCGCGATAAGTGCATAACCTGGCATGGCATTCATGTGGGGCGTTCCGAGCTCAGACTCGGTTGGTCCTCGACTCCAAGGCAAGGCTCAACTTCTCCATTCTCCCACCACCTATTGCCCAGAGCACAACCCATCCTACAATCACAAATCCCGTCCAATTCATACACGATGGATCGCGCTCTCGACCGCAGTCTTGACGATATCCTTGGGGATCGCAAGCAGGTACGCTACGCGGCGCTCTGTCGTTTCTCCTCGCCAGGAACTCAACCTTCGACATGATCCGGCGGTGGGCTGACACGGGCTGTAGAACAACAGAGGTCCCCGCGGCGGCGGCCGTCGTCGTGACAGACCCGAGTATCCCAGAGATGGCGTCAGAAAGGTACGCGCTCCCCACGTACCCCAGGGCGATCCGAGTTCTTCCCCCCAGTCAAAAAGCACAATTACTCAGACTTGGCCGTCGGGCAACAACACGGACAGGTTGATTGAAACCCTCTCTCCTCCTCCTCCCGTGTCCTTCCCCTCTCGATCAATCACACAGCACATGGTTCAGACGACGCAGCCATGCGCACGGGACTGCGTGTGCGTGTCTGTTTCGCGGGCGGGCTCGATGCGCGCGCGTGCGCACCCGAATCAACTCGGATCGGATCAGGATCAGGATCGCGACCTGGGGGAAGGTGACAGCTCCAACTTGAATCTTGCCAGCTAACACGCTCCCGATCGTTTGTTTGGCGGGACAGTCCTTCAGAGATGACGCATCATCGCGCAACCTTGACTCGTACGTATCCCAGGAGTGCTGGGCTGGGATAGGCGGCTGACGCGGTTGTTGCAGCGAGTGGGTTCACGACAAGTTTGAGGACTACGGTACGTTTTGGAGATACGGTATTGGATTGGGCGTTGCTAACACTAAAAAACAGGGAACCGCCGCTCCGGTCCCAGACGCCGACAGTCCCCCGACCCGCCTAGGTACGACAACCTCACTACACTCCGCGACCCCTGACTCTGACTCCCGCAGCGACTCCAGGGGCAGCAAGCTCAGGGTAGACAACATCCACTACGAACTAACCCAAGAAGACCTCGAGGTACTTCCCCAACCCACCCAATCACCCTCCAAACGTAACCCAACTAACCCCCCCACCAGGGCCTCTTCTCCCGCATCGGCCCGCTCGTCAGCCTCGACATGAAGTACGACCGCGCCGGCCGCTCCGAGGGCACCGCCTTCGTCACCTACGAATCCAACCGCGACGCCGCGCAGGCCATCAAGGAATTCGACGGCGCCAACGCAGCTGGCCAGCCGATCCGTCTGACCCTGCTGCCCACCGGGCCGTCGAGACGCAACAACAACCCGTTCGACTCAGCGACCGCTGGTGCTGGTGCGGGCCGCCCGCTCGCGGAGCGCATCACTGTGCCCGGGCAGGGCAGGTCGCGGTCGCTTTCGCCGCGGAGGGGCGGTGGTGGCAGGGAGTCGGATGAGGAGGCGGCGCGCAGGGGGGTCGATCGGTACCGGCCTAGGGGCGGCGGCGGTGGTGGTGGCTCCGGGAGGCTGAGTCGGTCTAGGAGTCCGATTGGTGGTGGTAGACGGAGGGATGGCGGTGGTGGTGGGCGGCGGCCTGGTGCGAGGAGGGAGGGTGGCGGCGGTAGGGGGCGGGGTGAGAGAGGAGGTGGTGGTGGTGGTGGGGACAGGGGCGAAAGAGGCGGGCGGCCTAAGAAGACGCAGGAGGAGCTGGATGCGGAGATGGAGGATTATTTTGGGGGTGGTGGCAGTGGTGGCGGCGGTGGTGCGCAGCAGAGTGAGGGTGCTGCTGGGGGTGTTAATGGTGTTGCCGCGCAGCAGCAGCAGCAACAACAGGATCTGGGCGAGGACATCGATATGATTGAGTAAATGGGAAGAGAGGAGGGGATTGAGAAGATTGCCGTACTATAGTGGGGTGGATGTCTAGATGAACTTTGGTCGGCATGATGATATAGAATGGTTGTGCGCGAGAGATTGTTGGTTTGTTTCATGAGCATACGGCCGGCCGCTGGGTTTATATACTGGATGCACATTCTTGCTGGTTCAAGCTGTCTGCTTGTTTTTGTTTCGCTCTGCTTGGTTCTGGTGTTTGGTTAATGTCTCTCTCCATACCAGTATATCCTAAAGAGTGGTGTCAACAGGCCTTGTCACATCCCGTTGTCTGGGGATTATATTGGAAAAAGGCAACGGGTGAATTTGCAACCAATATAGTGTGCACTTGCCGCAGCCGCGAAAAGGAATAAGACGATATAGAACTTATTGCTTTCCTGCCTCAGTCCTACCTATATTTCCCCCCCTAAATGTTGGGGCATCACAGCTAGGGAGTGTTTAGTGGTGAGTTTGTATTTGATTTTAGGGGTGTGACATGACTTTCTGACACCCCCTTTCTTCTCTAGGTACCAAGTCTACTAAGCCTTTTGTACAATCCCAGCTATGATGGTTACTAGTTCTTTTTATTAGGTGTTGTGATGAAGGATAGACTACGTGAAGGCGCTTTCCACGTCCCGGTTAGAAGGTGTGGGGGGACAGACACCAGTTGGTGGCGGAAAGCCGGGGAGGGGAGTCAAGCACGAGCATGGGAACAAACCACCCAAGTTGTGTGGTATCTGAGTCGGCCAGTCGCCGTACGTGGGTTAAGTTTACCTAGGTACTGACGAGGTAGCCAAGCAGTCAGATATCCAACCATACGGTGGCCGGACTGGCCCCGAGAAAGACTGCATAGAGTTGAAGAAAAGTACTTGTACATTACTCGTACACTCGACCCTACATATGCACACATGCTCCGGGTATCCATCTATCTATAGCCAGCGGTCCGTGCCTGGTTTCATTTACAGTTCACCGGATGATTGATCCTTGGTGCCTGTTTTACGACGCGCCCCGCGGCGATGGATAAACTTGGTCCGCTTCTCCGGCCTGGGGGGGCGGAGCTCGTTGTCCCAGTGGCTCGTCCGGATCAAAGGGGCGTGGGCCCCTCATGCGTGGATTTGAGTCTGGCGACTTGGAGGGCGCGCTCGAGATGGGGTGGTATCTCTCCTGGGAGATCAGGTACGAACGAGGCGTGTCCATCTTGGAGGCGGCCACCCACTCCCGGCCTTCCCCATCCTTCGCCGCCTTCTCTCTGGAAAGATAGACGCCTGCGGACGAAACGGCGCCAAACAGGCTGGGGTATGAGCGGACCGCGTCGAGGGGGGAGGCGCCGATGACGGCGCCCGGGGTGCCGAACACGGTAGTTGGCGTCGCCGAGGTCTCTACGGGGTCCCAGCGGCGCGGCAGCGGGACGGACCACCCCTCGGACATGGAGTAGGCCGCTTCAACAAAGAACTGCACGTAGGAGCCGGGGCTGGCGATCCCGCCGGCGTTTTTCCCGTGGAAGGAGTCCATGAAGCTCTGCAGGTCTTGGTTCTCGTCGGGCGCGAACTCGGTCTGGGGGTCCAGGGATAAAAGACCTTGCTTGGGGCCCCAACCGCCGCCGCCGCTCACTGTTTTTCTCGGGAGTCAGATCAGACTTCATGATAAACCCCAGCGGTTGCCAGGGGGGAGGGGGGCTGGTGCACTCACAGACTTTGTGGAGTTGGCAGCCGGCAGCAATGAACGCGTCCATACGGTTGGCCGTCGCCGAGGCTAGACGCCATTCGTTAGCGGGGTGATAGCGGCGGTTCAGTGGCAGCGGATGTGTGAGGAGGAGGTGCTTGTCGAGATGTCGGGGCATAGTCATGGCCCAGACGCCGACGGGACCACCGGCTGGGTGGTCGGCGTCGTGGGCGTTGTCCCGGAGCTTGCGGGGCGCCTTGAGCAGCAACGGGACGAGGGACTCGAGCTCCCGCGATGCCGGCACCGGTTGCCCGTCGATCTCGATCCGGGACAGGATGTTGCCCAGGCTGTGGACGACCTTGCGTGGGCGTGTCAGCGGGATGAGGTGGGCGGTCACGGAGCTCTCGGACGCAGGCACGAAGCCCAAGTCTGCTGGCGGGAGGACGATGGTCTGGTTCGTCCGCTGGACCTTTGTGGCAAGCCTCGGGAGCAGCTGCGAGCCAGACGGCCACCGGCTCGCAAACAGCGCATGGTGCCTGCCGTTGGCGAAGAGGGTGTTGGCAAGAGGGACGTGGACTCTCAGCGGGCCGACGTGGCGGGTGGGCGGGGGCCGGAACTCGAGTGAGGCTGGGCGGGCGCTGGGGGTGGGGTTCTCGGGGTCCCAAAGCGACGGGAGCATGCGCGAGGCGTTTCCGCGCAGGACCGAGACGCCCTCGGACGAGGCGAAGAAGTCGCCGCGGCGGTCGTAGCGCGGGACCTCGTCGACGGCGGCAGCCAGCACCGACAGGTCCACCGACTTGTTGTCGGCCAGGCCCGAGGCGGCGAGCAGGCGGGCGACGAAGGCGTCGTCGTCCAGCCAGGGCGCCAGGGTCCGCGACACGAGGATGACGGCGGCGTCCTGGTCGTTGTTGCGGGGGGGCGGATGCCCGCGGCGCTCGCCCAGGGCGAGCCACTCCTCGACGCGGTCGATGGTTGCTTGCTAGGGGTCAGGGAGGCTTAGCAGGCTACACAATCTCTAATAATGTCTGTTGTCACTCACCTTGAGCTCGGCGGCGGCACCGCGCGACGGATCGAGGGCGACGGTCACGGCGGCGGCGACCCGCGAACCATGGTTCAGGCTGGGCACGCCCAGAGTGGCCGGTACCCGGCTTGACCACACTCCCCTGACCAGTGTCTGCATGGGTGCTGCGCAGGCCTCCCGCTGAGGTCTGTCGATGAGGATGAGCGAGGCTGAGATGCGTGCAGTGAAGTTATCCACAGTAACGTTATTTCCAACACGGCTGGCGGCAATTCGCGTAATCATTGTACGGTACGGTAATACATTACACCAGTGACATCACTCGAGTTACCTATTTGAGTACTACAATCTTGAACTCTGCCCACAATTGACATGAAGATGTCATCTAGAAGGTACTCGAAAACAAACAACAACAAATCCACCAAGAACAAAGTCAGAAACAAATCACAATACGAAAGTACAACATGGCCACAAACTCCAGCCGCGGCAACCCCATCGCCGCCGCCGACGGCCCCCCCGTCCAAACCACGTCCACTCCCCCCCACGTCCCCGAGCAGTTGAAGTCTGCGATCCGGCACGACACAAAGACAGCAGAGGCGTCGTCGGGGGGTTTGACAGGACTGCACGCGGCCGGCCAGGATGCAGACGCTGCGCCGCCTGGGGCACACGTTGAGACGGTTGAGGAGGTCGTCGGGCAACCGGGCACTGGTGGTAGGAAGGGCGGGGGTGATAATAGATAGTGTGATGGGGATCAGAGAGAGGTAAAGTCTAGTTCGTGGGGGTGTGTTGGTCTGGCGTTGTTGGGCCGCGAAAGGTTAGAGGGAAGCATTTGTTTTATACCCATATTCAACCTGTTTCATTAGCTCAAGCTCAAAAAAACAAATTGCGAATCAACGAGGCCCGGTTCACATATTGGCAGAGCACCGTCAACCCGCCGCCCAGCATGCACAAACTGCCAGTATCCAGTGGTATCATATTGCTTGCTAAAATACCCATCCATATCTACCGCAAAGAAATCCAACCACAAGCTGATTGATGAAATACCCCAACAATGACATACATACGCTCTGCTCGCTCGCTCGCTCCTACCCGCTGTGTCCAAACATCATAGCAAATAAACCGCCCACCCATCCATAACCAGCCCACCATCTCCCGCCACATGTCCCAGCATAACCAAGATGACCAAGAAAATCCAACACATAAACACTCCATTATTCCCCACACACCACCCTTTTCCCTCCTGCCATACAGCCCACCTACCCAACCGCCCCTCACACATAAGGACAAGAGGACAACACTCCTACATAACAACACACCGCCCCCTCTTCTCCCTCCCCTCCTTCCCTTCCTGCCCGAGCACCCCCCCTCCCCTCCCACCATTCCCATTCCCCCCACCCCCATGTCCGCCACCCCCGCCCGCCCGCCTAAAAGCAGACCTAACACTATACCCCGTAACCGTAACATCCGTCCACGCCGCCGAGCTCGCCACATCAAACTCCCTCTCCTTCTTTTTTCCTTTTCCTTTCCCCCTCCCACTCTTCGACCTGGTCGACCTACTACCGCTCCACCCGCGCCTCTTGGCATCCGCCACATTCTTCGCCGCCGACCGCTCGGCGCGGCTCTGCTTCCTGCTCAGGCTCGGCACCCTCCTGGAGAAGCCCGTTGAGGAGGACCCCGGCGCGGGGGGGACTGTTAATAAAGTGCCTGGTGGTGGTGGTGGTGGTGGTTGTTGTTGTTGTTGTTGTTGTTGTTGTGCAGGGTAGATACCCGTGTCGAGAGGGGGGGCAGGATCCTGCGGCGGCGGGCGGAGGATGGACGCCTGCGTCTGCGGGCGCGGGTGTCGCGGGATCGGGGAGAGGATGGGGGTCTCGGCGCGGCGTTCCGAGGGGTGCCGCTCGGGCGGGTCGAAGGCGCCCGAGACGCCCTTGGGCGTGCTGATGATCAAGGGCATGTCCTCGGCCGGGGTGTGCAGGTCGTGCGGCGCGCGGCGGGGCTGGGGCTCGTGGATTGTGGCGCGCGCGTGGAACTGCGTCGTCATGGGGGACTGCCCGCGCGGTCGGGGGAAGGAGTAGTGCTGTTGTTGCGAGACGGGGCGTTGGTACGAGGTGCGGTGCCAGTTGTGTTCGCCGCTGAGGTGGTTGTCGGTCGGTATGCCCGGGAGCTGGAAGCTGCCGGACAGGGGCCGTGATGCCGAGATGCGGTGGTTGGCGTTGGGGTTCTGCTCGCCTCCCGGGAGAGGGAAGGACTGAGAGAGCACTTCGTTGCCGTTGACGGGCGGCGCCGAGTACGGGTATCCGGCCGGAGCGTTGTTGGTGTTGATGGGCACCGGTTGTATCGGCCAGGTCCTCGAGACGGAAATGCGTCGTATCAAGGGGTCAGCGGCAGCTGGCACGTCATTCGCGGGCGGAACGAGGTTGCTGGCGACCTGCGACGCGGCCTGAACGTGCAGGGTCGCCGGATCGCCACCCTCTGGTGATACCAAAGCGGTCTGCGTCCTGGCCGTGGCTACAGGTTCCCCTACAGCTATAGCCGGTGGTGCAGGTGGCACCTCGCTCGTTTGCGCAGGCTGCTCAGGATTGCTCGCTGTCCGGGTGTCACTCGGCTCACGGGAAACATGCTGCCCCACTGGCGCCATCGCAGGCGAGTCGGGCGGCGAGACGTCGTAGATATTCTCGCCTTCAAGATATCGCGAGTTTCTTGATGCTGGCCGGATGCCGTTCTCACCGGGGGACGGGACCCCTAAACTCCCGCTGCGCTCATGCGAGGCGTGTGGCAGACTGGGGACTGGAGGCAACGGTGACCCGGCTACTCCCGGCGGAAGAGGCGGCATGGGGGGAACTGGTGGGATGTCCGAGAGGGATGGAAGCGGCGGAACTGGCGGAACGGGGGACGAGTACCGGTTGGCGGTGGCCACCGTCTGTGCACGACGATGCTGCTGGTGCATAGACGCCGACGAATTCCGCATGGCCTTCCTGTCGGTCGATTGTTCGGCCTGTTCCCCAGCGGGCCGTGTGCCTGAACCGGTGGTAGGGGTTAAGATGACGGTATGGCGGAGGAAGGACGGCAAATCCCCCGGATCGTCTTTCTGGTATGGCGGCGGCGGGGGGACCCAGTTGTCGGCGTCGCTCTCGTGAGGATGCTCGGCACGGCCGTCCGCTCTGCGATACACAATGTGACCACCGGCGGCGGCCGACGGATGGAGCCGGCGATTATTGGCAGCTGCGGTTGCGGCGCGACGGAGCGTCGTCCCTGACCGAGGGCTTGCATGGGCATATGGCGCATCCAGGGCTTCCTGCTCTTCGATCGACAGTGTCTCCGCTTCCTCGCCCGCTGCCGTTTGCTGGACACTCCGAGGGAGAGGCCCCCCCATCCGACGAGGTAAAAGAGGGTCCTCCGCATTTTCCTCCGGTTGAGCAGAAAGTTGTGTAGGCAGTGGTGGGGGACGGGCCGCACTTGTCATGCTGCGCATAACGGCAGCGCTGCGACTCCCCCTGTTCTGGGCCACGGTCCGTCGACGAACGATAGCCACTTCGGTGGCCATGTCGCGGTGCTCCTCTTCGAGCACCTCTGGCTCCTCCTTATTCCCAACCTCGATGGTGTACTCCTTGGCGGTGCCGTCCGTGACGCTGTAGTCGAAGTCCATGATGGTGATGCGGCCACCGTCAACAAAGTCGATCCCCTCCTCATCCGTCACGGAGATATTTGGCGCGACACCCCGAGCAGCCACGAGGAGCCGCTCCTTCATGGTCGAGTCCGCAAAATCCGCGACGAACTTGACAGTGTTGACGCCATCCAGCTCGCCGATTTTGGAGCCCGCAACAAACGTGTTCCGCAGCTTATCGCATAGAATCTGCCACTGCGGCACCCTCACGGAATCGTTGGTTTCTTGCCCCCGGATGCTGGAGCGGATGGACGGGCCGCGAGATAGCCCGTTTCCGTTCGAACCGCTGTCGGCGCCGGCGTTTGCGGTTTCGGGGACAGCATCAAGGTCCTCGGGCACGCCATAAAGCCAGATTTCTTTGCCCTGGAAGCCGGCCGAGACGAGGTCGCCGTAGTAGGAAGCGGCGGGCAGCGTGCACGGGAGGAGGCGGGCTTGCGAGTTCGGGCTGGGCACCGGCCCGGTGAAGTAGGTTGTCCCATTCCGCAAATCGTCGATGCTCACTGCCCGGAAGGTCTCGAAGCTCCTGTCGTAGGTAAAGGTCCAGGCGGCTTCCTCGTACCGGCCGTTCTGTATCAGGACCGCATGGCTGCAGTCGCGGCTCGTGTTCGGAAACAGAATCGACGTCGTCCAGAGCGCGCTGATGTTGTCGTCGGCCATGTGGCTGCCGGGGTCGTAGTAAGGGGCGGTAAGGATGACCGTGTTGGGCTGCGACGATTGCACCGTCGTCCCGAGGATCTGCGTCCCGTCAAACGAGAAAGTCAGCGCATCGACAGCGTCGCACTTGACAGCCCTTCTGTCGGTAGCCAGGGCCCCCGGGTTGATGGAGGAGACCTCAATGCCGCCTTCGTAGGCGGCGGCCAGGACGGAGCCACAGGGCGAGAGGGCCATGGCGCGGGGGCTGTGGTCCAGGATCATCGAGTGTGTCCGCTTCGGCGGCGTCTCGTCGAGATTGTAGATATCCACCTCCATCTCGGTCAGCAAGACGGCGAGTGTCGTGCCCTCGTCGTTGATGCACGTCGCAGCAGGGCGCCGCAGGATCTTGAATTCCCTCTTGACGGCGATCTCGGCGGCTCGGAGGTCGATGACATGTATCCTGGACGAGTTGTAGGCAAGGAGATGGTGGCCCTTTGGCGAGGGGCTGAACTGGATGCCTTCGCCGCCCGGACATGACGAGGAGCTGATCGAGTTCGATATGATCTTGATGGCGGTCTGGCTGGGCCGGAGGTATGCCTCGAACAGGTTGCGCTTGACCTCCCTGGCAAACAGGCGACGGAGCCTGGGCAGATCGTCGCTCGAGGCCTGCGGGGGCGTTTTATGGCTCATGGCATACGAGGGGCAGTTCGCAAGGTGGTGGGCGTAGAGGTGGGCTTGCTGCGCGACACTCCTCCATTTCGGGTTGAGCAGGGCCAGCGACGCGAAGCCATTCGCGTCTGTCGCCTGGAGTATCCTGTCATGGGGGGTGAGTACACGAGCGAGCAGGAAAGACAGAGTAAACCCGGATGGCAACGACGAGAGAGATATAGAGACACAGAGACAGCGCATACTGTTGGATGATTTCGTCGGGGAGGCGCTCGAAGGCGGGCGGCTCGGTGTCGTCGGGGACCATGATGGGCTTCTTCTCGATTGACGGCCGCCTGCGCTCGCCGGCGTCGGCAACGATGTCGGTGTCGGCCATGGTAGACGACTAGCGCCGGGCGGGATGCGATCACGGCAGCCGGAGGTCGAGGCAGAGGATCATGGGCCGGCGCTGTGGCTCGCCATCGGGGGATTTAGGTGGTGGGACAAGCTGGAGACACAGGGAGGGAGAGTCGGCCCCTCGAAGGAGGAGGGCGGTTTGGCGCTGGTGTTGGCGCTGCAGTTGGCGCTGGCGAAGGGAGAATGCGACCGCAGCACGGCACGACGGCAGAGCGGGAAATGGCAGGCTACGGCACGGCGATTGGGTCGGGAGCGTATGTATGTAGGTCTCTGCAATGCTCCCCGCGTACGGGTAATTTTGGGGGCGCAGGCCGTTGGCAGCACTGCACTTCCAGGTTGGTTGCAGGGGCAGCAGGCTGACAATGGATCGAGGATGGATGCTTGTTGCTTGGGCGTGCTTCACTGCTTCGCTGCATGAGGTGCGCCAAGGCTTTGTAAGCCACCACGGCGCCAACCATTCCATCCCTCTCCCTCGTTCTTCCTGTGAACTCCAAAAGTCCAGACGGCAAACAGCCGGTGCCCTGGCAAAGATCGGGCAAGAGATCGTCATGCATGCGCGGCATCCGCTCTCAATCTGGGTATAAAGCTGACTGATCCCCGTTGGGACCCTCCCGGGGCTGCTTTCTGGAATGCATTCTGGAATGCACACCGACCGGCCGAGGCTCGCTCTCCCGAAGCCCAAAGCCAAGCCACCAGCAGAAACAGCCGCCGGCCTGTCTTGTTGTCTTTGTTTCTTCGCCTCGCTGCAGTGGCCGCATCCACGGTCGCTCTCATCAAAGAGTTCAAGTTCCCGCTGCCGCCCCCCAAGCCTCGTGTGGTCCATGTAACAGTGATCCAGATTTGCATCTCGTTGATGATTGAGCCCTGGAAACGAAAATAGCATCAGGCCCCGCCCGGCTGCCGCCCGCCGCGCTCATTGGGCGCATCTGCTGATGTGGGCTGCGCGGCATGGACAGGGATCAAGAAAACAATCCATCGACCTCGAGAATCGAGATGCAAGGTGCTCGCACAGCAGGTCACACAGAGTTGGCTAAGTATGCCGCTGTGTGAATCCGCGGCCAGCGGCCTCTTCTATCACTTGTGCTTGTCTCACTGGCGATGGTGTTGAGAATGCCTGTCGCGTCCAGCGGGCCGTCGCGGGTGATCGGAGCGTGCCAGCCCTGGAAGCCCACAAGCCCTCGAGAGAGCCCGCGACAAGTCAAGTCCGAGCGAGGGAATGGAGCCGAATGCAACGTGATAAAACAACGAGTTGCGGAGACGGTCCGCGCCAGCTCTCCGAAAAGGCAAAACGGGCCGCGCAGCTCGGGGTGGCAATGGCTCTCCAGGAGTCCAGCAGATGGAAATTCGGCTGCCTGCTGAACGCAACGCAATGCGTCAGCTCAGCCCGGACCGAATATTGCGCTGCAACCAAACCATCTAGAGAAACGGGGCTTGGATGAGACTGATCTCGGTGTGTTTTGTTGCCGTTGGGGGCCGTCGATCGAGCTGAAAGTTCCAGTCAGATCTGTTCGAGTTCCACTGCGCCGCTCCAGTTCATCAGATGGCGGGGAGAAAGTGCAAGTGACGGAGAGCTTGAACTGTGCCAGCACTGCCAGGGACTCGGGACGTTAACGTTAATTGGGAACCCCACGCTCACGTGATGGCGCGGCGCGTTTTGGGGCCATTTTGGCTCCTCTTTTCGCGTCACTGGGACTGCCAACTTGACCCCGTTCTGCTCACCAATTGATCCGGCTAGGCCATTGCCACTCTCACAATGGTCCGACAGTCGACCCGGAAGGCAGCACAGGCGAAGCCAGCACAGGCGAAGCCAGCAGCAGTCGAGTCAAGAACTCGCGTGAAGGAGGAGGTCGTCTCGGTGGCTGCTGTCAAGGCCAACGGCACAGAGAAGACACTGACAGCCGTGGCCGAGTCCAAGGTCGACGCGGCCAAGAAGACGGTCTCGAAGCGCAAGTCCGCGCCCGCCGAGCCCGAACTCGACGGCAAAGACATCGAAAACGCCAGTCCTGCCGAGGACAAGAAACAGGTCCAAGAACCGAAAAAGCCCGCCGCCAAGAAGCGCAAAACCACCAAGAAGGAGGCCGAGGACACCATGCCCCTCGCCGCTCGAACAGCCGTCGCCTCTCTCAAGCGGGCCATGTACATCGGCGCCCACGTCTCGGGCGCCGGCGGCGTGCAAAACTCGATCCAAAATGCCGCCCACATTGGCGCAAACGCCTTCGCCCTCTTCCTCAAATCGCAACGCAAATGGGCCAGCCCGCCCCTCGCCGACGAAGCAAAGTCCCAATTCCACGCCCTGCTCAAGCAGCACAACTACGACGCCACCAAGCACATCCTCCCGCACGGCTCCTACCTCGTCAATCTCGCCCAAGCCGACGCGGCCAAGGCAGCCCAAGCCTACGACGGCTTCCTCGACGACCTACAGCGGTGCGAAGCCCTCGGCATCACTCTCTACAACTTCCACCCCGGCTCGACGGGCGGCGCAACCACCTCCTCGGCCTGCGCGCGCATCGCGGCGCAGCTCAACAAGGCGCACGCGGCCACATCCTCGGTCGTGACGCTGCTCGAGAACATGTGCGGCAGCGGCAACGTGATCGGCTCGCGCTTCGAGGAGCTGCGCGACATCATCGCCCTCGTCGACGACAAATCCCGCGTGGGCGTCTGCATCGACACGTGTCATGCCTTCGCGGCCGGGTACGACCTGCGCACGCCCGAGGCCTTCGCCAGCACCATGGCCGAGTTCGACGCCGTCGTCGGCCTGAAGTACCTGCGTGCGTTCCACCTCAACGACAGCAAGGCGCCGTTCGGCTCGCACCGCGACCTGCACGCCAACATCGGCACCGGCTTCCTGGGCTTGCGAGCGTTCCACAACATCATGAACCACGAGCCGCTGCAGGGCTTGCCGATGGTGCTCGAGACGCCCATCGACGAAAAGGGCCCGGACGGCAAGACGGTGGAGAACAAGCAGGTCTGGGCCGACGAGATCAAGCTGCTTGAGAGCCTGATTGGGATGGACGTTGAGAGCGACGGGTTCAAGGAGAAGGAAGAGGAGCTGCATGCCAAGGGGGCGTCAGAGAGGCAGAAGGTCCAGGAGCAGGTCGACAAGAAGGCGGAGAAGGACGCCAAGAAGGGGACGAAGGGGAAGGGCAAGGGGAAGAGGAAGAAGAAGGACGAGGAGTCGTGTGACTCGTGTGGCGAGAGCGACTAGACGGGCTAAGATCCTGCCTTGTCATGTGTCCTTGAATGTGTATATTGTGTGGACGGGTTGGGTATAACACCGCCAGTGTACTTGTAAACTGGACGCTCTGTAGGATAAGGCGAAAGCCAGCAGACAAACTGATACCAGCATATCTCGAAGAAGGAAAACAAACAATAATGATACCCAACACCTCACCTCATATTCGTATCTACCCGTACCAAAGGATATCATCAAACACAAACAGAAACAGAAACCACAAAAGAAATCCACAACCAAACAAACCACCCCAAAAAAACCTATCTCCTCCCCCTAGCCCACCCCTCCACCTTCCCCATCAACCCCCTCAACCCAACCCCCCTCTCACAATTCCCCTCCAACCACCCCTCCATCCTCTCCCTCACAGCCCTCATCCCCCTCAAAACCGGCATCACCCCCCCTTCCTCCCCCTGGACAACCCCCCCAGGATTCAACAACAAATCAAAACACTCCCCCCAAATCTCCGTCTGCCAATACCTCTTCAGACTCTCCCGGATCCGATACCGCCTCCCGCCCACACCAGAGGTGCCCAGCCCGCCGGCATCGCACCGCACCGTCTCAATGTACTTGCCAAACAGCAAGACATGCAGCGTGCCCGCGAGGCCGTGGTAGTCAATCTGCCAGGTCCAGGGCCGGCCCTCGCGCATCTCGGCGCAGTCCTGCGCCGTCGTCTTCCAGTCGGCGACGAAGCGCACGTTTGGTTCGAACGCGCGCATGTCGATGCCCCGGCCAAAGTCGATGAGCGTGACGCCGCGGGCGGCCCAGCCGCCCGCGCCCGACGGGTGCCACTGCGAGGAGAGCGGCTGCTCTTCTTGGTTGAGATTGCTGAGGCGGAGCAGGCAGTTGTCGGGTTTGATGTCGCCGTGCATGAGCTGCTTGGAGTGCAGGGCCTCGACGGTGCGGAGCAGCTCGATCGAGAAGAACATGGCGAGCTGCTCGTCCATGACGCCCGAGGCGTCGCCGCGGAAGAGGTTGACCACGTCGAGGAGGGTGCCGTGCGGGTGGAAGGGGAGGAGGAGGAAGCCCTCGTCCTGGTAGAGGTGCATCTCGAGCGCGGGCGAGAGGGAGGCCGTGGCGCGGTGCTGCGGGCCGAGGCGGGAGTGCGCGAGGCGCATCATGTAGAATTCCCAGGGCGTCGGCGGGTCTTCCATCTTGAGGGCTTCGCGCTCGTGGCGGCGGTTGTGCGTGCTGGCGAAGCTGCCGCGGCCCATCATGGCGACAGGGCCGTTCTTATCGTTCTGGTTCTCGTCGTTGGTTGGTGCGCTATCTGGGCAAGAGTTCTCGACCAAGTACACTGGCGCAAAAGCGCCCGCGCCGAGCTCCTTTCTGATGGTGTACTGGGACTTGACGCCTGGGAATTCGAGCACGACGCCGCTACCCAGGTTGCTCGTTCTGTCTGTGCTGTTCCTGCTCCCCTTGCTTGCCGCCTTGGCGAACTTGCGGATCTCAGCTCCCTTTTCACACTTCTCGCCCCGGTGGTCGTAGAACCCGTCGTACGAGCTGAGAGGGGGGTGAATGTTCGCCAAGATTTCGTTCCGGACGCTCTCATCGACAGGGTTGCACTGCGCCTCCTTGATGATGGGGCCCTTGGGTGCGAGCGCTTTCGGGGCAAACGGCTTGCCTGCTGGTGCCGGCTTCGCTTTCGGGAGGAGGGGCAACCCAACTTTCCCCTTTGGGCTTTCCTCTTCCATCACCTCTCGCAACGGGCTGCTCAGCGGTTCCAGATCGAGATTCCCTTCCTCGTCCTCGTCCTCATCCTCATCATCCTCGTCTATCATCTCCTCGGCGCGTCTCCTAGACGGCGTCTTGCCATATCTGCTCTGATCGCCCGTCATATCCAGCGAGGTCTCAGTCCTCTCCGTGATGGGCGTCATAAAGGGGAGGCGGTTGTTAGCTGCCTCGACAGGGTCCCTAAATGGCCGCCGCGATGGGACGTAGTCTTCCGGAGGGATCGGCACAAACATGGTCCTCGTCCTAGGAGGCTCCAGGTCGTCATCTCCTTCCTCTTGCTGGTCGCTTCGTGCCGAGGCCACAGTGTCCTGGCCGATGTCGATCAGATCAGAGACCTGAGTCTCATCTCGCTCCTCTGCATCTCCCTCAAGATCAGGCATGTGCCTGTGCATCGAGAACTCGGACCATTCACTGGCCACGCTCTTCACATCCGAGGTCTCATCGTCAACCTCTTCCTCAGCTTCCTCCTCTTCGTCGCCCGCCTCGCTGGTTGGAATGTTGGTCGTGGTCACCGTGCTCTCGGCACCGCTTGTGTAGTCGTCAGACTCGTAGCCACGTTCATCATCGCTGGCGCCCAGTTCATGGCCGGCCGGCTTCAGTGGCGCGTTAAATATGTCATAAATGTCGTCGGTTGCGGCCTTGGTGTGCAGTGTCATGGTTGGTTCAGCGGTGGACCGCCGCTTCTTCTTGATCTTTGGCCCAGAGGGCGAGTCCAGTTTCGCTTTGACTGCAACAGCGTTAGCGGCGAACTTGGAGGGCACGAAAACGGACATACTGATTTGTGTTTCATTAACCTCGACCACCTTCTTCTTCCTCGGCTTCGTCTCCTTGGGGTAAATGGGGGCGCCGTTTTCATCGAGCCGGAGAACATCGCGGTGGACGACCAGCTTCTGGGAGACGCTGTCCGCCAAAGCATTTACCTCCGCCATGGAGTTCTCCTCCGCAAAAGAGGGCAGCTCTTCGTTTTCCCACTCGTGGCCGAGCCAGCCGCGGTTCGCAGCCCAGACCTCCTCGAAGCTGAGCTCAGTGCCAGGTTCGTCAGGAGTGGGATAGACCGCCCGCAGATCCACAAACACGCGCTCTCTCTTGCCGTTGGCAGGATTCATTGTGACTTGGACCTTGTTATGATGGATTGGGATATGGGATTGCGAAAGCTGTTTAGAGAGAGACTGAATACATGATATGCCAGACCGCCACACATTAGTCCTATATTGATCAACATCTGGTTGTGTCGGGAAGACGAGAATGAGGCTTACCGGATCCCTGAAAACAGCCATCTTCGCGCCGCTCTTCTTGCCCCCGGCCTTTAGCGTCTCCCCAGCCCAGGGCTTGGGCTCCATCACGTTCTCCTTCTTGCGGTCGGCAAGAGACCCAATGCTATCCCATCCCTTAGATTCCGGGCCCCGTGAAGACATGGCTGGCGCCGCCGGCTCGGCGTCTGCGTCGGAGAAGATGGTCAGCTTCGACCGCGCAGGCTTGGACGACGGCCCTCCGAGCCCCGCCGGTTGCCTCGGAGCCTGCGGGTCGCGAGCTGCGGCGGTGGCGGCAGCAAACGGGTCGACCTTGGACGCAAGCGCTGGCCTGGCCGCAGGGAGGGCCGGAGAAGACGGACCGTCGTCCACGTCCGCCTGCTGTGCCCTCCGCTGCTCAAACTCGCCAAACTTGCGCAACAGCCGCGCCGCGGGCCTGGCCTCCCGCTCGATGCCCAGCTTGTACACCTCCTCCGCCTGCGCCCACCGGCCGGCGCCCTCGAGCCAAGCGGCATACTCCTCGTAGAACAGCGCGAGCGTTTCGCCGATCGAGTGCCGCGAGAGGAAGACGAAGGCCTCGCGCGGCGCGTCCGAGAAGAAGCTGATGTAGTGCAGCCACATCTTGACGTAGCGCGGGTCGTTCTTGTACTGGGGCGAGCTCACAAACGCCTTGGTCGCGCGCTCGAGCAGCGTGTGCAGCTGCGACTGCGACGTGGCCTGGGCCGAGGGGTATGCGTCGAAGGTCCAGCGGACGTAGCGGTCGTAGATGTCGAGCGGGTCATCCGACTCGGAGATGGCAGCGAGCTCCTCCTCGAACTCGGCGCGGATGCTGTCGTTGACATCCTTGGTGTCCAGCGGCGACGGTGTCAACTGGGGCTGGAGCGGCGACTGGGAGAAGAGTTCGGCGAGTTTCCTGGCTGACCGGCCGCTCGGGAGCGCCTGGATGTTTTCCTTGTGGTCCTCGATTATATCGAAGTTGACGGCGTCGTTGGGCGCCATCTCGCACAAATGCGACCGTCCTCGACGGCGGCTTGGTGAGGGGTCGTGCGATTCGGGCGAGAGAATGGGCAACGAGAAATCGGAATATTCTCGAAAAGAAGCGAACAATAGAGCCGTTGTTGGGGATAGGTATCAGATCGCCGGCCTACCTGATCTTTGGATGTTGAGAAACAGAATGTCTGAGAGGGGAACGCGTTCAAGTTTCGGGTAATTTTGAGGGGTTGCAGGTCGCGACGAATCACAACCCACTTTCCTGTTTCTGTTGGGTTCAGTGGACCAAATATTTGTGCCGTCGCTGTAGCAACCATCTGCAGCTGGCGACATCTGACAGTCATCTGACAGTCATCTGACAGTCATCTGACAATCCCAAGGCCAACTGACGGCTCGACAAGCACGACGAAAAGTTCTGTTTCAAGCCGTCATCGGATGAGGCGTGTTTGACTTTCCAGGCGACAACCAAAGCCTCTTCCAGGTCCTCCGGGAACCACCTCGACACAAACTCGTCGCGAACAGGATAGTAACGGTCAACAGTCATATTGGCAGCATTGGCCTGGTATTTCCTTGTTTCTAAAACATCATTACCTCCGTTTTCATGAGCCATTCCGAGATCATTTTCATCCGAGGTAGATACCATGGCCAGCCAGTTGCCAAACCTGCTTGGGTCTTGACCTGGCCCTTACAGCTGAACCGCCTTGCGGAAGTTCTCGCCGGCGTAGACGGCGTTCTCACCAAGCTCCTCCTCGATGCGGAGGATCTGGTTGAGCTTGGCAAGGCGCTCAGACCGGCAGGGGGCGCCGGTCTTGATCTGGCCAGAGCGGATACCGACGACAACATCCGAGATGGTGACATCCTCGGTCTCGCCGGAGCGGTGGGACACCATGACGCCCCAGCCGTCGGCGTACGAGTCCTTGGCAGCCTGGATCGACTCGGTGAGAGTGCCGATCTGGTTGACCTTGAGCAGCAGAGCGTTGGCCGCCTTGAGGTCGATGGCCTGCTTGATGCGGATGGGGTTGGTGACCGTCAGGTCATCGGCGACGATCTGGATGTCCTGGGACTTGTAGAAGTAGCTCCAGGCCTCCCAGTCGTCCTCGGCAAAGGGGTCCTCGATGCTGACGATGGGGTACTCCTTGCAAAGATCGCTGTACAGCTTGGCAAGCTCCTCGTACGTGAGCCACTTGGTCGGGTCGCTGTCCGGGTTCTTGAAGTCGAGGTCGTACTTCTTGGCGTCCGTCTTGTAGAACTCGCTCGAGGCCACATCCATGGCGATCTTCATCTTGCCCGTGTAGCCGGCCTGCTCAATGGCGTCGGTGATCAGGTCGAGAGCCTCCTTGGCGCTCTGGATATCGGGGGCAACACCGCCCTCGTCGCCAACGTTGCCGGCCGAGTGGCCGTACTGCTTCTTGGCCAGGCCCTTGAGCTTCTGGTACACCTCGGCGCCCTGGCGCATGGCCTCGGAGAACGAAGGCGCGGCAGAGGGGACGATCATGAACTCCTGGAAGGCCAAGCGACCACCGGCGTGGGAGCTGTCGGGCTTGGTTAGCAAGCGGCATACGAGGCTTCCAAGTGGGGGCACTCCGACTCACCCGCCGTTCAGGACGTTCATGAAGGGAACAGGGAGGACGTAGGGCTTCTTGGTGCCGGCAAGGTCCGAGATGTGGGCGTAGAGAGGCACGGCCTTCTCGGCAGCACCGGCCTTGGCAATGGCCAAGCTCACACCGAGGATGGCGTTGGCACCAAGCTTGGTCTTGTTGGGGGTGCCATCGAGGTCAATCAGGAACTTGTCGACCTTGGACTGGTCCTTAACGTCGATGTCCTCCTTGATGATGGCGGGAGCGATGACCTCGTTGACGTTCTTGACGGCCTGGAGGACGCCCTTGCCGCCCCACTTGGTCTTGTCGCCGTCGCGGAGCTCGCAAGCCTCGTGCTGGCCTGCGTCGCCAATCCCGTCAGTTGGATTCTCGTTTACTGAGGAGTCATTGGTGCCACGAACCGGTGGAAGCGCCCGAAGGGACAATGGCGCGGTGGAGGCCAAGCTCGGTCACGACATCGACCTCGACGGTGGGGTTACCGCGCGAGTCGTAGACGTAGCGAGCGTGGATCTTGGAGATGGTCATTGTGAATGATTCTGGCGGTTGAGTGTCAGTGAACGCCTGGCAAGTCGGCAGCAGTGGGTTGATCAAATGGCGGAAGATCACGAAGGGTTGAGACTGGGGACGATGACAGCTCCAGGTGGAAGCAGAAGCCAAGTGCGAACCGCAGATGAGGATTTGCCAGTCTTCGCAGGCGAAATTCGCTCAATTGCGTGCTGAACAGGACAGTCGGGCAGGATGGGAATTCCCGCAAGCCTCGTCGACGCCCGAAATCGCCAGAACCGGACCGCGCGTTGGTCTGAGACGGCGGGCTCGAGGGATCGAAGAAGGGAAGGATGAACAAAGCCCGACATGGATACATACCTGAGGTTGAGCTTGGCTGATGGTTCTCTCAGTTCTGTGGGCGGATGGTTGCTGAGAGAAAAAGAAGAAGAGGAAGAGAAAAGATCAAGACTCGGTCGGAGCTGGAGAAGCTTCTGATCAAGGCGTGGTCGAGGAGGGGCAGGATTTGTTTTGGTGGGGTGATAAGGCACTGCAGGGGACCTTGAGGGGGCTGTTAGTGGCTGTTAACATGCGCCTGTCATACAATTTGAATCGCTCAACAAATCAGAGGAACGGCGCGATCAACTGCCACTGTCTGCATCCCTGCTCTAACATTTTATTCTCTCGGTGGCGTGCAGCCCAAACGCCGGGCTCTCGCGCTGGGACGGGAGCAGCAAAGCTGCGCGCAGCGAATTCTGGCGCGCGGGGGTCAGCAGAATCCGTTGTCGGAGCTCCCCTGTGCTACCAGGTATGGAGCATTCTCGGGCAGATCCGATCTGCTAGGAGAAGCGCATTTCAAGAACGTGCCGGGTTATGTATTTAGCATTGGCTCCTCGACAGTGGTATTCCCGCATTCTCAGCTGGTCAAGAATAATCTGATGCGCAGCTTCAAACCTTGTCAACCCAACTGCTGCCAGTGCCCCTCCTCGTCAACCCCTCCATGAAGCTGTGGTCTGGGCTGCTTACCCCGCTGCGGGTTCCGGAGTGGGCCCGAAGCCTGAGCATGTCCCCACCAGGAGAACCAGATCGTCTCCCAATGGAATTTGCTTGAAGAGATGGAACCTAGAACCTTGGAATGGCTCTTGAGCTCCCGGCTTTCCGATTGCCAGCTGCGAGACGCCATTCCGGATTGGTGAATACCTCTTATGACTCCAAGTTCGCCGTTCGCATCCGTGGGGTCTGTGTGGGCAGCTCCAGGAAATGGCGAGGCATGTTTGCCTATTCCTTTTTGTGTGCGATATTCCAGTCGTCCAAGGCAGGAATCGGGTTGCCCTGATTTACCATGATTTGTATGAGAGGTGTCTGGTGTCTAAAGATTCCAGGTTGATAGGTACTGGACGTTGGGCGCTGGTTGCCAAGGTGTGTAATGTAATAAAAGGCCGTAATTATCACATACAGTCCCCTTCTTTGTTCGTGAACTAGTGCTCTTGGCCTGGGAGAAGGGGGTCTCGCTCAAGGTTCTACCGTCAGAAGGATTCCTTTGTTTTTCTTTTAAAAGGAAAAAGGAAAAAAATAAAGAGAGAGGGATTTTCCTATTCCTTTTTCTCGTTTTCCTTCTTTTCTAGCTTTATTCGTAAAGTCAAGCATACTTATATGAAGAGTCCCGCGCTAACAAACAAAGGTTAAACTGTATTTTCTCTAGCGATGTCTGCAGCACCAGACAAGCCTCCCAAAAAGACTTGGTCCCTAGCCGGAACACTGTGCCTGAACGACTCAAACGTCAGCTTGCTTTCCATTCTCCATAACTCTTTGTTTCCGGAAGCTCGAAACGCAGGATTCCGGGCTTGTCTTCCGCTCTGCCCTGACCGCCTGCCAAAAGCAGTAAGCGGGGACCGGCAACCTGCCGCATTGACAGGGGCCTGTGCGGCATCCGTCGGCGAAGTCAAGGCCATTCATTTCCAGATTGCAATTGGCTTGGGTCTTGGATGCAGAATGCTTCCATCTGAAGACCGCTGTACGTAGTGTACGATAGGGCCCACTGTACATCTATGGTTACCGTCTCTCATTAATAGTTCATCCTCCTTTCCTTCATCATGTTTCGCTCTTGTCTTGCTGCGCGCTCCGTCTGTCGCGGAGTGCAGAGCCCAGTCACGCGAACAGGAGCAGCGCTGCGGTTGCGCTCTCTCCAGACGCCGAAGAATTTTACATCACGGTACGCCCCGGGCCCTCGCATACGGCGGCCTAAGACGGGACCCGCACCCGGTCCGCTGGGGATCGGACCAGAGCTAACCGTCACCCCGCAGTTACTCGGTCTTGAGTCGTCTGCCCTCGACAACATCTGCTACGCTCTTGAACCGCCATCGACTGCTCTCACAGCCACGAACACTCCGTCTGCACAGTCCGCCCGTCCGTTACTGCTCGTACCGCCGCCACAACATGTGCAGAACACACGCTGCAGCCGAAATGGCAGGTGGGGTAAACGTGCAGGGCCGCGAGCTGCTCCCCGCCAACGTCATCCCCCGGCACTACAACGTCACGCTGGAGCCCGACTTCAAGAAGCTGACCTTTGACGGCACCGTCGTCATCGACCTCGACGTGGCCGAGGACTCCAAGTCCATCTCGCTGCACACCCTCGAGCTCGACATCCACAGCTCCAAGATCACCTCGGGCGGGCAGACGGTCAGGTCAGTCAGCTTTGCGCCCCTTCAATTCTCCCAGTTTGGCTCACCCTAGACGCAGCTCGTCCCCTACCGTGTCGTACAATGAGGCCACCCAGGTCAGCAAGTTCGACTTCGACAATGCTGTCGCCAAGGGGAGCAAGGCGCAGCTCGAGATCAAGTTTACCGGCATTCTCAACGACAAGATGGCCGGCTTCTACCGGTCGACCTACAAGAACCCCGACGGCAGCGAGGGCATCCTGGCCGTCTCCCAGATGGAGCCTACCGATGCCCGCCGTTCGTTCCCCTGCTTCGACGAGCCCTCCCTGAAGGCCGAGTTCACCGTCACGCTCATTGCCGACAAGAACCTGACCTGCCTGAGCAACATGGACGTTGCTTCCGAGGCTGACGTCAAGTCGGAGCAGACGGGCAGCACCAGAAAGGCAGTAACCTTCAACAAGTCCCCGCTCATGTCGACCTATCTGGTGGCTTTCATCGTCGGCGAGCTCAACTGCATCGAGACCAACGATTTCCGGGTACCCGTCCGCGTCTATGCGCCCCCCGGCCAGAACATTGAGCACGGCCGGTTCTCGCTGGACCTGGCTGCCAAGACGCTCGCATTCTACGAGAAGGTCTTTGGCATCGAGTTCCCTCTCCCCAAGATGGACCAGATTGCCATCCCCGACTTCGCCCAGGGCGCCATGGAGAACTGGGGTTTGGTCACCTACCGGGTGGTCGACTTGCTGCTGGATGAGAAGGCCAGCGGCGCGGCGACCAAGGAGCGGGTCGCTGAAGTGGTGCAGCACGAGCTAGCGCACCAGTGGTTCGGCAACCTTGTCACGATGGACTGGTGGGACGGCCTGTGGCTCAACGAGGGCTTCGCCACCTGGGCCTCGTGGTACTCGTGCAACATCTTCTACCCAGAGTGGAAGGTCTGGGAGTCGTATGTGGTGGACAACCTCCAGCGCGCGCTGGCTCTGGATTCGCTCCGGAGCAGCCACCCGATCGAGGTTCCCGTGAAGAAGGCCGACGAGATCAACCAGATCTTCGACGCCATCTCGTACTCGAAGGGCTCTTGCGTCCTGCGCATGATCTCAACGTACCTTGGCGAGGACACCTTCCTGGAGGGTGTCAGGCGGTACCTCAAGAAGCATGCCTACGGCAACACCCAGACTGGGGACCTTTGGGCGTCTCTTGCTGAAGCCAGCGGCAAGAGCGTGGAGGAGGTCATGCAGGTGTGGACCAAGAACATTGGTTTCCCCGTGGTGACGGTGTCGGAGAAGGATGACAAGACCATCCACCTGAAGCAGAACCGGTTCCTCCGCACCGGCGACACGAAGCCTGAGGAGGACCAGGTCATCTACCCTGTCTTCCTTGGCCTGCGCACCAAGGATGGCATCGATGAGTCGCAGACTCTGGACAAGCGGGAGAGCACCTTTGAGCTGCCGAGCACCGACTTCTTCAAGCTGAACGCGAACCACACTGGTCTGTACCGCACCGCCTACTCGCCAGAGCGGCTGAAGAAGCTAGGCGATGCTGCCAAGCAGGGGCTTCTGAGCGTCGAGGACAGGGCTGGTATGATTGCTGATGCTGGCGCTCTCGCCACCTCTGGCTACCAGAGCACGTCGGGCGTCCTGAGCCTCCTCAAGGGCTTCAACTCCGAGACGGAGTTTGTCGTCTGGAACGAGATCATTGCGCGCGTCTCTTCTGTGCAGAGCGCCTGGATGTTTGAGGACAAGGCAGAGCGCGACGCCCTCGATGCGTTCATGCGTGACCTCGTGAGCGCCAAGTCGCACGAATTGGGCTGGCAGTTCTCGGACAGTGACGGCCATATCCTGCAGCAGTTCAAGGCCATGATGTTCGGCAGCGCTGGCCTGTGCGGAGACGAGACCATCATCAACGCCGCCAAGGACATGTTCAAGAAGTTCATGGCAGGCGACAGGGCGGCGGTCCACCCCAACATCCGGGGCAGCGTCTTCAGCATGGCCCTAAAGTACGGTGGCAAGGAAGAGGTATGTTCGCCCTTGCTTTTTGCTCTCGTCCAAGGCTAACCGTGGATTAGTACGATGCGGTGCTCAACTTTTACCGCACCTCGACCAACAGCGATGAGCGCAACACAGCGCTGCGGTGCCTAGGCCGGGCCAAGGATCCCGAGCTTATCAAGCGCACCCTGGACCTCCTCTTTAGCGGAGAGATCAAGGACCAGGATATCTACATGCCGACCAGCGGCCTCCGCGGCCACCCGGAGGGTATCCAGGCGCTGTACACGTGGATGACGGAGAACTGGGAGGAGCTTGTCAAGAAGCTGCCGCCGGCGCTCTCGATGCTGGGCACCATGGTGACCATCTTCACGTCGAGCTTCACTAAGAAGGAGCAGCTCGCGCAGGTGGAGAAGTTCTTCGAGGGCAAGAGCACCAACGGATTTGACCAGTCGCTGGCCCAGAGCCTGGACGCCATCCGGTCCAAGATCTCGTGGATTGAGCGCGACCGGGCGGATGTGGCTGCCTGGCTGAAGGAGAACGGATACCGTTCGTAAACTGCATCTAGATGTTGGGTCGGAGGTCTGACGATGTGGTCAGGTCCCCAAGCATCAACGGAGTTGAGTGGCCATAGAGCATGTCATCTCTAGATGGGTCATAGATGAAAACATGTGCATCTATCACGGCTATGATGCTTGATATTTGACATGGAAGAGATAGAAGTGTCCAGCAGATGATGGATGATGAATGATAAATTCGCCACTTTACCCAGAGACCGGCTACGTGCTTGAGTGAGTGAGAGATGTCAACAACTTGATTCTAATATGAAGAGGCCATCTAGTTGAATCTACTGTGAAAATGAAGTAATTTAGTGTCACGTTATCCTGTCATGCAGCTCGATGCATTGTTCTGCTTGAGTTGCAAGGTGGATCCATTTTTCACTTCTCACATGAGGTAGAACTTCTCCGCACTTCATTCAGTCTCTGCAGTTCGACAACTGTCCAACTGGAACTTAACATCACAGCGCTCGAAACACAAAACTAACACAGTCAAGATGGCGAAAGACAAAAAGGGCAAAAGCGAGTCGAAAAAGGCCAAGCTGGCCGAGAAGAAGCAGAAGGCGGAGAAAAAGGCCGAGAAAAAGGCAAAAGTGAAGGCGTCCAAGATGGACGGCAGCGATGCCGAGGACGTCGACATGGATGCCGTCCTGGAAGAATACCGAAAGGAGCAGGAGAAGTTCCTCAAAATCACCGAGACGGTGGTCGAGGACCCCCCACGCGCCCGGTCGGCGGCGACCTTCATGGCCAACCCATCCAACAGCAACCAGCTGCTGCTCTTTGGCGGCGAGTACTTCAACGGCTCGCTGGCGACCTTCTTCAACGACCTCATGGTCTACTACATCGACCGCGACGAATGGCGCTGCGTCACCTCCCCCAACGCCCCCCTCCCGCGCAGCGGCCACGCCTGGGCCCGCGGCGGCAACCAGAGCAACGCCGTCTACCTCTTCGGCGGCGAGTTCAGCTCGCCCAAGCAGGGCACTTTCTACCACTACAACGACTTCTGGAAGCTGGACCCTTCCACCCGCGAATGGACCCGCCTCGAGCCCAAGGGCAAGACGCCGCCGGCCCGGTCGGGCCACCGCATGACCTATTTCAAAAACTACATCATCCTCTTCGGCGGCTTCCAGGACACGGCCAACCAGACAAAGTACCTGTCGGACCTCTGGCTGTACGACACGGCCAACTTTGTCTGGCACAACCCGACCCTCCCCCCCGCACAGCTCAAGCCCGACGCCCGCTCCTCCTTCACCCTCCTCCCGCACGACGGCGGCGCCGTCCTCTACGGCGGCTACTCGCGCGTCAAGACCACCACCGCCGTCAACACCACCAAACAGCGCGGCCCCCAGGGGCAGACTCAGAGGAACGTGCTCAAACCGCTCCTCCACACAGACTGCTTCTACCTGCGCATCACCCCCCCTTCCCCCGAGTCCCCGGCAGGTACCCCCCCAACAGTGCGCTGGGAGCGGCGCAAGAAGCCGGCCAACGCGCCGAGCCCGACGCGCGCGGGCGCGACCATGGCATTCCACCGGGGGCGGGGGATCTTATTCGGGGGTGTGCACGACGTGGCGGAGAGCGAGGAGGGGATCGACAGCGAGTTTTTTAACGGGCTGTTTGCGTGGAATGTGGAGCGGAATCGGTTTTTTCCGCTGGGGTTGAAAAAGGGTCGCGCAGCAGCGGGCGGGGGGGGTAAGGGGAAGGGTGCGGGGGGAGAAGGGAGGGCTGTTGGGGGGAGAAAGGGGAGGGCGAAGGAGAATGAGGAGGAGTTGTTGAGGCAGCTTGCTGCGTTGAGGGCTGGGGCCGGGATTGAGGATGATGATGAGGGGGGTGAGGAGGGAGTGGAGGGTGATGTGGGACGCGGGGGAGAGGAAAAGGAGGAGAGGGTGGTGAGGGAGATGCCGGTTAGTATGGAGTTGCCGCATCCGAGGTTTAATGCGCTGCTTGCGGTGCAGGACGACGTGCTGTACATCTATGGCGGCACGTTTGAGAAGGGGGATCGCGAGTTCACGTTTGACGATCTGTACGCGGTCGATCTGGGCAAGCTGGATGGGTGCAAGGAGGTGTTTAACCGGCCGGTGGAGGACTGGATTGTGAGTAGTATCCGCGGGGGCTGGGGTGGGCATGGCATTGTTGCTAATGATGGGCGCAGGTATCCGAAGACGAGGACGAGGACGATGAGGATGAGGAGGACGACTATGAGGATGACGAAGAGGATGAGGAGGGCGACATTGAGATGGAAGACGAGGAGGCCCGGGCGCAGCTGTTTACGCCGAGCAAGCGGAAGAAGAAGCAGGATGCTGACGACGTCTCTGTCGCTGATTCTGCATCCACTGCGCCGTCGACCGTCCCGTCAGAGGAGGACGAGGAGTCCGAGTCGGTGGCCACGACAGTTGATGACGGGCTGCCGCACCCGAGGGTGAGTTCCTCCGTTCCCATTGCCCCATAAACCGCCGCGTTAACTATGTCTTACCAGCCCTTTGAATCCCGCCGCGACTTCTTCCAGCGCACGTCCAACGAGTGGCAGGAGATCCTCATGACGAGTCTGCGGTGGAAGGGCGTCCAGCCCGAGTCGCTGACGGTCAAGGAGATCAAGGCCAAGGCGTTTGAGCTGAGCGAGGAGAAGTGGTGGGACTGCCGCGAGGAGATCACGCTGCTCGAAGAGGAGCAGGAGGCCGCGGGCATTGGCGAGGTTGTGTCGCTTGCGGATAGGGGCGAGGCGGGGCCTGGCGGCGGTGGCGGCGGTGGTGGTGGCAGGAGGAGGTAGATATTCTAGGTGAGAATATGTATGCGTGCGTGCCTTGCTTCAGTAGGTGAGGGAGCAGAGGTGTACAAGGAATACTATCGCACTATCAGCCAGCACTGGTTAGATTGAGATCAAGTTCGGATGAAGCAGCCCAAGCTGCCTGTGACTGGGCAGTGCTATCCAGTGCTATCCCGTGCTATATGTATTAGGTCCGCGTTGCAGGTATCCAACGAGGACCACCGCCCCGGCGGTAGTGGCTTAGCGGTCACTGGCGGTGGTCCTCTGCCCGCACACCTGCTGGCCGACCCCGTACCTGATAACTCCGGATCGGGAGGTCGAAGCTTCGAGTCAGGTGTGTTGCGGCCCTTTCCCGAGGGGGTCGGCCCCCTCGGATGACCGAAGTAAGCCCCCCAACCGCCAGGGGGGGTTTCGTAGCCGGCTACCTCTCTTCGGAACCTCCCTTCGGAGGGCTAGCCGGTGAGCTTTTGGTGTTTTCTAACCCATGTCATTTTCCCTCACCACATTTTTCCGTTCCTTTTTTCTTCAACTTTTCTACCCTCTTTTTCCTCCTTATTAATTTGATTCTCACACCACCCTGTTGTCGGCCTTAAGGGTATCACGTGATCAGGCGTCCCTCTTCGCGACTTCCTTGTCCATCGCGCGTCATCTGAGTTTCTCTTCTCATCGCCTGTCCCTGTCACAGTGTACTCATCACCCTCTACTTTCGCGACACAACTCAGTGACTATTACTTGGACATCAGCTCCCAACCCTTCTTGAAACCGGCACCATGCCGCTCGGAATTCAGCGCCTCAACGCGAAACGGTCGCAGCCCAACGACCGCATCATCTTCATCAAGCCGCTGAAAGGGCCGGGCGAGGAAATTGCCCAGGATTTCTTGGAGAGGATTGCCGCGCAGTGTTGTGAGTGCAAGCCGTTCTTACCCGATGGTCGAGACCTGGGCGCTGACTGCTGCAGTGCCCATCATGCGAGAGCATCACCTGTCGGTCATGTCGCTCGAGGAGTACGAGCCGAATCCCGAGTTTGTTGGCCGCAACTTCAACGCCGGCGAGGTCGTCCAGCTGGTGCTCAAGGCCCGCTCTGGGCATTGGCTGCCGTTCAACTACGTGCAGATGGTCATGATGCACGAGTTCGTTGCCACATACTTTTATGGTACAGAACTTGGCTGACCTGACTCTAGACTGGCCCACTGCAAACAAATGAACCACTCCCGCGCTTTTTGGGCAGTGAGGAACCAGTATGCCGAGCAGATGAAGGGGCTGTGGTCCCGCGGCTTCACCGGGGAAGGCCTCTGGGGAAGGGGGGCACTTCTATCCACCGGCGAGTTCGAGAAGAACATGGTTGAGCCAGGCGAACTGCTCCCGGAGCATCTCTGCGGCGGAACATACCGCTCCCGGGGCAGGAAACGGAAGGCCAAGAAGACACTCACCTACAAGGAACAAAAGGAGCGGCGGATCCTCAAAAAGTTTGGGGCAAACGGCGTCGCCCTGGGCGAGGATGCTCAGACAAAGCAGAAACTAGAGGGCAAGACGGTGGCGGCCAAACCTCGCGTGGCGGGGAGCGCGAGGGGCAGAGAACTCAGGGCAGCGGCCGCCTTGGCTCGGTTCGACGAGCAGAAAAAGGAGCCAAAGGAGGAAGTGGACGAGGGATCCGAAACCGAGAGCGGCGACGACTACGAGGACGACTTGACAGCCGGCCCGGATGCTGTTGACATCGACGGCAAAAAGATACTCGACTCAAAGGGCCGAGGGATGGTCAAGGTCTGCGAGGACGAGAACCCCGACGACCAAGATGCGCAGGACGAGCTGCAGGAGCTGCAGAGTTTTGGATCGAGGAAGCCAGCCCCCAGACCAACAAGCTTGGCTCCTGAACAAAGTAAACCTGGTCCGAAGACGGCAGCAAAGACACCAGGGAAGACGGCAGCAGCAAAACCAGGGACGCTCGGCGAAGCGAAATCAACACAGCCGAAGACCCCAACACCAAAAGAAACATCGCCTCCCCAGTCCAACTCCGGGGGTTTGAATACCTGCCCAGCGTGTACGTTTATCAACGAGCCGGGTTCAACCACTTGCGCCATGTGCGCCAACACAGTTGAATCGGAAGGAATGCTGGACGTATGGGCATGTCAGAGCAAGACGTGCAAGGGGACGAACTACCGGAATTCGGGGGACTGCGGCGTCTGCGGTGTGTGTGGGGAGCGAAGACAACCAGCTGTTGCCCCTCGACCCTGACGCTCCACGTCCCGGCAGCTGGATTGCGAGGGAAACTCTTTAACCCTCACTTCTGCTAGCGTATGTTATCCAGACTCGATGCCATCCGCACCAACAAATGACAGGTTAGAGCCCTGTGTGTATCACCTTTTCCCAAGCACCAAGCCGCGGGCTAAAGGATCCCTCCCGATCAATACAATGGCGTCAAGATGTTGTGCTACGAGAACCCCGTCCTTGAGGTTGATCTCGTGCCTGTTGATCCTGTGGAAGAAGTAGCGACGGTAGACGACGAGCAGCATACGGCGATGCTGACTTCATCGACGACAGCGAACCCCCCAGCCAAAGGGCAACTTTCCCACCGAGTTGACCCAGCATTCAAGGTACAGTACTCTTTTGGACCCGGGAGACAGACAATTTCCGCGTAGAGCCATTGGAGGATCCACCGGGTCTGTCCTTTCACTCTCTAACAAAGTTTTGTACCCCTCCCCTTAGGAGAAGTTGTTACAATGCCCTCACCAGATAGACTATCCGCGGATAAGAAAACTTTATAAAGGCAGGGCCGAAAAAGGTAAGAGGGTTAGGAGCAGGCGCCAAAAAGATGCCGAAACACGGGATTGAACCGTGGACCTTATCATGTCGCCAGGACATTGCTGTCTTACGAGTGATACGCTCTACCACTGAGCTATTCCGGCTGATCTTCTGGATTTGTTGGTTTGTCGCTGACTTCGAGACTCTAACAATTTGCCTCCACTCGGAATCAAGCCGAGTAACCAAGGTACCTTATCTTCTGTTACGAGCGAAACCATTTGCCAGAGCTGAGCATTTCTCTAATTAGCATCGAGGAAATCATGGACCCGTTTCATGCATTGGTGCCTGTATTCGAATCTCCCTTGAGGATTATGAGCCGAAGATAACACGGCCGCCCGCGAGACCATCAGCAGAGTGTGATGAGCACTGGAGCTGGGATCTTGGTGCTGACTGGACAACACGGTATCTCGAGGCGAGGTGTCTGCGTCGCGAAAGGTGTCTTGTGTCGAGGATACTCGGATCAACAGATCAGCTTCTGTTAATATGTCACGCACTCAACGGCCATCCGAGAGTAAGTGGCTCTGGGCCTTGGAGGTACTCAGCAAGGTGGCATCGGAGCGTCCGCGTCCGCCTCCACGGGGGATCAACTCAGCAACCATCTCCGACTCCAACATCGACAGGTGATGATCTGGTGCTGCCGCCGCTGACTGACCCAAGACCATTGGATGGCATGGTTTTTCTCTCTTCTGATGACGAGCCCTTGGTTATTCCGCCAAGGGCCATCACCCTATTACTAACCCAGCCAATCAACACCACCAAGTCTGCCCTCGCTTGTGTTTCAGCACCCGGCCAGGTTCCCCTAT
Source organism: Parachaetomium inaequale (assembly GCA_033296685.1). Taxonomy (NCBI): domain Eukaryota; kingdom Fungi; phylum Ascomycota; class Sordariomycetes; order Sordariales; family Chaetomiaceae; genus Parachaetomium; species Parachaetomium inaequale. Next base: position 86,623 of record MU854325.1, read on the forward strand.
CGAAGACTTTGAAACCTGGAATCGCAGTCGTCTCCAGGAAAGGAACGTCATCCCCCGCCATCCACGCCAGTGGAGAGCGGCGGAAGATCTTCTGATCGGGCAACTCGGCTCCGTCATGCACCGAGGCGATGCTCGTCGTTTGGCTGTTGCAGACCTGCGAGTTCCTGCCGATCGGATCCCCCGGCGGCGCACTGACGGACGCTGATCCCCGCCGGCTTGGCAGGGGCCCTTGGAAACAAACGGGAGCCTCCCTGCAGGAGGGGTGAAGGTTGAGTGAGCTTGGGATGGTGCTGAAAACGAGGGTGTCCGCCGTTTGTTGGGGTGGTGCTTCGTTCCTCTTCGTCAGTCGTCAGTTTCAAGCTTGACACCTCGACGGTTTGCGACAGAGCTCTCACCACCCCGTCTCCCGAGGGCATTGCTCTGCTCCGATGCTGGCATCACCACTCTCTTCGTCTCTCGGTCTGTGATCGATCTCTTGACTCTGTACATATTCACTCTTTTCTGGACCAAGCCGAACCACCAAGCTTGAACCAAGTTACCGTTATCCATCCGTCTCCATTCATTCTACGCCAGACAGACCATCTTCAACCCCAAACTCTAGACCAAAAGACTAGACCCAGGACAAAGAAAAGAAACTACAAACCACACCCCAAAATGCCCCGCCTCACCCTCCTCCTCCTCTCCCTCACCCTGGCAACCCTCGCCCTCGCGGCGCCGCCACAGCCCTGGTACGAAAAGTACCACCAGCGCCGCGTCATGGTCCCGCAGTCCTACTATGAGGGCCTCTCCCTCCGCCGCCAGCAGCCCATCAACCCCAACGCAGTCCGCAACGTCGTCTGCCTCGACACCTCGACGTACGCACCCCCCCCCTTCTTTTTCTTTGGTCATTCCCCAGTACACTAACATTTTTTGATGAATGAAGGCGATTCCTCCTCTACGACGAATACGCCGCCTCCCTAGCAATCTGCACGTCCATCGCGGGCCCGTCCGCCACGCGCTGCGAGGGGAACCCGGCCGAGACGGAGGGCCGGTCGGGGAAGGCCGTGTTCACGTTGGAGGCGATCGAGAAGGATAAAGGGGCGACTATCAATGTGTCCAAGGACGCGTGGGCCGGGTGCGTGGCGGCGGCGCGCGAGGCGTGTCCCGAGGGGAGTTTTGAGGGGGTTTGTGTGGGGGCTGCGACGAGGGGGGATGTACGGTTTCGGTTGGGGAGTGTTTGATCTTTTTTGGGTTTTTTCTTTTTTTTCTTTTTCGGTGGTTTGGAGTTTGGGTTGGGTTGGGTGATATCAGGGGCGTTGGGCTGGGCTTGTTTTGCCACATCCACACAGTGGGCGGGGGGTTCTTTTGTCAGATCAAGGGGTAGATCCTCTGGGGGCAAGAGAAAATATGAGGAAGAAGAGGCATAGTCCTCCGTTGGTCACATCAATCCTCTCAGGCACAGCAGAGTGTTACATCCTAGTGCCAAAGTGATTGGGCTCGTAGGAGATAAGGAGCGGATAGTGGTGCATAACCATTGCTTCTGGACTCAAAAACAATAAATGGGTATCAAACTGTATGTATGCCTCAGCAGCAAAGCCCCCTCCGGCTCTTCAACCCCCCTCGTCTCCTTAACCACAGCCCACCCCTTAACCACCCACCACCCACCACCCCCCCTCAACCACCACCACCCCCGCCTACAACCCATACCTCGTCACGCACTCCTCGCGGTGCGCCTCCAGGCACTCGAGCGCGCACACCCTTACCCCACATTTCATGCACTTGACCCGCCCCCAGTACCCACACACGGCGCAGAAGACGCGCACAGGGTACCGGCGCTGCTCGTCGCCCCAGCCCGCGCGCGCCTCGAGGTAGCTCAGCGGGGGCGCCGTCATGAGCTCCCGAAGCTCGTCGTCCGAGGGGAATGGGGGGATGTATGAGACTAAGAGAGGGTCGGCGTCGCCTGGGTGCGGGCGCGGCGGGGGTTTGGTGTAGGCTGGGAGGATGAGGCTTTCGCGCGGGTAGGAGGATTGGGTTTCTTGTGGGTTGGGTTCTTCTGCGTTGGGGGTTGGGGTGGGTTGTGGAGGTGCGGTTGCGTCGGGCATTTCGACGTCGGGTTGGTCTTCTTGTTGTTGTGGGTTATTGGCCTCGGTTTCGGGGTCTGGCTCTTGCTTGGGTGTTTGGCGCGCCTTTTTCTTTTCTTGTTCCTGTTTCTCCTTTGCTGCTGCCCGTTTTGCGGCGGCTGCTGACCGTCTGCTTCCTCCGCCGGCGGGCGCTACGGTGGGTGCTGGCGAGGCGCTCTTCGGGGTGGCGGCTATCGGGGTGGATGGCTTCGCCTGCGCGGCGTTCATGGCTGCTGCTGCGGCGGGGTTGCTCTCGGCTAGTGCGAGCAACGCTTGGTAGTCGTCAAGGTGGTTGGCGAATGTCTTTTGCGACTGGAGGATCTTGCGCACGTTGGGGGTGTGCTTGTTCTGGGCTGCAGGTTGGTTAGGAATCGGAAGCCCTCAAATTGAGGTGTGCGCGCATACCTCTGCTGCCGCCCGGCCGGGGCGGAATCGTGATGTTCGCATCTCTGTGGCTATCGCGGTCGAGCGCCTCGAGATCCTTCCGTATCCTCGTCTCTTCGCGTGCTGAGAGATCCGACAGGCTGAGGGCGGGTTGGTTGCGCGCCGCGCGTTTTCGGTTGGTGGGCTGCAGCGCGGCGGGCAGCGGCCCCGTGTCCGGTACGTAGGCCCATCCCGGCGTGTTTTTTGTCGTCGTGCTGGCGATCTCGATGACTCCGAAGTTGTTCATGGTGATGGCTTGGGAAGGGTGGGGTGGAAGGGGAAGTGGGATGCAGCGCGTTCGGGAGATTTTGAGCAGGGGCCGAGCCGGGCCCACAACGCCGAACCGGGACGGGGACCGGGGACCCTGGGCAAGCGAACCGGTGACGTCGGAGCTTCGAGTTTCCCAAGACCATCATCACGAGAGATGGTGAGAAGCCCGTGGTGGAAGCCGCCGGCGTAATACAGAGAAGATTAAACTACCGCATCGAGACTTCACACATGACTGGCCAAGGGATGGTATCTCCGTATAATTCAAGGAAACAGCTCCCTAACAAGACATCATGCTTGCCACCACCCCTTCCAGTCCCTCCCCAGGAAACAATGTACATGTCCAACTCCAATTAGACTCCCCTATCCACGCCCATTCCATATTCCCATAGCCTCCATCCATCCCATCCCAGTCATAACTCATTTCTTCTTCCTCTCCAACGCCTCCATCTTGTCCTCCAGCGTCGTCACATATTGGCTCAACCGCTCGACCGCGTTCTGCAGCGCCTGTCCGTCACACCCAGTCAGCTCTTATATCCTGAAGGATATGACTGCAAGCCTCAGGAGAGGTAGACCACCCCAGCCAGCCAGCACAGCAGCGCCCTCCTCAGAGCATGCCCGCGCCAGCCAGAAGGAGGCAGAGTCCCCCAAACCCAAGAAATAAACCAGAATAATTACGCTTCAGCCCGCTCTCGCCCCCTCCCCTCTATTTTGTCTATTCCCCCTCTTTGTCCTCTTCTCTTTATTTATCTCTCCCCACCACCCCCAGGAAACCAGTGTAACGTATATAGAAACGGAGCAGCGCAGCGTCGATCGGATAGGGTTGGTCAGGCAGGCAGGGAGGCAGGCAGGCAGGTGTAAAAATGAATTTTTCAAAAAAAGAAGAAGTGCAGCGCATATCAGATGCAAACACGCACGTAAATGTCCTCGGTCAGCAGCTCATTCGAGGCCTTGTACTCCTGGATGGCGTAGTAATACACGCCGCCGGCGGCGAGCGAGCTGCCGAGGAAGAAGCCAAAGAGCCTGCCACAACATAGCCAGTCAGAAACAGCAGAAACATTGGAACCGCGGGGCAAAAGAAGGAACGCAAGGGAATGGAAGTTGAAAAAGGGAAACCTACCCCCCCCTCAGCGCACCGATAGGCCTCCTCGCTGGAAGCGGCGTCGGCGGTACGCCCGCAGCAACGGCGGCGTCCAGCCTCGCAGCAGACGTGTTGAACATGCGGGCCGGCGCGGCAGTTCTGGTCAGGGCGCGGGCGCCGTGGGAGAGGATTCGCGAGGCCATGGTTTCTCGTGTCGGGTACGGTAACTGTGTTTTTGCGCTGCGCCTGTTGCTGGGCTGGGCTGTGCTGGGGTTTCTGCAGGACTGGTTTATCACAGGAAAAGGGGGACTAGGTAAGAGAGAGGGAAAAAAAAAAAGCGGCAGTAAGGGGCGCAATATAGAGTAAATTCCAGAGGCACAGCTGGTTGGCGGCGGTGGCATGCGCTCGCTCCGGGAGTTCTGGCCTGGGCGCCGTCTTTGACAGGGGTGGGCATGCGACCAGCTGAGTGGCCATTGCGCGGTGGAACCAATTGGGGGCCCGCATTGGGAATTTTGGGCGGGGACATGTGGCAGAATCGTGTCCCTTACAGCAGGAGGGAGAGGCAGCAGAAAGGGGGAGGCGCCATCACGCTCACAAAAGTCGAACCAGTGGCAATCATGACAGACTTCATTAGACAGATGCGCATTTCGTAACCCCCATCCCAGAATCCCGGGCTTCATTCCGTGTGCCCATGGTCCCTAATGAAAAACCCAAAAAACTGCTCTAGAAATACACATAAAACATCTTCCTTAGAGCTCGTCGTGGTCCGTCTCCTTGGCCTCCTCCGCCTTGGTCTCCGAGGCGGACTCGGTGGCGGACTCGGTGGCGGCCGACTCGGCCTCGACCTCCTCAGCCTCCTCGACGACGCTGGCCTTGTACTTGCCGTTCTCGGCGATGAACTTGATGAGGTCCTCAACAGTGCGCGAGCCCGAGTAAGTGACGGCGTTGGTCTTGTCGCCGGCGGGGTACAGCTTGATGGTTGGGAAGCCCTGGATCTCATCGGGGACGTCGTTGGCAGTGGCATCGACCTTGGCAATGACGACCTGGTCCTTGAACTCGCTCTTTTGGTACAGGGCGCCGAGCTCCTCGTACTTGGGAGCCAGAGCCTTGCAGTGACCGCACCACGGGGCGTAGAACTCAATCAAGACGTCCTTGGTGTCGTCGAGGACGATGTCGTTGTAGTTCTTGGCGACGACAACGGCGACGGGGCCGTCATTGGTCTCCGGGATGGGCTCGGACTTGATGCTGGGCTCGACCTTGCCAGCGACAAAGTCGTCAACGAAGGCCTTGATGGCCTCGAAGGTGATCTCCTTGTCCTGGTCGAAGGGGAACTTCTGGTTCTTGGCCACCTCCTGGATGGCGAAAGCGGGGAACTTGTCGGTCTTGAGGTTCAGGTTGCCGGCGTGGGCGCCGAACGACTTGGCGTCGATGGTACCGAAGTTGACGACGCCGCGCTGGGCCTCGGCGATGGGCTTGAGCTTCTCGCTGATCTCCTTGCGCTCCTCGGCCGTCTCGGCAAAGATGTAGGCAAGAGGGATGCCGGCCGACATGTAGTCGGAGTAGGTCTCGGGGCCGACCTCGCCAATCAGGGGAGTGGCGGCCGTCTTGGCGAACTTCTCGATCGCCTCGGCGTCGAACTTCTCCGAGAAGACAGACTTGCCCTCGTCAAAGTCCTTGTACAGGACGACGGCGGGAGCCTTGACGCCCTCGGCCTCGGCCAGGGCGGCATCGGTGCTGACACCGAAGGGGTAGTTGTCGCGGAGCTTCTCGGCGGCCTCGGTGAAGACGTCGCTCGACGCCTTGTCGGCGGCATCCACGTAGGCGACAATGACGACCTTGTCGGCCTTCTTGAACTCCTCAAGGGTGTCCTTGGTGACCTCGGAGACGGCGGGCAGCGACTGCTTGACCATGTACGAGGTGATGGCACCAGCCTTGCGCTGGCCCTTGTAGGGGGAGACGTTGTCGAGGCCGCGGAAGACCTTCAGAGTGGGGTAGCCCTCAACGCCATGTTGTTGGCAGAGGTCGGCCTCTTCTGTGCAGTCGACCTTGACGACCTTGATGTTCTTCTCCTTGAGCGAGGTGGCAGCCTCCTCGTACTCTGGCGCCAGCGCCTTGCAGTGACCGCACCAAGGGGCGAAGACTGTTCGAGATGATTCGTCAGTATGCAGATTCCCGGCGAGGACGTGGCGGGCGGCTTACACTCAGCAAGGACGAGGTCGTTGGCCTTGACGAAGTCATCGAAGGTGTCCTTCTTCAGCTGGACAACGTCCGAGGCCGTGGCAACTGCCGCCGCAGCGAGCAGGCCGAGCGCGAACTTCTGGGCCTTGTGCATCTTGAATTTTCCTATTCTGTCGAGAGCGCGTGAGCGGGCTGCCGGTTTAACGAAGCAATTGGGGGTTGGGTGCACAGGAACGGGTCGGGAAACTGGGGGGAAAGGCGGAGCGGTAGTTGGGGAAGTGGCAGGGCGGCGAAACTTCTTACTCTGGGCTATTTAAAGGCAGAAAAGGACAGATAAAGTGGCAGGAATTGGGGAGGCCAACGGATGAATTCCAAGCGATACCGAGCAGGTATGCGAACAGGCCCCGGGTAGTGAGAGAGAAGATGAGTGTAGCGGGATATCCCAGGAAACCAAGGGCAAGACGCGGTTGAGGCTTCTTGTATCTTGGGGCTGTCACTGACAAAGCTGCACTAAGGGTCGAGTGAACAGGTGTCTTTTCCACCGCTCAGCCTCTGGCCTGTCTTGGCGGCCAACCACACTTGCTGGAAGGGGCAGAAGGTGGGTTCCAAGGCCGACGTCCGAGCAAGGATTACACAGTACGGATCAGTGAGCTGAATCAGGAGGCCAAACTGGAGACCGGCGGTGAGAGCTGCAGATAAAGGTCCGGTTCGGGAGCTGAATAGCCTTTGTGTTGACGAAGCCCAGCATTGTACCTTTGGATGAGGATCTCGTTTGTATACATGATTCACTCGCTGTGACCCCCAATCTCAGAGTCAAAGCAAGCGGAGGACCATTGGATACCATTCACACTGTGCTTAAGACCCCACCTGCTAAGCAATGCGGCGAACCCCACAATGGGGCTGCCTTTGCCGCTTCCGTATCCGCCAGGCTGGCTCGAGGCTGGCTCCAACTTGTTGCCACTGGCAGTTGCCTGCGATGAACATTCAAGCTCAGTCAAACCCGATTCTCGAAGATGTTTGCTGCATTACAAATCCCGTCCAACTGAGGCTGGCCCTGGTAAATCTTTTGACCGCAGAAGACACATGGAAAGTACGGTACCTAGGTACCTCTGTATGCGCATGAAAGGCCACATCTACACTCTCGAACCCTGCGTGCCCCGTCGCCACAAGGCTGGTTCCATGGTGTTTTAGGCGCGGCTGTTCGGCCCCGTCCCGCGCCCCAAGGGGCATGACGGTCCGTGTTAGTGATACCCGGGACCCACAAGCACTTACTCCGGTTACCTGTACTCTATCAGACGGGGACTGGACCCTGAGTGAGGCTCCGTCTGGACGGCCAGGCAAGCTTGCTGTGCAAATCAACAAGGCTCACTTGTCGGTGCAAGCAAGTGCATGCTCTCCTTGACAACGGCCCCTTCTCACCAACACCTGGTTCTGCACTTTGGCCCGGAGACCTCTCTGATGAGAAAGTCGAGACAGTCCATGGATCGGACCTTGGCGGCCATGTTGAAGTTAGAGGTCGCCGATAGTGTTTCTTCCAGTCTGGGAGGCCGATGCCCGTCTAGGGCTGTGTACTATGGTGCCTTCCTTGGGTACAGTACGGTGTACCTCAGCATCTTGACTCCTTCCGTTGAGATTGTTGGGCACCGAACGCTGCGAGTGCAGTTTCCTCGCCTCTCCACCAGATTCATGACACCCATCTTGCATCCTCAGCCGGAGCTTGTGTTGTGGCACCTCCACGCTGGCTCAGGTCTGGGGGCGGCACCGAGCAACGCCATTTCCAACGTCGAAGCCGATATCTCTACTCGCCCGCCGTCCTGTCGTCTGCTGCCCCTCGCCGCCAACTAGCCGTGTCGCCACTGCGCAGTTGTGTCCATGGAGCACCTCCGGCCTACCAGACGGCCCGCCGGCCATGGGGCTCTCGACAGGAACTGCACAACTGATACCCAAGTGGTCCCTCGTATGCCGCATTCACGGCCGCGCTCTCGGCCCCGAAGTACAAGCGGCGGAAACCCGTTTCTCATCACCTCTCCAGCGCCGTTGGAAAGCATGCTCAGGAAGACTACTGAAACGGGGGATATCGGCTTGTTCTCTATTAGCGTGGTCCGCTCTGTCACCGGTTCCCAGGTCCCGGGACGCCCAAAACCGGGATGGGGCGAGCCAGCCCGTGGCAGACCCTCGCCCACCAAGGAGGTAATAAAAGTACCCGATGTCGATGACCGGAGGTCACTTCCATCGTACCGAGGCAGCACGTCCGAGGTCACTTCCCTGTACGAGTTCAGCAGTATGGCATCTGGCTCCCGGCCTTTCAGCCCACCCCTGAGCGAACGCCACCGACGGTCCTATTCAATGACGACTTGCAGCTCAGGGTGCTTCCCGACTCAGAAGCCGACCGGGGCACCTCCGAGGACGCGGCCCGGGAGTGTCCAGCGGCCCATCCCTGGCTCGTACGAGCAAATCCACCGCCGGCAACATGATCTGCTACGGCATCAGCCACGAGGCGGGAGTGAAGCCAGCGGCCTACCATGCATCCCTCTGCCGCTGGGAAACCGAAACCGTGGCCGGTTCGATCGTGGGACATTGGGATACGGTCAAAGGAGTTCAAGCCTGACGTCAACTGTGAGCCTGGACGAGCGGGCTTATTATCCATCGCCTTCGCCGGGCCTGTTTCGGGCTCCTGCATTCGACGCCGCGCACTACGACTCCTCGGGAGATACCGACGATGCCCCTGGCGCTGTGTCAGCGGTCCACGATTCCCCAACTCTCATCCCAACTGGCTTCTGCCAAGCGGGCAATTCTGACTAGAAGTCGGAGAGTGATTTTCGAGATTCTGACGATAATGTCCCTGGATCTGCCCCGCGGATACTCTCCGACGAACTCCCACTCACTGTCAGCGAAGGCATGGTCGAAGAATCACCGGCATCGCCTTCCACCAAACACGTTGGGCCCCGGAGGCACAGGAGAACCGCCGCGGTCCCCAATATTCGGCTATCCGAGCTGTTTGAGTCGAACCTAGCTCTGCCACATGGCCCAGCTGCCGATACAGCCGATATTGGGATAGATACCAAGGACGAAGTTGGCGAGACCAGGAGCGGTGCAGCCACTCACCCCCTGAGCGCATGGGAAGTTGAACCGAGTGCAATCCTCCCCCAAAGCTCCAGCTTACCGACCGTGCTTTCCGCCTCCGAGCCAAAGAGAGGTTGCCTCCGAAGCAGTGGCGGCTCAGCCGGGGAGATCGAGGGCATGAACTCCCGAGAGCGAAGGCTAAAACTCAAAGTCTCGAGGGGTGCCATAGCCAAGGCGCGACGGCAGACAGGCAGAACATCAGGAGCCTCCCTCGACAGCCACTGTTCAACCTCAGGACCACTCAACCATGACCGCCCCAAAAAGGCACAGCTTGAGAAAGACACCATCACCCGCAATACCACGACAGCATCTCCCGGGGCCGCAACCCGACGCCGGAGCAAGCATCCCACCAACCCCCCATCCGCCGCCGCCGCCGCCGCCACCACACAGAAACCAACCGCGCCGAACGAAAACGAAAACGACATCCTCGCCCTGTTCACCTCCTCCCACAGCCGCGTAAACGGAAAAGCCCTTCGCCGGCTGAAGAAGCGCTTTCCGGACCTGGGTGCACGGTTTTTTGCTGAGCTCCAGCTGCCGCAGGTGCAGGCGCAGTTACCGGAGCCCTTGTTAACAGCAACAGCAGCAGCAGCAGCAGCAGCAGCAGCAGCAGAAGCACCAACAGGAGACATGTCTGAGGACGCGAGAACAACCGGGGGGGTTAGTATTACCGGGAGGGTGGGAAGCGTGCAGCAGGAGCAGCAGCAGCAGCGTCGATCTGCTGGGCGTTTTTTTAGGGGCCGGGTGGTTGTGTGGATGAGGAGGGCTAGGCAGGCTGTTACTCGTACCCGGAGTACAGAGAAGGGGTGAGTGAGTCTGGTGTGTTGGAGCCTGTTTTATGATAAAGGTCGGGTAGGCATTGCTACTGGACGGGGCTGGGCGCCGCTCTCTGCCTCTGAGTACTGGCCGTTGTTGGTTCTCGGGAGGCTTATGGGTTGGATGGGAGACTGATCGGCATTCGGTTGGCGTCCGGAATAAGGCTCGGGTTGGTAAGAGTGCCGTAGGAAGGTTACAAAGGATGCCCATAGGATACAGCCAGTTTGGCTTGTTGAATAGGCACAGTCGCTCGCTCGATTGATATGACAAGATAGCTAATACGATGGGTATATTCTAACAATCCCAAAGGTCCTGATGTGTGCTGCATCCCACGCCGTTGGGAGAATATCCAACCATCTGCACCATCCCCACATTGACCTCTCTCAAAACACACCACCCCCGATAATAAACAACCTCTCCTCCTCCCTCTTGGCCCACTGGATCACCCGATTCGCCCCCTGTGCCATGGCCGCGCGCGGGACATTCGGCCCAGCGACGCAGTAAAACTCAAAGATGGGCGTGATCCACGCCAGGCTCGCCGCGTCCTCGCTCACGGCGTGCAGGACCTTGAGGTGCGCGTGCTTTGCGTGCATCGACGCGTGCAGCTCGTGGTACAGCGACATGAGCCTGCGGCGGGTGAGCATCCTTTCTGGGTCTGACTCGGCCGAGGATGAGGATGCCGGATGGGACGGCGGTTCGAGGGAGGACATGCAGAACTGCACGTTTGCGCGCGACTTGTAGAGGAAGTGGGCGATTTGGGCGCCGGGGGCGATGGATTGGATTTTTGGGCGGCCTTCGCGCGCGGCGGAGCGGATCAGGGAGAGGTGGCCTGTCTTGGTGAGCTGGGCGGCCAACTTGTCGCGCATTTCTTTGAGGTCGTAGAAGGATTCTTTGTCGGAGGAGATGAGGATGAGGGCGATTTCGTCTTCCTCTTCGTTGGCGTCGGCTGTCTTGGTGTTGTCTGATGCTTCAGGGGTTTGTTGTTGGGCTGACTCGGGGGCAAAGGCCGCGTCTGGCTTACCGTCGAAGAAGCTGACGTACATGTAGAGGTAGCCGCGGTTGTTGAAGGCCGGGAGGCAAAGAGGGATCCAGCTTTCGCCGCCGCCGGACTTGATGCCGCCTGATTCAAAGAGCATGTTGAAGATGAGCTGGAGGTCGCTTGGGTGCAGCGAGTGCTTCCGCGGCCTGATGACGCTGACCAGCTTCCCGCCTGCGACGATGAGTCCGTAGAGCAGCTTTTCGCTGCGGCTCTTGAGGAAGATATTGTTTATTGCGTGACGTTGGGATTTTCTTAACCTCAGACATTCAAGCGCGCCAAGCAGCGTCGACGGAGAGCCCCTGGTAAAGCTGTCGGCGAGCGAGGAGAGGAGCGACTCGGTGCCCTCCAGGGGCTTCCTCAGATCGGTCGAGGGCCGATGGACGAATATGTTCTTGAGCGTGGGTAGGGTTAAGGTGGACAGTATCTGCATGTACAAGGCTTCTAGCTGGCTCCTGAGCTGGGCATCGCTCTCGCCTAGCCTGCTGACGGCTACAAAATAGAGAGGGCCCTCGATGGCAATGACGAATCGTGCGTTGCCGGCCGTAAACCCCAGTAAGGGGTTCTTGGCACCTTCGTAGAAGGAGATGATGGTCTGGACCACGCCCATGTACGAGTTGATCAGGCTGAGATCTCCGTGACGGCTGTAGATGGGCTTCCCGGCAGACGAGAGTATCATGTAGTGCTTCATCTTGGACTTCCAGATGGCCATCCTGATGTCGTCGGTTGTGCTGTCCGGGATCTCGTCAAACTCCCTCTCGAACCCGGCGAGATCGCCAGGGGCGCCAAGCTCGATGCTCTCGAACGGCTGGACAGTTTCCGACTGCGACCTCAACATGTTCCAGGCGCGACTCTTCCGATTAAGACCGCCCGCAACCAGGCTGGCCAGGTCTCCGTGGGGCCGCAGCGTTGGCGCAAAACTCATGACGCTCATCGAGTCGGCAAGGTCGCTGCCAGCCGTAGCATCGCGGCTGGGCGTCACATATCCGCTGACATCCGGCGTGGAGCCGGTGCGAGGCACGCTCGTCGAGAAGGTGCCTCGCGAGCCGTCCGGGAACGACAGAGTCGAGATATCGATGGACGAGACGGCCGTGGTGGGCTTCGACTGGGCGGGCGCTACCTGCGCAGGGCCATCGTTCGGCGTCTTCCGACGGGGTGGGAGAGGCGGAGGGGGCGGCGACGGAGAGGTCACCTCGGAGGTGCCGTCGTTGTTGCTTTCAGCTTCCGCTTCCCGGGCCATTGTCGATACACCGCCGCGTGGTCTGGCCCGCGCATTGTCTGCGGCTGCTCAAAGAAATCAAGATTGCTCTTGTGGTTGTGTGAGGTGCAGACTCCCCATGTCGGCCGGGCACTGACAGCAAGATTGAAGTTAGAAGCACAGGCTCGCGTTGCAGGTTGCAGGTTGCAGGTCGTGAAGTTGACGGATGCAGGAGTGCCGAAGTGACAGGACTGAATGACGACAGTGGCCCCATGTGCCAAAGCCCCAGAAACCAACGATAAGATAGCGGTGTCAGCCTTGTCGATCCGCTGCAAGCAGGGTTGAGCTTGGGGGCCAAGACCAATCAAAGGCGCTGAACGGTCGGTCCCTTGGCGGCGCGGAGTGCATCTGGTGGGGGCCTTGCAGTGACACCGATTGAGCAACGTTGTTCACACATTTGACTTCCATCCTTCCACCTGCATCTCACGTACAGACTGCTCTCCGGCCACCGACCTGGCACCCCGACCACCCCGGATCCGAACCGGCAATGACCCCGGCCATCGAACACATACCGGGACAACTCCTGTTTAGCCATGGCGCTTGAGCCCGGTCGCCGGTCCGTCTCGCCCGACAGCTCTGGCGGCGACTCGCCCGTGCCGCGCCAGTGGAGGAACCAGTTGGGGGCAGGTATGTCCCTCTGTTTTTTGTTCACTGTGTTCAGGGCGATGGACGGGAATTGACGGCTTGGATGACTTGCAGAAGACGCGCCGCCCAAAGACAAGCACTACCGCAAGTATGCGAGCGGCATTGAGAGGGCCCTGTCGCTCTTCGACACGGCGCTGCAGGAATGGGCCGACTACATCTCGTTTCTGAACCGGTTGCTCAAGGTGGGCATTCCCATGGCGACCTTGGCTTCCTATTGCGACTCTGGCTGATCATGTTTCTGTGAGCGCAGGCCCTACAAGCTCGACCGTCGTCCATCTCGGCCATCCCCGCCAAGGCAACTGTCGCAAAACGACTGTCGCAGTGCCTGAACCCCTCGCTCCCCTCCGGCGTCCACCAAAAGACCCTCGAAGTCTATAGTTATATATTCTCCGTCATTGGCAAAGATGGCTTGTCTAGGGACTTGCCCCTCTACTTTCCGGGCCTCGCCTCGGTCCTCTCCTTCGCCTCGCTCACTGTCCGCGCCCCCTTCCTCGACCTCCTCGAGCGTTACTTCCTAGACCTCGATCCTCGTTCGCTGCGGCCAGCCATGAAATCCGTCGTCCTTGCGCTCCTACCCGGGCTCGAGGAGGAGACAAGTGAGGACTTCGACCGCACCCTTAGGCTTGTCGAGCGCTTCAAGGCCGCGATCCGCCCTGCTAGAAGCGAGGACATCACAGAGACCCACTCCTCAGGAGACGACTTCTTCTGGCAGTGCTTTTTCCTGGCCTCTATTACCGGCCACAGCCGGAGAACAGGTGCACTAGCCTACCTCCTGCGCTCGCTCCCTCGCCTGGGCCATGCGCTACAGCCGGACTCGTCCAAGGCAGCCTCCGAAGCAGAAACGTCGGCTAAACTCTCGCATCTGGTTACATCTCCGGAGCCTGGATTGCTCATACGCTGCTTTGCCGCTGGTCTTGCCGATGACCAGCTTCTCATCCAGCGCGGCTATCTGGACCTGCTCGTCACTCATCTGCCACTGCACTCCGAGGTTCTCCAGACCAAAGCGAAGGGCGGTGATCTGGAGCTGCTCCTGAGGGCGGCCGCCGGGGTGACGGTGCGGCGTGATATGAGTTTAAACAGGCGACTGTGGTCCTGGCTGCTCGGCCCTGAACCGCCTACCTCTGCTGAACATGACGGCGGGCTGGACTCCCCCACCTCCACCTCAACCCACACCCACGGCTTCTTCTCCTCAAGGACGAACTACTTTGAGGAATTTGGCCTGCAGCCGCTAACACGAGCTCTGCTTGCGCTGATCAAGTCGGACACTGGCGGTAACCCGTCAGAAAGGGCACGACCGTACCGCATTTGTCTGTCTCTGATGGACAGATGGGAGATTGGGGGTTTAGTTGTGCCCGAACTCTTCCTCCCTATTGTGGATAGCGTGAGGGAGTACAAAACCAAGGCAGCGAGCAAAGCAGACTTCACCGAGGTTTTGCGGAGTGCCAGCGTCTTCTTCGACGGCGTCGAGAGCGGGTTGATTTATGGCGAAATACTAGCCCTTATGGCGCAGGCCGTCGGTCCTGGTGACCTTTCCGCCGCCCAGCGCAGAGAGAAGCTCGACTTGATCCAGTTCGTGCTGACAAACTTTAATGTCAGGGAAGAGGAGATGATCACCATCCACGCCCCTCTTACCGCTCTCTCCATCTTGTGCATGATGGAAGAGGCCTCGGACGATGACAGGCCTAGGGATGCCTCCTTGCCCGAGGTAACCCTGAACATCGCCAGCAGCTTGCTCGAACTAGTCCCGGAACGAGCATTTCCAACAGAAACAACGAGTAAATTTACTCCTCCGGCTGGGTCAAAGATCCTGGCAGTCTCGTCGAACGCAGAGCTGCTTAAAAAGACCAGGACGTTCTACGTCGCCGACCAAGGCAGTCTGGAAGCGGCACCACCCCCCTTTACCCCACACAGTCTGGCTCAACTTCTCTTACAAAAGGCATGCGATTTGACCTGCTCTTCCCTGAGCCGGGGAGAATCAGGGGCAGAGGTGGCCGCGAAAAGCAAAATCCTTGCCCTTCTCTTACCAAAGCTCCCCGGGGCATCGCCCCTGGACGCAAAGAAGCTTCTCTCTGCGCTGCATGGCTGCCTCGTCTCCGCCGAACCGATACCATTTACCACATATTCTTCCATCATCTTGCTCTCATCCCACATGTACTCGGCCAGCAGGATAACAGCAATTGAGCTCTCCAACCTTGTCGTGCCGCTCGTGCGCCATGCGTGGGCCTATCTCTCAGCATCGGAGCCGAAATACCATGTCGAGACGACTCGCAGTCTCTGGCTACTCCAGAGCGCACTTACACCGTCAAATCGGGACATTGAGGCTGCCATCTGCTCCTTGATGCTTCAAGAAGATACCGCGGGCACATTCGCTCAGCGTCCGGCTGATCCTGGCCGGAGTTTCTGTGTGCTTTGGACACATACCTTGCAGGACAATCCCTCTGGCTTAGAGCGGAGGGGTTCCAAGACTACCAACGGCGACGTCAAGGCGCCAACCCGTCTTTCCGGGATGGAAAATTACGAAGTCATGCTGACCCGGCCTCTGTTTTTGATGCTAGACGCGCTCACCGACGAGAGGACACAGCTCTTCATGACCGTCAAAACTTGGCTCACAAGTCTCATCGGGATGGATAAGTGAGTGAACCGGATTCGATGTTATGTACTATGTTAACAGTAATGGATAGGTTGTATGCCATCTTCGTCACAAGGTTTTCTGAGCTAGCCTTCCTCAGGCGACGGCAAGAGCCCAGATCGGGCTCGGCCCAATACACAGAGGATGATGACCTTAGCTTGGCCTTGTATTACGTCCGCTCTCTATTCAGCCTCTTGCGCTGGGCGCCTGAAGCGACCTGGGCAGTCCTTGCGAAGCGGATTGTTCGGTCAGATGCTTGCCATCCGCCGCTCTCGGAAATCAGTAAGCTCTCCCCAGCCATAGCTTCTTGACTGGAAAATCTAACAAACCAAGCTGGAACGGACGCCGACGTCACGCTCCAGGAATTCTTCCTCCGTATCTGCCTGCAATGCATGGCTCATGACAAAGTGCCGGGTGAAGGAGGATCAGAAGCGAGGGCGACACAGCTCCACCGCGCTGCCTTGACTGTCCTTCACCAGATTCTCCTCAATCCGTTCGCCGAGCAGTTCGCGAAACTCCACCTCGAGAACATCCTGATCACAAAGCTCCAACACTCTCTCAACGGCCCCGACCCCTATGTGCAAGTCCTGCTCCTGGATGTCGTCTACGCCGCTCTTAAGCTTCGGGAGCTGGTGCCCGCGGAGCCTCCGACTTCGCCAACCCACGAGAAACGGATGGGACACCTGGAAGCGGCAAGAAGCTCCAGGGTATCCCTGACCGAGAAGCACATGGTTCTGCAGCCGCCTCCCCCGGCGCTGCTCAAATGCATTCTGGCAGGGCTCAGCTCGCCGAGCAGTAGGCCTGTTTTGGACAGCTGGGTCGGGTTCCTGACGGAATGCCTGCCGCTCTACACAGACTCCGTTTTCCAGGTCCTGATTCCCCTCGTGGAAACGCTCTGCCGCCAGATCGGGAACACCTTCAACAGCCTCCAGCGCCTATTCCGAGCTACCGACCAGACACCCTCCCACGGGGCCGCCGGGCCCGAAACCACGTTGATCTCTCTGCTGAACGGCCTTGAGCAGGTTCTGGCCAGGGGACACGACAGGCTACTGGCTGAAGAGGCCAGAGCCCAGGTTGTCAAGAGCCCAGACCAGCCTCAAGGTTTCTTCGGCAACATGGTGTCGGGCGTATTCTCGTCCGACGCGCCGCAGACGCGGAGCGCCACGGCCAACGACCGGCTTACCGTCCTGCTCGCCTTCCAGGACGCCGTCCGCATGTGCTTCACCATCTGGTCCTGGGGCCAGGGGAGCGACGCGGCAGGGCAGGACGCCGCGTCGGGGGCGTCGCTGAACTACACGTCGCTGCGCATGCGGAACCGGGCGAGGAGGCTGCTGGAGCACCTCTTCGCCGCCGAGACGCTCGAGTGTCTGGAGACGGTGATTGGGATATGGCGGGGCGCGCTGGACGGCGCCGACGTGGCCAAGGCCGCCGAGGTGTTCAACCTGCTCCCGGCGCTCGACGGGTCGCGGCCGAAGCATACCATCCCGGCGCTGTTCAACGCCATCTACAGCCGGACAAACCCGGGAGCATTGGACCCGTCGAGAAGGTCGACGCTGACGATCGAGCTGCAGGATGCGGACCTGGTCATCTTCCTGGTGGACTACACTCGGTCACTGGAGGACGATACGATGGACGAGATCTGGCAGGATTGCACGGCTTTCCTCAGGGATATCTTGGGCAACCCGTTCCCGCACCGGCAGACGCTGCCGAGCCTGCTCGAGTTTGCGGCTGTTTTGGGGGAGAAGGTGGACAATACCAATTTCGGCGAGCAGCGCAAGATGCGCCGGGACTTGGCGGTACGTTTCAGAGTCTGTAAACTGGGTGCTCGGTGTGCTAACTGTGTCTAGGACTTGTTCCTGCGGCTGCTCACGGCCATCTTCACCACTCGCCCGACCAGCTTCGACATCTCGGGCTCGTCAGGTGCTTCTGAGAAGCGGCCGAATGACACCCCTCGGCAGTCAGCCGTGAGGCTACCAGCAGAGCGAGCCGACGACGTAGTCGGCATCCTCTCGACCATCGTGCCCAACCTGCCCAAGATCCTCGTCGAGAACGACCGCATCCTCGCTGCCGCCACCGCCATCTCGGCCAACGTCATCGGCCCCGCCCTCCGCGCCAAATCCTTCCCGGACACCGTCTCCAAAACCATGCTCGCCCTCCTCCAGGAGCTCTCCCGCCTGCCAAACAACCAAAAGTCCTGGAAGAAGGACGTCTCGGACGCCTTCAACGACCCGCGCTTCTTCGCCTCGAGCATCGCGCTCGTCCACGCGGGGTGGCTGCCGCTCCTCAAGCAATGGACCGTAGCGGACAAGGAGCGCATGCCGGACCTCCTGGCGCGGCTGACGCCGCCGACAACGGCGGGCATCGTCTTCGGGGTAGGCGCGACCTCGGCGCGGCTCGAGGCCGACCGCAAGACGCAGCTGACGCTGCGCCGCGCCGCCACCTTGGTGCTCGCGTGCTCCGCCGACGCCTTTGTCGCAGACCTGCCCGCCGTGACCGACAAGCTGACGGAACTGCTCGCCGCCACGGCGACGTCCTCGCCCTCGTCCACCACCCGCGCAGAGGTGTACATGCTGCTGCGGGCGCTGGTGCTGCGCACGAGCGCCGTGCACCTCGCGCCGCTGTGGCCCGTCGTCAACGCCGAGCTGCACGCGGCCGTGGCGTCGGTCGTCGCGCCCGACCATAGCCCCGCGTCGGATACGTATGGTAATGCGTCGGTTATGCAGGCGTGTAAATTGCTGGATTTGTTGGTGTGCGTGGCGCCGGATGAGTTTCAGCTGCATGAGTGGCTGTTTGTTACGGATACTATTGATGCTGTGTACAAGCCGCAGTTTGGCAGCGGTGGCGGGTCGCAGTACCAACCGGTGGCGTTGGTGGATGAGGTGTGTGAGGAGCTGGGGGCGGTTGGGTTGGGGACGGCAGGGAGTGGTGATGCTGCGATGCAGACTTCGTCTTCCCTGGCGTCGTCGTCGGGACTGAGGCGGCCGTTGTTGGGCACCGATGGGGGGATTAGTGACGAGGTGGGGATGGAGCGGAAGGATGAGCTCGTCGCCAAGGTGCTCCGGCCGTTCTTTGGGCAGCTGAGCATCTATGCGTTTGAGTCGACGTATGCGATGGCGCCGGTGGATTGGGAGGGGTGCGTGGCGGGGTTGGTGAGGGATCTGTTCGACGAGAGGAGCATCGTCAGGGGGTTGTAGTTGTAGTTGTAGTAGCGTGGCGTTCCTAGATGGTCGATATGACGAAAGAGGTAGGCCAAAATCGATGGGGATGCCCGGGGCTTCTCATTCCGCGGGCATGTACGCCACCATGGCCTTGCTCGCGCCTTCCATGCAGTACTGCACCACCTCGATCTTGTCACCGCCCTCGGGCACCAGCGCCGCGATCTGCCGCACGTCGCTCGTCCGCGGCAGGAACAGCGCGTGCTCCATCGGCCGGCACGCCTCGTGCAGCGTCGCCAGGTTGTACGGCTCCATGGTGCTGAGGTCGAACACGTCATGGCCGCGGTAGCTGACGCCGCCCCAGGGGGGCGAGGCGAACAGGACTGTGCTCGCCAGGTCGAGCTGCAGCGATGGGTCGAGCGCCTTTCCCTTCTTCTCCTTGCCGTTGGCGTTGCCGTTGGCCTCCTTGAGGCGGGCGAGAAAGTCCAGGCAGTCGCCGTGGATCCAGGTGATGGCGTCGGCCACGCCGTAGACGCCCGCGTTGTGCTGGGCGCAGGCGAGCGTCGAGGCGTCCTTCTCGATGCCGATGACGCGGGTCCATTTCTCGGAGAGGGCGAAGGCGATGGTGTTGCCGCCGGCGCCGGCGAACAGGTCAACGATGGTGTCCTTGCGCGGGGTGGAGTGCTTGTGGGAGCGGATGTCTTTGGCGACTTGGCTGGGGGTGGGTTAGTACGGCATTCTAGAGCGTAAAGGGGGGAAAGGGGATCGTACGTGGCTACGGGCTCGGGGGTCACGCCGAACCAGGCGTCGTTGGTGAGGCGGATGCCGAAGTCGTAGAAGCTGAAGATGGAGTTGCGCTGGTGCCAGTATCTGGGGACGTCAATGTAAGCATTTGAGTTCAACGTGAGATATGTGAGACAAGAATAAGTCCCGATGACTACTTACTTTTGAAGATCCCAGGGCACTTGGTCAATCTTGTCGTAGTGGTGGCATTGCTCCGTGAGAGGCAGCGTGTCTTGGACGGGCCGGAGTGTCATGATGATGGATGAGAAGGTGTTGACTCGAAAGAAGAGTGCGAGTAAATGAGTGACAGATGGATCTCCCAAGATCTCTTCGCTCTGATATCTTCAAATGGATTGTAAGAACCAAGTGTTAAAACGTTGTTGAAGGTGAAAAGTTGAAAGAGGGTCGGTACCTGGTAAGTTACATGCCTGCCAAGAACATGGAACCGGAAGGCTGCAGGGGTCCACGGCCCACTAAATTAGCGTCACCCCGCCAATGTAATTACGTTTCTTACCATACGAGATGTTGCTCCGTCGTGTGGTGTAACATGACGGTTGCACATGCTCCGTCTCAACACGTTTCGCCGACAGCAACATCAACACAGCAACACACGTACCACGAGAGACCAAGAGCCGGCGCCATGTTCAACGCGCTCAACCGATTCATATCGCGCCTCGATGGCGAGCCCATGCCGGCCGCCAAGGGGAACCACGGGGCGTTTGGGTTCCAGGTGCTGCGCAACACCAACCAGCAGCTGGCCATCGAGCCGTGGTTCGACTTTGTCGTGGGCATCAACGGGCGCATGATTGTAGGTTTTTTATTTTAGTCATGTCGGGATGGTTGTGCTTGCATCTGTGGCCCCAGAGACTGACTTCCCCAGGACGACTCCGACCCCGGCCTGTTCGCCCAAGAGGTGCGCAACTGCGCCGGCAGCTCCGTCATGCTCGGCCTCTGGAGCGCAAAGGTGCGTACCTACTTATCTACTCTCCCCTCTCAAAATCACAACCTAATACGACCAACGTCCAGGGCCAACGCACCCGCGCGCTGCACATCCCCGTCCCCGCCGACACGGCCGCGCTCGGCCTGACGCTGCAGTGGACGCCCATCGCCGTCGTCTCCAACATCTGGCACGTGCTCGACGTGCCCGCCAACTCGCCCGCCGACGCCGCCGGCCTGCTGCCCTACAGCGACTACATCCTGGGCACGCCCGAGGGCGTGCTGCACGGCGAGGGCGGCCTGGGCGAGCTGGTCGAGGACCACATCGGCCGCCCGCTGCGGCTGTACGTCTACAACAACGAGTACGACGTCACGCGCGAGGTGACGATCCAGCCGAGCCGCGACTGGGGCGGTGAGGGCGCGCTGGGCTGCGTGCTGGGCTACGGGGCGCTGCACAGGTTGCCCGCGCCGCTGAGCGAGCCGGTGCACGCGCCGGGGGAGACCATGTTTGATGGGGATTTGTCGTCGGCGGGTGGTGGTGGGTTTGTGCCAGCGGCGAGGGTCGGGTCGCCGGCGGCTTTTGCTCCGGGCCCTGTTGCGACGCCGCCGCCGCCGTCGGCTTCGGCGGATTTCCTGGTGCCGGCGCAGATGGTGGATGCGCAGGCTGCGCCGACCGGCGCCCCGCCAAGGAGTAAAAAGAAGGAGAGGGGACACCATGGGGGACCGAATCTCATGGACGACTACTTCAAGGAGCAGGAGAAGAAGAGCAGGGAGCTGGACAACGTGCCGAGCGGGAGGAACTCGCCGCTGCCGCCGCCACCTAAAGGGGGACCGCCGAGGGCAGGGCCGCCCAGAGTGGGGAGTGTGCCCCCGAAGGAGGAAGGGGGAGAGTGAGGGCCGCAAAACTAGACGTTTGAAATTCCACCCTTTTTTCTCTAGCGAAGTTGCTTTTAGAAGTCGCGCCCAAGAGAACTCCAGCCATATCTTTATACAGTCCAAAATATACCACAGAAAGGAACCAAACAGACAAGCCACGTATCCCGCCCCACACCCTTCGGTACCTAGTTGACCTCCCCTAGTTGATGAAATTGACGCAGAAAAAGTGCAGAATCAGACTGCACACGACGTAGTCGGCAAAGGCCCTGCCATGGGGTCAGAATCATCCCTCCCAGGACCAGTAGTGTATCTTACCGCTCGGGCGACACGGCCGGGAAATCCCCCTTGTTCGCCTCGGTCGTCTGGATCCGCAACGAAGCTGTCCCCTTCATCAGCACAGCCATCCACCCCGTGTATTTACACCCTCCACGTACCAGTAAGAACGAACTGCCCCACCGTCGCCGAGAACCCCGACAAGAACGCGTTGAACGGCTATCCCAGCATCGGTCAGCACCACCATCGTAAGATATATAGCCCAAAGAGAAGAGACGTACGTAGTTCCCAGCCACGACGCAGTACACAAACTGCAGCGCGCCGACGGCCACCAGGAACGCCATGAAAGCGTCCAGCAGCTTGGTCCGCTGGGGCGTCGTGTCGAGGTAGTGCGCCAGCAGGTTCTGCACGATGCGGTCCCAGGTCTGGGCGCCCCCTGGCCCTGTGTTGGTCTTGGGTGTGACTGCTGGTGGTGTCGCCGTCGTAGTCGCCGTCGTTGTTGTCGTTGGGGGGGTCGGGGCGGCTGCTTTGGGAGGTGCTGGCGAGACGGAGCGGGCTGCTGCTGCTTGCGCGGCGGCGGCGTTTCCCCGTTTGGGTGCCATCTTTTTGTATTGTGGGAGGGGTTTTGGGATGTGGGTTTTCGGGGTGGTAGCCGCGGGTGGAATTGGAGGGTGGTTGGC
Source organism: Parachaetomium inaequale (assembly GCA_033296685.1). Classification (NCBI taxonomy): domain Eukaryota; kingdom Fungi; phylum Ascomycota; class Sordariomycetes; order Sordariales; family Chaetomiaceae; genus Parachaetomium; species Parachaetomium inaequale. The sequence continues at coordinate 108,878 of MU854325.1, forward strand.
TTGGTTTGTCGTGGAATTGGCTGTAGTTGTCGTTGTCGTTGATGTGGTGGATGCGGCGATGGGAGCTCCCTGAAGCGGCCACGAAGCTTCAATTGACAAGGCTGCAGCAGATCCCTGTCCATGGGTTAGCGCACGGGCCATTAAGCAGGGGAAGAAACTGGGGCATCGAACCATGTGGGTCCTCTCGATCCAACGACGACCACAACACAACACCAACCACGGACGAGACCAGCGCTCATCGAGGTGCATGTATTCATTGCCGCGCCGCCTACTCTCCGACTCCATTTCCTAGCTTAACCCATATCCAGCCCATTTGCCGCGCTTCTCTGCGTACATTCTTCTCTTCCCTTTCTTTTCTCCACCCCTCCCACCTCACTCCCATGAGTTCGATCCAACAACATTTCGAACCCCCCCCTACCTTGCACCGGTACCAGTAACCCCACGCCTCGAGGCGTCCGCGGCCGGTGCCCCTGCCGGCCGATCGCGTTGCCTGCGCACCGCGGACAGCCGAGTTGCTGGAAGCCTCGCCACTGAAGTGCGCAGGGGAACACTCTGCCGAGGCGGCGTGACGGGGTTCGCACCGCCAGCCTTGGCGCGTTCGCGGACCTTCCTTCGCATGCTTTCCATCGGGGGGTTAGCCATCCAGAGATCGTCCTTCTCCATCTCATCCCCGGTGGTCATCAGCGGTAGCGGGAACTCTGTTCTGCCGTATCAGCAACCCGGCAGCCTTGCCATGATCCGAGGACGTGCCCGGAAACTTACCAAGAGGAGGGTCTGTCGCTAGGTTGGCTGGGAGCTTGATCTGCCTTCCCTTCGATTTCACAACAAGCCAGAGTGTCCCAGCCTGTTCTAGGTCAAGGTTACTACTCTGATCCGCCGGATTCCAGACGTCCCCGCCAAACGTCCCCCTTTCCCACTCCCCGTCGAGGTCACGGCCATGTTTTTTAGGAGGTTTGGTGTCGATTGGTGCCAACGTGCCAGAGAAGCAGAAGACCAGCCCGCGTGCAATTGCGAGCCCGATTATGAAGGCGAACCGATTGTAGGCTTGCTCGTGAGCGCTACTGGCCCCCTGCATGGCCTTCACCATGGACTCGACCGCCTTGTGGCCGTTGCCTGGTTAGTACAACGAGAGAAAAGTAACGGGGCGCTTCGCGTTGGAATGGTAAACAACGTACAAACTTGCTGAGGTACATGGTCCCGGCAGCGTCGGGTTTCCAATATCCCTGAGTCCTGGAGCAGTCAGCCCGTGCAAACCACATGTCGCTCTCATCATGCTTAGTAGTGCGGTTCGTGAGGGTGACTGGGACCAAGCCGCTGCTAAGCTGCTCCAGAAAGGAATCGGCCCAGTCCCGCAGCTGATGGTTCGGAATAGGAAAGATGGGAGCCCAGCCGTGCCGCCTTGAGAGTGTCTTCGCCTCTTTTGATAAGGGCAGCAAGGCCTTGGTCGCTCCGCATCATGGCGAGCGCGACCTTGATGCAGGCTGTCACAGCCCCGCGGCAGGGATCGCCCAGGGGCACATCCTGAGCATTCTGGGGGTTGGCCGAGGGGCCGTCGAGTTCCTTTCGGAGCGAATACTTCATCGAGGGCGCTTGCCTCGCGGAGCCATGAGCAACATGAGAGCCTGGATTGGAAGGGCGAGGGCCCCGGGTGGCGGCGACGGTCGGTGGCGCCATCTTGTCAGCGGGCTTTGCTGCGTTGTTGAGGAGTAGTTGGGAAAAAGGGGGCAGAGACGGTGTCAGCACGATCTAGAGCGATGATGAGATGGGTGGCTTTGCCGGTCACCGCCATGAGCGCGGACTCCACCCGCGACTTATACCCGTCATACTTGTCGTCCCAAGCAGTTGGCCCGGCGGGAAAATAAAACGAGGCCGGCCCACAAACACCGGCTGGGGCCAAGTTTCAAAGGAAGCTTGAGCATGAGACTTCAGACGGGTCGCTCGCCAGGGCGTGAAGGGATGGCGGCAAGAACTGGTCGGGCAGGCTCACGAGGACAACAGTTAGTTGAGTCTTGGCCCCCACCAGCCCCAGGAGGCCATAACGTTGATGGCCGGGGCGTAGAACAGGACTGTCCAGCCTGGCCCCAAAGAATCCTTCCGTTGCCCAACTGGCCATAGCCCATTGCCCCCATTTCGAGCCCGTAACCCTAACCCTGTTATTTACTACCCCTGAGTGCCGCCATGCTGGTTAACTTGGCTCGTCCAGGACCGGTGTAGCAGAGAAAAGAGGGTACAGATGACAGAACGACGAATAGTACGCTTAGTTTGAATGTAACTCCCCTTTGTATGGGGCACGCAGTGTGTATAATGGAGGTGCTGTTGGAGAGTGACGACCCGGACAACCAAGTTCGATTCAATAATACTAATACTAGTACTTCCATGTCTAACTAGCCCAGAGCAAGAGGCCAAACAGTTCTGCGCAGCAGAGACCGCTCCTTCCCCTTGCCATCTAGTCACTCCCCCGTTCCTCTCCCCCCCTTTTTTTTATATTTCGAAAAGAAAACCAAAAGGGCGCTGGCAACAGCACCTCTCTCTCGATCCACAGCACAGCACCAGCTGACCAGGTCTTGTAGGGCCAGCCTTGACGCTTATTCACTGCGTTACTCGTACTAATGCCGGCCGCTGTTTGCTCCACCGCCAGAATCGCAATCGTCCCGCTTGACATGTACAATTCCGGGACTGAACGGGAAGCTCTACCTCACTCAAGAGTCTACCGTTCCCGGGGATTGGGAAGAAGCAACCCGGCGCGCTTCGGGCCCTCGACACGACGCACAGTAATCTCGGGAGAGGACGAGCTTGAAGCGGAGCTTGGAGAGCCGCCTGAAGCGCTTGATGGGGCCGGAACAGAGGCACGGTGAGTGGGAGGCCGTCGGAGGTGGAATCCAGCGCTATTTCCCTGGGCCGGGGGATCCAGGACACGGCCTCTCCGGTTTGAAGGCGATCCGGAAGCGGACGAGCTTGAAGCGGGGCTTGGGCCGCTGCTTGAACCGCTGCTTAAACCGCTGCCTGATGTGACAAGTCTCTGGAGGCGAGGCCCTCGGTTGAATAACGCAGCGCTGCTGCCCTGGGACGGCGATTCCTCCCGCGGTCCCATGTTGGCACGCGGCGGCGGCTGGGGACAGGGGGGAAGGAAGCGGAAGTCTGCCCGTCTCACGTCAGCAAATCGCCATCATACATACAGCCCGGGGGGGCGTCCGGAATCCTACCGCGGTGCATGGCATGCTGTATGGCTTTCGCCGAGATAGGTCTCCGATTCCCGTCGATGTCGACGGAGACCAATGCGCCGTTTTTGTCGCTCTTGATAGCCCCCCCAAGCGCAAGCTGCTGCCAACGATGGCCCCAGTTGGCCAGCCTACCTGTAGGATCGGAGCACCTGCTCAAATACTCCCGACTTGTCCCCGTCATGTAGCCGATAAAACATTTTACCAGCTCCTTGGCTATTGCGGCGGCCATGCGAAACAAGACGCGGTTATACTCTTGCTCGCAGTACTGCTGGTTTTGATTTCCCTGTCTGTGCCTTGCTTTGTCATGATCGGCCACTTCATGGGCCGCCTGAGATCAAGGTTAGTGCCTGGCTATGAGGAGGAGAATAGTCTCAAATTGCTCAACCCTTTCGCGGGACGGGGAAGCGGGTTTCTTACAGTTGTATCGATGAGCAAGGTACCCGCAACCTTGGGATACCAATCATCCATTCCCCTCCTGGTTGCCGAAGTATACCAATTCTCCGGTTCAAAGCAGGCCAGTTCCACCGGGATGTCCTGGAAGTCGACGTAAAGAAACTTTTCCTCCAACATCCGAGTGAGGAAGAGGTTGACGCATTGGTCCATACTCGCATTGGTTGTAAGATTGGGGTTCTGGCGGTAAATGTGATCGTGCTCCTTCCAGGTTTCGGCGAGAAGTTTACCCTCCTGGGCCAGCGTATAAAACCCTTCGTTAGACCTTAGCAATTCCTTAGCGAGGTTGATGGCGGCGATGGGAGCCCCGCGTACGGCCGTTACATTGTTCTTTTGGCCGGATTGTCTCTCGTCCTGGCCGGGGGTGTCACCAAGCCAGTTGTAGATCCTGTTGACTGTTCGGCGTGACATCTGGGGTTGGGGTTGTGCCGAAGGGTGCCCAGGGAATATTAGTGCCGAGGATGCCGTTGGCCGGGGAGGGCGGAGGGAAGGCTGTGATACTTCCTCGGCGAAAATCTCCCCATTAGGGCCCCGGAAGACGCGGCGTGGCATGTCTATTCGTAGTAGTATAGGTCGGTGCAAGATCTGGTGCTTAGACAAACGTCCGAGAAGTCCGAGTCCTTGAGGAGCAGTTCGTGGGAGTAATGGTAACCGTCGAAGTCGAATCAACTTGAAGTTGGGAGATAGATGAATGAAGGAGACTGTGCCAGCACAGCCTGATGCAAACGTAAAGTAGATAGCGTACTAGTAACTGCCAGATGACTGAGAGCTCTTGATTTACACCTGCTTGTAGGTGGCGACTGCCTTGGGGATCTTATACTCCAGTACTACCAAGGGAGTCTCGACATCGGCATCCCCCGGCGCCCCCTATTCCCTGCAACAGCAGGCCGCCTCTGATCCTGCTTCAGCTGATGGGATAAGACATCGGATGACCGCACTGAAAACCGGCCGCAGAACTTGGCCGGGAAGGGGGGCCTGAGTCCTCGCTAGGCTGGCCCGGGCCTTGGCATCCATACCCAGCGATGGCAACTAGGTACTCTACGATAACAGAGGTAGCCAGTACCCAGTACGAGTATAAGAAGAACATTTATTATCAGCCCGTTGTCAGAAAGGAAGCCAATACCAGGGCTCTTGCCAGAATGTCAGGTGAATGACAAATCCCCACCCCCCCCCCCCCCTCCCTCCTCATGCTAGCAAAATATTCGTGACAGTCCCATGGTGGAAGAGACCTGGCACAATTCCTAACAACATCCAAAGCACCTTGAGACAAACTGAAACTTAGGCAAGGTCCGTTTGCCCACCTTGGTCGCACCAAATAGCAGAAATGAGTCCGGAAGTGGTCCCCGGGTCACGGCTTGCCGGTCCCTTAAGCGGGCCAACCCACGACTCCGCCGCCCGGGGTGTAGCTTTGGATGCAAACCCCCATACGGGCCGGCGCACCGTTTCAGACCGTAGATTAGGCCGTCTACATAGTTGCCCTCCGCGGCGCTTTGCCCGGTTTGCACAGGGATCAGACCTGGGATGACCCGGCGTGGTGGCCGTCAGCCGCGGGGAGCTGCCGCTCATCATACCCTTGAAGTTTATTTTTCCCCCGTGGGACAAACATTAAGCTCCTTCTTCAAAGACAGCATCCGCACGTCCGCCCATCTAGCGGCGGGAGCCCAAAGCGGAGGCTCTGTCCCAACGGGCTATGCATGGGCTAGGGACCAAGTCCGTCACAGATCTACGTTCCTATCGCCTATTTCACCATCGCAACCTCTGGGTTGCCGTCCACGGACGTGATGGAGTTTAAATTACTAGTATCTCGCCAAGTCTGTTACTAAATGTTGATGTTGCTGTGCACGAGGGACAGACAGTACAACCAAAGCGGGCCGAGGCCAGCTCGGTTCGTATTTTCCGAGTATCTCATCATATAAGGAATAATCCACCTTTTGCAGTCCGGTTTTCCCCCATCACACCCACTAGCGGTGATTAAGAGCTTGGAGGAATAACGAGATTAAGCTTGGGACGCAACGAACTGGCAGGTCCAGTCTTGCCGGCTAGGCGGTTAGGGGGGATAGGGGCAGAATTTCCTGCGGAACTTGAAGACTCCGCAGGAGGGGAATCGGCATTTGCAGAAGGGGCACCAGCCTTCGCAGAATGGGTGCCAGCCTTCGTGGAAGGAGAGCCATTCTTCTCCGGGGGAGTCTTCACGGGAGATGATGAGGAAGACCCTGCGGGGCGTAGACGAGAAGCGGTCGGGCGCGTAGCAGACGCAGGCGTGCGATGCCCTGCGGGAGACGAAGCGGGAGGGGGACCAGCCTTCGTGGAAGGGGAGCCAGCCTTTGTGGAAGAGGAACCAGCCTGCGCTGGGCAAGGCTTGACGGGAGATGCCGAAGGCCCTATGGGAGGTAGACGAGGGCCGGTCGGGTGGGTAGCAGATGCGGGCATGCGAGGCCCTGCGAGAGACGAAGAGGGAGCGGAACCAGCCTTGGTGGAAGGGGAGCCAGCCTTCTCGGGGAAAGGCCTCGCGGGAGACGATGATAAAGACCCTGCGGGAGGTAGACGAGGGGCGGTCTGGCGCGTAGCAGACGCAGGCGTACGATGCCCTCCGGGAGACGAAGCGGGAGGGGAACCAGCCTTCGTAGAAGGGGAGCCAGTCTTCGTGAAAGGAGAGCCAGTCTTCGTGAAAGGAGAGCCAGTCTTCGTGAATGGAGAGCCAGCCTGGACCGAGAGAGGGCTCACGGGAGATGATGAGGAAGACCCCGCGAGAGGTAGACGAGGGGCGGTCTGGCGGGTAGTAGACACAGGAGTGCGAGGAGGCCCTGTAGGAGACGAAAAGGGGGCCTTCACGGGCGTGCGAAGCCTTGCAGGACTGTTGCTCGCCGAAATACCGGTTCTCCCTCTTTTAGGGGACTGGGTGGAGGAGACGGGGCTCGGGGTACCGGATACTTGGGTCGGCTCGTGTCCTTCGTCATTGTGCCACCTCGTACGTGGCCTCTCAGAATCAGCGGTCTGCTTGGGCGGCACATGTATACCTTTTCCCTCCATTATCGCCTGGCGCACCTTGCGCATTGTAAACCACCCCCAAGTTTTGGGGTCCTCTTTATCGTATATGTCACCGGTGAGGCGAAGTGGCAGGTCAGGTATGTACGTTGCTGCCCAGCTGTGTCAGCAAGTCAGTCTCGAAGTCCTGATCCAGGAGAACAAGCATACTAGAACCGTCACGAGCCTGTCTCCTTCTGAGAAGAATTTGCTGCGCACTGCCATCAGTCTTAATAAGCCACGGAAGCCCAGCCTGGCGGTCGCCCAGTGGGTGCCTAGGTATGTAGTAGAACTCTACGCTACCCCCTAGCGCAAGAATTGCCCACGCGGTACCTGAGTCACCCCATGGGCGATTGCTGGACCCCTTGGTAAACTGGATGTCTACAATTTCCGTCGGCGTGTCGTTCTCCTCGTCACCAGACAAGAAGTTCATGAAGCAGTGTACCAGCTCGTGCACTATGGTGAGCCCCAAATGAAAATAGAAGACGAGGGAGGCGTCTTGGTGGTTGGTAGAGGTACCATCCCTGGCCTTGGCCATGGACTCAACCATCTCGCACGAGGTTCCGTCAGTACATGTCTTTGGAGGCTCGGGGGAGGGAGGAGGGGGGGGACGCACAAAGTGGTTTAGGGTCATGATGCCCCCAGTACGGGGATCCCAGGAGTCCATTCCTTCGTCGGGTTTGTACCAGTCAACACACATATACGAGCCGTTGAAAGGGTGGTCCTTTGTCAGCGTAATTTCGATGAAGTTCCGGTCGAGCCTTTCGAGGAAGATGTCTATGTTCTTGCACATATCGTCATGGCTGATGGTATCGCCCTCGTACCACTTGGGCCAGACGTCCACTCCGATGTCGGCCAAGGCTTTGTAGCCGCGCTCACTGTGCAGCATTTTGAAGGCGAGGCCGATGCCATCAATGACCGAGTTGTACAAAGGTCCAGAGGTCAATCGTGTACGGGCGTTACCGGTGTTAACCTGCTCCCAAAGAATTAAATCTTCATGCCATTTGTGTTTATGTTCCGGGGGAGCGCGTCTCGACGGCATGGTGTCAGCCTCTGCTTTTGTATGTCTAATCGAGTCGTGTCTTCTCTAGGCCGGAGAGAGAAGGGCAAGAAGCGACTGTGCCAGCACAGTCTGGGCTAGGCGTCAACAAACACCTGGTAGTCGATGTGTGTATGTTTCTGACCTCCAAGAATTCCCAGAAAATACGGCACGGTAAAGTCCACCTGAGCATTTATACGCTTTCGTGAGCAGAACTGGAACCTCTTGCCCATTGTGCCCGTTACTAGCCCATCGTCTCTGGACGGGCCCGCGTCTCAGACCGGCAACTTGCGACTTTGGACGAAGCAACAACAGACGATCACAGCAGTAGCCCGGCCGGCGAGTGATGTGCGGCAGTCACCCGTGGTCTGGTAGCTGCGGCCCCATGGCGCGAAACTGAGCTGACCGGGCCCAACCTTTCACGGCCCAAGACGTGGAGTACTAGCCAGTGACGTTAGCTTCTGGTAGCATTAAGCTTGCCCGTCGGTCGCCTGGAGATAGAGGCCTCGGGATAGAGGCCCGAAGGTCGACGGGGACGGTTGGTTTCATCCTTCGTCCTCGGTCTGCTCCGCCACGGCGACATTGCCCTTGTCTGTCTTGGGCGCGTCAGTCTATGTGTGGGGGCCAAAACCCGAGTGTTGGAAAGAAGAGGTTCGGGACCTGTCCTCGCCGTCCACTTTCGTCGACAAGGTCAAAGACTCAAAGTTGGTCTGATCTCGGTCAGTGGCGTTCCTGGGCTGTCACGGTGCGACTCTGTGGTGGTGAGTGGGTGGAGACATAAAATACGTAACTTACAGTATGGGTGTCATTACCGATTTACCGGAGTGGTTGTTTCACTACAGCGTTCCAATCGCTCTCCATCTTACAACCAACAGCATGAAGGCTGCATGTTTCTGCGGCAGCTACCCTAGGTAATCACACCCAATTAAGGTGATCTTTCTCCTCGGGCCGACAGATCCTTGAAGATGGCTTTTCGCAGTGGGGAGATCCCCGCATTTGATCGGGTTCGCTCCTTCCGACAAACCTCTTCTGTCTTCAACATGAACTCTTCATGAGTCCTCGCTGTTTGTACCGGGACACACTCGCCAGGCCTGACTAGACACTCCCGCTTGCATCGCCCCAGCCCGAGCAGCCATGGGAAACCTCAACGGCCTCGACTCCAACCGCCTAGACCTTCTTGAACGCGCCGTTCACAACGTCCTCAACACAGAAGTGGCCCTTGAGACCTACGCTCAGATCATCGATGGGTTACCGCTAGCCGACGTCGCGCACAACCAATGGACGAGCCCACATGTGCGCCTCCCGCCAGACCACCCCATCAACCGCCACACATCGCTTTGCCCGGGCGTCCTGGAAAGGACAGAGCAGTACAGGTCCGAATTCGGCATCCACACCCTCGAGTTTGACGAGAATGTCAGTTGTTGCAAGATCTTGCCCACTCTTCAGTGCGCTAACCTGCTTGACATGGTAGGTAGTCAACGCATTCCAGTCGGCGCCGTTTGGGAAACGTCATTTCCAGCTTCGCCTCATTGAGCTGGTGACGTTGGCCGTTCACCAGATGGCTGCCCAACTGTTCAACAAGAACCTGCGTACCCACGACAAGCACCTCGGGCCCTCGAGCGACTCCATCGAGGCCGTGGTCTTTTGGGCAAGCCAAAAACCTGTACATGTCTCGGGGGTGCTCAACGCCGAGGCGCATTTTTTCACACACCCCTCTTACGACAACCTGTCGTCGTATCCCAAGCGCGCCGGCGATGTTGTTGGGTACTGGGCTGAGGGAAGAATCTTGGGTGGCGTCGTATCGTTTGCGGCATCCGAGGACCCAGAACCCAACCCCTCGCTGTGCTCCGACCGTAAAGGTTACCCGCATAGGGGAGGGAAATGGCAGTTATTTGACTGGCAGCAGCAGGAACTAGTGGACTTCCTGCTGTCGGCTACTGCCGTTCCGGGCTCTGAGTGCCCCTTGCCACTACGCTGTTCGGAGGAGAAACGTTGTGCTGAGATAGCACCCCAGCACTTTATACGCAGAGTTACCCACACACTTTTCTACAAGGGACCGCTCACCCCACACCAGGGACCCATACAAACCGTCGTTCGTTCCTCTAAATTTAAACGCGGTAAACACTTCGGCTTTTCTTCCTCTAAACGCGGGCTCCTTTCCATCCACAATTATCTCCGGGAGGAGGAGGAGAAGAAGGAGAAGAACCAGGACTAACTCGATTGCATGCAGGCATGCTAAGCTTTTGTACTGTAGATGTTGAGTAGCTGCATGTCAAGTAACTTCTAGTCGGACTATGTCCTACTCCCTACGAGTGAACTCCTTTGACAGCCCAGTATTTTAGCTGCCGAGTAAAAACATCACCTGGGCAGGTACTCGTACCTTTGCCATGGAATACATGTACTCCCGGGCTGTCACATCGCTCCCCCGATGGTTGTTGCATACTCAACCAGGGTTAGGGTTTATACACTGTCGAATGCGAGCTGATTTGCTCCTCATCTCAATCACTCCGCTGCATCCAACTCCATCTCATTCATGCCACTGCAGCATCACCATTCCAATTTTCCATTGCCGACTCATCAGTTAGCCACCAGTTAGCCATCATGGCATCCATGTTCGAGGTGCGCAATGCCCGAGCCAGCAGTCGAATGGCACAGCTTGCCTTTGCCGCCAAAACACCGAGTCGCCCACTAACGTGCTGTTGTTCAGGCTCTCCAACCGCACCCAGAAGACCACCTTCATCTTCGGCTGCATCGCGCGCGGTCTGTCGTCTTGACAAGCCAAGAGTGAGTACGTCTCGATCTTGCCGTGTCATAGATACATTGTTGGCCTAGGGGTTTCTCGTCTTCTGCAGTCTCACCTTGACCCAACCCCAATTTAGCATACCATACTCTCATACCTTTTCTGTCACCCTCATCTCTTGTCTGTTTCATTCAACTTTTACATGATTTGCTAGCTCGCACGCGAGTCTTCTGCCTACCTGACCTGATTCCCCTTACCCTCATCTTTACACCGACCGATATCGTTGGCCCGTCCCCGCAACCCACTGTGGCACAGCCCCGGGGCCGGAAGCGGGACCGATTCACGGGTCTGAAGCCGGCCACAACCTCTCACCTCTTCCGGCTCCCACGTCCCCATCTCATGACGGGATCCATCCCATCTCCTGCTCATCCCACCTCGCCTCTTACCTAATATCACCCCCCCAACATACACATCCATCTCAATTCTCAAACCCCCACCACCCCGTTTCTAACACCAGCATACTCACACTCACTCACATACATAGACTCGTCGAAATCCGCGCCGCCCAACGCACCTTCGAGGGCGCCTACATGCGCACCGCCCTCTCGCAATTCTCCTTCGCCCTCGTCGTGCTCAAGATCTTCACGTCGGAATTCTACCCCATCGGCGCCCTGCTCGCCTGCTACGGCGCCGCCGTGCTGCTGGTCGCCGTGTACCGGCGCTACGAGGGCAACAGGCAGTTTTTTGACTGCGAGGAGACCGACTCTTCTTCTTCGTCGTCTTCGTCGTCGTCTTCGTCGTCGGCTGCTTCTTCGGGGGTGGAGGAGGGGGAGGAGGGGGGTTGTGGTGGTAGTGTGAGGAGGGGGAGGCGGATGGGCAGGGGAAGGGATAGGAATCATTTGAGTGGGAGTGGGAGGCAGGTGGTGGTCAAGAAGAAGTTTAGGACGAGCGGGAATAGCGTGGGGTTGTTGGTTGGGCTGAGTTTGGTGAGTTATGTTGCGTTGGTGGTGTTGTTGTGGGAGTTGGTTGAGTGATGCCCGTTTCTTCTTTGGTGTATCCCTTGTTCTTTTCTTGGAACCGCTTTGATGAGACACCCAAACTGTTCTATAATAACTGTACTGAAGTGAAGTCAACCTCAAAATAACCAACGGAACCAACCGCACCCCTGTCCCCGGGGTGCCTGACAGAATAAAACATGCCGTGGTATGACGTGGTGTAACTCCCCTAAGCGCCCAACCCCCCTACCCAAAAGTGAACTGCAAACGCCCAGACGCCTTGCCGCCGGAATCTTTGCTACCCGGCGCGGCCTGAGCCACCAACGGCTACCATATTTAGTTATTTATTCACCTTACACATCCCGACATGGAAGATGCAGCGCACGTTCCCCTCCGCCTAACCGCCGGTCCCGAAGGAAAGACGGGTAAACTCGTAGCTCGTTTCATCAACCCTATTCCAGCGTGTTGGGTGCTCGGGCACATGCATGCCATGCATGCTGTGTGTGTGTTGTCAGGGTAAGGTAAGCAAGGCTCAGAGGAGCTGACATGCAGGGCGCACACAGCACAGGCAGGGCGCGCGCAGGGTACCTACCAGCCGCATCCGTTGTACATGTAAAGAGGTTACGCGTCGCATGACATGACATCCCGGACGTTTGTTGGTTGTTGGTTCCCTAAATAACTTACTCATGCGGTAGGCGGTTCAGACGACAGCCCCCATGTCCACATATACACAGTACGGAGGTACAATACATGTTTTTAACTTCTCATTGGGGTCGGTCAGACTCTCGAAAGCAAGCCCGTGCATGCCTACAGCGCCGGGTATATCAGAGCTTGTGCTGTGCTGTGCCGTGATCATGGGTAGCAGTCGCGGTAGTAGAGGCGCTCGCCGTGAAAAGACGAGACGACGCGAGACGGGACGGGACGGGATATATTTGCGGGGATGCGGGCTCTGACTTACATGTACACGGCACAGAAAAAGACGGGATGTCGAGTCTGGGGTGCATACAGCAAGAAGCGGGGATGCGCTCGGTCTGCTTGCATAGCGTGATATTTTTTGTGCTTTGAGCTTTCCGGCGGCTACGGTTTGAATTACCTCTGGAGGGCCAGCAGTCGGGCCTGACACGGAGCTCCGGTCCGGAGCCGGTTGCCTGCCGGCGGTTTCCGTACCGATCAGATATTTACCGAGTCCGGAGGTGACCGCGGGGTTGATATCCATCTCCATATCAACGGGGCGAGGGGGTGCTGACTCAACCAGAGCACACCACCTCTGAACAATACCGGGCCCACGATACAAGACCACACCACTGCCGTCAAGGCCTGGAGCCTATGGGGTCATGAGCTTAAACACAATACATTGTTGTGGTGTAGACGCAATATATGCCGCCTCCTTCCCCACGCGCTCTATATCATCGCATGCCACCCTCACCAGCGTCACCCTGATTCCATCCCATCCTCCCATGTTGCGAACCGGTTCAAACCAAAATACAAGTAAAGTACAGATAAATACAAGGCATGCAAAAAAGAGGACGCGATAACAGCAAAGAAATCATTGCAGACCGCCAACCGAGATGAGAACACACCAACTTTTCCTTCCGCCATCACCACCTCGAGAGGATCCTGCCCAGCCAATGATGAGACGGAGGAAAATGAAATAGCATAAATGAAAGAAAGAGAGAGAGAGAGAGAGAAAAGCCAATAAGAAGGTGCCCGTGTATCCCGTTTTACATTCCTCCCAGACCCGCAAGATGACCACCCATATCTCAATCTATCCCGCCCAACCAGTTCATCATATCTTTCGTGAGGTTGATATCATCGACCGCATCCACACCGGTGGCAGACTCTTTCCGTGCAACGTCGGCGAGGACATCACTTCGCCGGCGTGCTTGGCAAAGCTCCACTTGTCCGGATGAGTGCCGGTCTCCACCCGTTCGCCGGGCGAAAAATGTGGGCACTCCCGTCCCTCTCCCGTGCCGTGCCGTGCCGTCCCCATCTCCCGTCTAGTTTCGCGTAAGCCTCATTGAACCACCCAGATGCAACCGTTATGATAATCCCGCATTCCACTCATGTCAAGCCGTGATTATCGCAGGGCAACAAGAAGAAAAAGACGGAGAAGGAGCAGGGGAATGGGGCGGAAATTCACGGCTGAAAAGCCTGGCGTTGCTCCGGAGCTTCGGCCTTGGCTCTGCTAGACCCGGCTGGGTGGTAGCTTTGGTTGTGTTTGTCACACAAGCCGAGTACTTGTCTTCTCCGCCAATTTCGACTAGCCAAACAGGTATCGAACCCTTTGGTCGACACCTGGCGTCGCACTGGTTGAGGAGTCCTTTCCCCTCTCAGAAGCAGCTTCCCGGAACCCCACACGCTTCATCCGAGCACCAACGGAAAATGTCTACCAGGAGGAAGTCATGATCGTTTTGGGCGGCGTGCAGTCCAAGACCAAACTTGGCCATACCCGAGGTCTCGAGTTGCTGCGTCATGTGTCGCAAATCTCCCAATTTGGCCGTTGGGCAACATTGCGCTCAGGCTCGCCTTCCGAATTGGCAACCTTGCGTCGCGCATGTCTCGACAGATTGGGAAGTCCCGTGGAGCGCATCGACCATTAAAGTGCCCACCATGCTGCAAGGGGCAGTCCCTCGCATCGACGCCGCTGCGCCGAAGGGGCTCTCAACAGTGCGCTGCCGATATAAAAGGGAGCGCGATCCGTTGACGCCAGATGCATGACCGAATGAATGCATCCTGCCGGTAACCGGGCTGGACTCGACTACCGCCCATAATAAACGTTCGAGGACGGATGCCCATGTCCCGACGAGTGCTGGTCTCCTGCTTCTCCATACCATCCGCCATAGCCTTCAGGCTTCGAGTACGAGTACGACTGCTGCCATGAAGCATAGCTCGATGGAGGAACGGCTCCCGCCGACAGCGAAACATTCTGATCTAGGGTGGTACCTGGCACCGTCTCGATTCCCGGAATGGTGGTTGCGATGGGCGGCGGATACATATCGGCCGACACGGAACTCGATTTGCGATCGTACCCGCGACCCGAGTGACTACTGATTTGCGATATCGACGGGTACTGCTGGTGGCCGGCCATGCTTTCGGCGCCAAAAGACAGGGACCGGGGAGGCGGCGCAGGATACGACGACCAAGCAATGTCATCCCGCGACGACGATTCGGAGCCAACCGACGCCGACCAGGTGGCCGATGGTGGCGCATGCGGTGTGTACGGGGAAAAGGCGGGCGTGACGGGGGAATCGCCCGGATATGATCGCCAAGTTGCATTCATGTCGCTCGGCTTGGAGGAGCTCGGACTCGTGTCCGCCGACATCCAGTTGGACATTCCATGTTGCCCGTATTCGTATCCACGGGTGCTCGAAGGCACTTATGGATGGTTAGCAACTTGGATATCTCCGCAGAAGACTGCTTGGCGGTAATGACGCAGGGACTTACTCTTGGAATCAGAAGGGTGGGTGTCGCTTCCAGAGGGCTTCATCGGCGGAGCCATGTTCTGGATGGACGGCATCGCCAGATGAGGATAGGGCTGCTGGCCGTGAATGTCGGATGGGATGCCTGGTTGCATGGCCGGCGACGAAGAGGCAGAGGGGGGCTTTGGGCCGACGGATGATCGCGATCCCGACTTCTGCCTCGTGTCCACAGGTGGCTGCTGGTCCACGGGGTAGAAGCTGCATTCCTTTTTCAGGCGTATGCAGTTTATGCAGCGTCCCTGAACATCGTTTTGCGACGGGACACACCTGATCTTTCGTCGACGACAGTGGCCTACACCGCGCGTTAGCTCCGAGGCCGCCCGAGAACGGGTTCTAGGTGGATATTTACCGCATGCAACAGACGTCCGATGGTATCCCAGCTTATTTCTCCTCCTCTCGGCAGCAGCATCCAACCCCGGAGCGCCCGGTTGCTGCGGCGTCGTTGGCTGCTGTGGATGTCCCTGCGATGGTCCGACGACCGGCGTCGATATCGACCGTCTCAACTCGGAACGCTCCCTGGACGGAATGCTCGAGTCCGGATCCATTCCGGACGACGAATAGCCGGGCAAGTAGCCCGATTGCGGCATGTCCATGTCGGCGCCGTTCGGCGGCGGCGGGTATTGGTAGGACATGATGTCCGTCATGGGCTCCGTTCGTGGCACGGCAGGAGAGGAAGGTGAGTTACCGCGCAACAGCTGATGCTCTTTAACTGAGTAGCCACAGAGCTCCTCACAACTGACCCGAATATCAGTGGGTGGACGTATGGGAATGCGGCCGAACTGCAATCGGCTTTTCGCTATCTGGCAGCGGAGACGGTTCACGGGCTGCTGTGGTTCAGATATGACGCCAACGGGCCCGGCGACGACACAGGTAGACGCGCCGGTAGCGAGAGCGGCTGGCCAATCGAGACGATGATCTTGCGATTTGCAGCACCTGGGGCGAGCAGGATCCAAGGAATATGACTGGCGACTAAATCCACCCTTTTCGGCTCTGGCTGGCCAGGTCCGAGCTGGCAGGCAGACGCGGTAACAGCGACAGCTCTCTGCAGGGGGGCCACACGACAGCAGGAGCTCGGGCTAGATGTGACGCCGAGTATGTCCTGTTTGTGCGCTGCGAAGAAGATGCCAAATGAGGGAGCGTATGGGTGTTCGGGTTTTGAGTGCGCGCCTGGGGTCCGAGGGGATATGAGCAGGTGCTCAACAGGTGGGTGGAAGCTGGAGTGCAAGGGGGATGCCGTGTGGAGAGATTCCTGCAGCGCACGACCGGTCGAACCAAGTGGTGACTGCAATGGAACCTGAGGGTGAAAGGGAGTCCGGTAGCCGCGTCGAGGGCTCGGCTCACACCCCAAATTTTTGGAACCTGATCGAGGTGGTCGTGAGTGGCCTGAACAGGGGGATCCCGCAGGTACTGTTTTTGGAAGTTCCTGTGCAACCTTGCGGGTGATTTGGCTGGGCGTCTGCTCGAGATGCCGGCGACGGCTCGAAAATCGGGACCGTCGGGCGCGAGGCTGCGGACGGGAAAAGCTTGTATCTCTCGGTGGTTGCAGGCTGGTGCTTGCGTGTGATGAGATATCACGAATCGAGCTTGCCAGGGGTGATCAGTGATGGGTCGTCTTGGATAATGGCGGGCGTGGGGTGCCTCGGTGCTGGCTTACAAGGTCGGCCGCCAACAACGTTCAGGGGCCGCGCAGGTAAAGCCTCGCTCTGTCTCCGATCAACGCCGTTCGCTGGGACGTGGTTGGCTGCCTCAAATGAGCCCGTTCCGGGCAGACAGAGCAAGTGCGAGGAGTCGACGATGGTGAGCTCCAAGAGGGGCTTCACTGCTGTTGCCGAGCTGCGGAATAAGCAGCAGGAATCCCGGCCATTCAGCTTTCAGAGTTTCAGCCTTTTCGCCTGCAGAGAGCAAGGCAGATCCAGTTTGCGCGGCGTCAGGTTTGGTTTGGTAACGAACGGCGTGGCGACGGCGGCGTCAACCACAAAGAGCTCCGAGGTCTCGAGGTGTCGGAAACGACTGACTTGTCCACACACAAGGGATGGACGTCGAAGATTGGCGAGTCTCTGGGTGCAGCGGGCGGCGGCGCCTTGCTTTTTGTTGCAGGTCTTTGTTTTTCGGCTTGTTTTGATGTCCTTCTTTTTCCTGGCTGGCTGAGGCGGGCGTGCTTCTCCCCAAAGAGCCCGACCAGCAGTCGGCTTGGGCGGCAATGCGGGCGCAAGACAAACTTCCAATCGTGTCAGACGCGGTGGCCGGATGCCAGTCGCATGCGGCACTGCGCTGTCTCGGAGGGTTGGTTGTTGTGGGAGCGGCCGTTGCAGGGTGTCCGGGGGGGGAGGAGGGCGAGGATAATAAGAGAAGCGTGACTGGATATTGGCGGCGCAAAGGGCCGAGGGGGAACTTGGAGGGAGGGGTGGCAAGACCACTGGCGGGCAGTGACAATGGGCGCCAGTTCAATTAAAGGAAGGGCATATATTAAAGGCTGCGGTTTCCTCGACGTCTCTTTATTCTCCGGGCAGGAGCAGCGGCGGAGACACAATGAGCGCAGCCGGACATGGAAGGTACGGTGCAGCCAGGGGGGGCAGCCACGCAAAGCCCAGATAATGAATGGATGGATGGCCAGGAAGGAACGTGGTCTTTGGACAGCCTGAGCACAACCTGGAGAAATAAAATAAAAAAGTAAGGTACTTGATTCAATCAGCATCGGATGCGCATCGAGTGCTTCCATGCAAGGCCGGCCCCGGAGGCTAACATGGAAAAATGGCTGTTACCTTGTCCAGGGGCATGGGGGCTAATTCATCCTTTGATCATTGCCAAAGGCTGAAACACCGTTTCCAGCATTTGGCTCTCCGGAAAGATTCAGGATCTTCTTCCAGAGCAGCCCCCCCGGCAACCCTGGCGATTAACCGATCTGGTAATCAGGGCATGGAAGCACCTTAGGCATGAGGCGCGTTTTCGCCCATTCACCCTTCCATGCCTGGCGCGTTGGGATTGGACTGCACTGCACCTGTGCTGATGGCTCCCCATTCTTCCGTCGAACATCCCAAATACCGCCCCATCCCCCTGCTTGATCTCGGCGCCAACCGACGGCGCAGATAATGCCAGCATCTCATCAGGCAACCGGACGGCGGCTCCTTGTCTTCCGTTTCGGCGAAGCTTCCTTGTGGCGCTTCGACTCGGACCCAAGGGGACGCCGAGAATGTGAGGGTCGCATCCTGGTCCAGGGTTGGCAGTGGTTCATCCGCAAAAGGGTGGTATCCGGCCGGGAACGACCCCCGTGAGGGAGATCTGATCTTGGAATCTGAGAAAGCGGGCGGGCATGGAAGGCGATCAGGAAGCCTGGAATGTCTTCCAGGGTCCAAGCGCATCGCGGACCGCTCCCAAATGAGCCCACATCGCAGGGTTGGACAAGTGCGACATCAATAACCGTTGGGCAATGGTGGGTTCGCAAGCCGCCCACCAATTCGGAAAACAGACGCCAGCAGTTCCGTCGCGTCGCGCCGTCAGTGGAAGAGGCTTTGCTGTCTTGATGAAAATCCCCCGGCGAGTTTGCCCGCCTTTGGGGGTTTCCGCAAGTTGAGCCATCCCTGTCCCTGGCTTACCTTCCTTTCAGGACAAGCGCGGCCGCAACCAGCCCAAGCCACTCCCTTCCCGCCTTCCCCGGGGCCTGACTGAGGTACGAAAGTACAAAGTAGTAGATAATAAGGTCGGAGGGCGACGAAGTGCTTCTCAAACTGTCTTGCCCGCCAACGACCTTGAGTCGGGACGTCTCGTGGTGTTTGGTCTGCGACAATCACAGTGCACTTCCAGGTTGGCGACCAGCGTTGGCCTAACGGCGCTTGTTGGGCGGAGAAAAAAAGAAAGCCGCGCTAGAGGAGTGGCCGAAAGCTTCCAGAACAACACTAACGGCCAAGGTGGGCATGGGACGGAAGGAATGCCGTTTGAGGCCTGTAAGCGCTGTCATGCAGTGAGGTGCTGTTGCTCAGAGCAAGGAGCCCCTCGCCGGCCGGCCAAACCAGGTTTGCGTTGAGACCACTAGTGCCGGGTACCTTGCATGGACTCGGACTGGGGCGGTTGAAGTGGCCGCGCCGTCTTGGAGTTCGGACGAAGAGTTGATCGCAGTCGCATCGAGCGAGGATGGAATCACGGCATTGGCTCGTTTCTGAGCACTCGCTCCAGCTGCCAACCCCTTCATTTCTCTCATCCGTTCCTCCAGCATGCAGTACGACGTATCGCCATGCAGATTCGATATTGGCTATTTGCAATGCAGGGCGGTGCTGGGCAGTCAGATATCTCTCGACATAGCCAGCAAGCTGGTAAAACGCCGGCTGGACTGATGTCGTGCCTCAAGCCACTCGAACCCCACCTCCCGGAGGGGATCAGGGGGCCGTTGGACTTGCAAAAGGCGTGATATCAGATCTTCTCTTGCGCTCAACGGCGAGCCAACTGTGGGCTCTCAGATCTCGACAACCGAGCACCTGTCCACGTGGGGAACCGCGAAAGTCTGAGCAGCGCAGGCCTGGAGGTGTTGTCGGACCCCACGTGGGGACGAACAAGCCCGGCGCGGTGGACCGGCGGTAGTGACACAGAGTCAACAAGGCCACGGAACTCGGAACGAGCATCTCGGGATCCCCAGGGCCAGGGTGTTCGCCGGCTTCTAGAAGGAAAAGGCAAGAAGAGAATCCGACATGGGACGAACCGGATACGCCTAGCGCATGAGACTGATCGGCCCTAGGATATCGGGCTGGCCGAACAAGCCAAGCATCTTCACGCGCGGGGAGGTCGAGCTTGGCCGATCAAACACCATGGCCGTGGAGGTGGTCAAGCGCAGGCATAAGGTAGAAAAATACAGCTCAAATCCTTGGCCATGGATCGCACCTCAGGTCGTGACGCCTGCCACACTGGACGCGCGTTAACCTTAGCGATCGGACGCGGTGGTTTTGAATTTGAAGATGGGACGGAGAAATGATGTGGCAGCATGAGCCCACAGCCTTTCGGAAACAAGGGCCGAAACCTCGCCGAGCGTGCAGGGGACAGAAGATGACGACATGCCCCGACCCCTAACCCTGGCTTACGCCTGACCCCCACCATCAGCTTTCCATCACGCACGAACCTCGAGGAGAGAAGTGGTGCGACAGATCAGAGTGCTAACGGCAAAACACCACCGCAATCCCGACAAGAATGAACCCTCGCAGTACTATGGGACAAAGCTCCGCCAAGCCCGCGTCAGAGCCAAACTGCTGCTGCTCAAGCTTGGTTCGAGGGGGTTTCTGCATATGCTAGTGACGCGCTCTGATTGGCTGCTTCATTTAACTCCCGAGCTTCTGGAAGCTGGGCTCGGATAAATTACGAATGCCCCGGGCAGACACAGGCGTGCAGTGACGACAAGATTCACCGTGACAGCTCGCTCGGGCCCTTTGCTCCCTTCGACAACAAGTGAAGTTCTCAGAGAGATAAGTGGAATCCACAACGTCCCCGGGCCGGGAGTTGGTGTTCTCACCTGCCACTGCCACGACCCTGCGCTCTCAAAACCGTTTATCGCTCGCTGCCGCCGCCACTCATGCATGTCTTGCAGCGGGCATATTCAACCCTGCATGCTCTCAGAGTCAATTTGCGCCTGCAGCAAAAAAACCTTGGCGTTCAATTCTCTCCATCGCCGTTGCGAATTGATCCACTTGGCGCATCCTCAAGCCCGGCAGAAGCAAAGAAGGTTGCGTGATCCCTCAACCCATCCCAGGGTAAAACCAGATGGCGGCGGCATCTCATCTTGGGTCATTTGGCACTGCCCGGGGCCGTTGCGCGCGGAGCTGACAGTGTTGCACCCGGCTCGCTTCCAAGAATTCGACCTCTCGCCAGGGACTGCAGCTGCATTATCTGTCCATCCAGCGGTAATCTGCGCCCTCAGAGGAAGCTTACCCCCCGGGGTCGTCTCGGCCCTCCGGATGGACCTGGTCGGATACTTCCGTGGCGGGCAATGAGAGACAACACCACCACCCTGGATTGTTGTCCTTGTTTGGCACCCCGGCAATTCCCAATGCAGCGGCGTCGAACACTCATCCACAGCACATTCTCGCCAGACGCATACCCGTCTTCGTCGTCCTACAAGGCCCATCAGTGGGCCGACACAAACACAGACTCGTCTCTGCGAGTTTGATCTTCGTTTAACCATATTGCCATCGTAAGTGATAGTTCTCGTATCCAGTCCTCCCCAAAGATGTCGTCTGGATACAAATTCTGGCAAAATCGGTGGTCGGCCCGTCTTGGCCAGGCGCCGGATCCTCTGTCAGATAGGCGAGCCGAGTTTGACGATATAACATGCCGAGCTAAGCAACAAGGAACTACCTTTAACTGAAGCCCACAGTGAGCTAGCGAACTGGTCTGGAGATTGCGCCGAGTTTCCCGCCCTGGCCGCATCGACCAAGACCGTCCAGAGGTAGGTCGTCTCTCGAGGATCTGATATCCGTCCGGCCTCGCGGCTGTTCACTCGGCGGAGTCCCGGGAAGCGAACTGGACACCGAGGTGCTGGGTTGCACCAATGACGAGCTTCAAGGCGCGTCACCCCAAGCTGGCATCGGAAACAAGGACGCCTCGAGACTCGGTCCCAAAGTGTTTAGACACCTCCCGATAAAGCAATTTCGTAAAACACGATAGTCCTGCGGATTCGCATCGAAGCGGAGCGCCTCTGACGGAATTCCTGCACACACCGGTGCTGGCGTCGGCTGTTACATCGCGTCCGGCCATCGCAGCCCTCGGGCCGTGGATGGAACGCTGTTGCTTGCAGGCGAGACAGTGGGCTAAACACTCGCCAGCTGTTTCTCGCACTACGACATTGTTTACCGGGTTTGGTTGTGTCGTTCGGCGCCACTCCGGAACCACGCAAGCACAACCGGGCCGGCTGTGTCCAGGGATGACTTCAACTTGGCTCTTCAAGCCACCTTGAAAGGAAACCTCCGATGTCCATCATTATACGGATATGTACCATTTAGATGGCGGGCCTTGGCTCGGCGAGCCGAAAAAAATACTCGCCGAAGTTTAGGCCGGAGGCTCTCTTTCCATGGGCAGCCATCCCCCACACGGGATGCCATCCGGGAGAGGGGAGAATCTTCCGCGGCATAGACCGACAGAATCTCATCCGGGCCGTTTCCCTTCGCGGTCATTCCCGAACCTTGTTGACAGCCGATGTCGCATTCCTCAGCCGTTGACATTTGGCAGCCGAGTGGCATGCCGCTCATTCAATCTTCCACCATTTAGCTCTAGCATTCACCGAGCTACGGCGCTTGGCATGCCATGGTCGCAACTTTGGCCTCAATTCTTCTCCTTTCCGCCCTTGAGTTATTCCACCTCGGCAAAGAACCGCCGCGGAGGGCGCCGGGGGGGCGGGGGGGGGGGGGGGGGTTCATTACCGCGGCCAGATCTCCATCACATGCCTGTGGTGGCGTCCTGAGAGCACCACTCTTCAACCCTGGTTTGAGCCTCATTGCAGACTAATGCAGGGGATGACCAGCACTTCCTTCACACCATCCACGTCTTGGACAAGTGACTCCCTTTGTGGTTTGCGAGATCGAGGCTGGACTGCGGAACACAGTCTACGCCGATTGGGAGTCCAATGCCGGGATGCCCTTTTGGAGGAAGCTTCCATTCATTTCGATGACAACATGTCGAGTTCCGTATAGTTATCTTGTATATTTCAGTTCTGTATCAAAAATTGAGCACGGTTTCAGGAGATTGAGATAACCCCGAACCTGTCGCAAAGCAAATGCCTACCGTAAACGACCAGAACAAAAGAACGATGGCACCGAAGCTCACATCGTTGGGTCAAACACCCTGAACCACAAGTGGATCTGGCAACGACACAAACGCTGCCCTGGACATCTTCTCCAAAACGTCGCAACTAACAGCAAGCAGCTAACTGCGGAACACACTCATGCTTCTCGGCGGGGACCGCTCCAGGGTGCTCGAGCTGATGCGATGCAACAGAGTCGTTCCCGTTGATGCTCGCATAGGCACTGTCTTGCCGTGCAATGAAGGTTTCGTACAGGAAGGACAGGAACCGGTCAACGTCCTGGATGGTGCTCATGGCCCCGAGGCTGGCTCGGACCACCCTGTGTGCGAAGTGTTAGCGACGAAGAATGAAATAGGGGGTGAGGCTTACCCAGTAGGTAACTCGTTGATGACGCCAATTCCGTCCGGGCCTATGATGTGAATCAATACTCATCCAACAAGTAGTAAGGCTCGGGAATATCAGCTTTGCAGCAAACCTACCACAGTGATGCCCGGCCGACCGAGCCCGGTGTAACTGCCACTGTTCATATTGCAGTGCCGCGAACAATCCACCCGGGCAACAGATCCCTTGAGTAGGTTAGTTGAGTAACTGCTAGTGTCCCTGCCCCTTAAACAAACGAAAGGCGAACGTACCTCCAGACCGCACGTAGACCCCCCTGTCGTTGGCCAGCCTTTCAACCGTGGCGTACGACTCGTATCCCCCATCCGCTCGAAACAAATTAAACGCCACAGTAGCCCCCTGCCGTTTGGCATCCCCGTATGCTCCCCCGCTCTCATCCTCGTAGATCTTACACAGGGGTTGCCCATTGCCATACCTCAACCCCCTCATCCCCAGATACATCCTCGTGACCAACGCGGTGGTGTGCGCCGAGATGTTCTCCATCGACCCGTACAGCTCGGCGTGTACATCGATTGCCTCCCCAAGCGCCAGGATACTGTGGAACGGCAGCGTCCCATCCTCAAGGCCCTCGTGCAGCGCCCCGCCATGTCCCTCCCCGGCAGCGCCGCCAGCCCCGGCCTCCAACCCCTTCGACGTATGCCACGCCCCGCCGATGGTACTCACCATCGACACGGTCCCACCACCAAAGTACTTCCTCAGCGCCAGAATATGCCCCGACTCCCTGCGCACCACCAGCCCCCCCAGATCAGGAAACCCAAAGATCTTGTAAAACGAAACGCACACAAAATCCGGCGCCGCCTCCGGATCCGCAAACACCCCCGCCATATCACCCGTCATCGCCAGCGCCGCAGCATCAAACAGGCTATACGTATCCCTCACCCCACTGCGCACCCTCCCCGCCCACTCACGGCCGGGCAGCCGCCGCCCGGTCAAGTTCGACTGCCCCGGCCACGCAACCAGCCCCAGACTCGACCGCCTCCCCTCCCCGGCTGGAAGAACCCCTAATGATGAAGAATTCGACAACCACCCCTCCACCTCCCCATCCCCATCAAAACAGTAACTGCCCCCACCGCCCGTCAACTCCCGCACCCCCACCAGACTGGTGTGCGCTTCCCGGTGGTAGCCATACCAGAACCCCCCTTTGCCCCCACCTTTTCCCCCTTTACCACAACTACTGGTAGTAATAGAAGATAACTCACCCAAATCCCGAAACGCCTCCCCCACAAGCTTGATCGCGGCCGTCGCGTTGGTGGTGAACACCAAGTCGTAGTGGGCCGGGTCGGCGCCGAGGAAGGCCAGGGTTTTGAGCCGCACGGCGTCAACGGCGGCGCCGGAGCGGGCCGCGGGAGTGTTGGTTGAGTGTGGGTTGCCGTAGAGGTTTTTGGTGAGGAGAGTGGTGGTGCGGTGCAGGGTTGAGAGGGCGGGGATTGTCGCGCCGCTGTGGTCGAGGTATGTTCCTAATAAAGGGGTGGGGGGTAAGTACCTGTGTATGGGGAGGGGGGTGGGTGAAGGTGTGGTTGGGGAGGGGGGAGAGAGGGGGGAGAGGGGGGATATGGGGACTGGGTGGAAGAGGATAGTTAAGGGGGAGGGGACAGACAGACCTTCGTTCATGTGGGGGTATTCTTGCTGGCGGATGAGCTCGACTGGTTTGCTGTAAGGGGTTGGGAACTTGGTGCCGTTGCTCGTGAGGGTTTTGTTGTCGAGCACCTGGGTGTTGAGCACCTGGTTGCTGAGCACTTGGTTGTTGTTTGTCACTTCGCGGTTGCTGGGCACTTTGTCGTTGAGCGCTTTGTTGTTGTACACGTTGTTGGCGACGGCTGGCCCATGCGAGACATCTGGGTCAGGCTTAGGTGGAGAGGGCACAGGTCTGAGACCAGGGCTGAGCCAGCGGCTGAGGGAAGCCAGTGATCTGCGGTGCCAGGAGGTATCCTGTGTCATTTGCTTGACGTCCCCGTTGGTCTCGGAGGTACGGCGTTCATGTTTCCGCCCTGAGAGACGGACGAGAATGTTAGATCGCGCCATGGAGAAACGAGCCGTGGTAATAGTAAACTTCAAGTTGACGGGTGAGACAGGTCTGAGGTGGAGAGAATCGGGCTTTTATATTGTGATTTACTCCCACTGCCGTAACATAGACGTGGAAACGTGCTCCCTCTTGCCGTGGCCCATCTCCCCAAACGCCAGGCGTTTAAGCGACCCTCCAGCAGCAGCAAGCAGTGCCGACATTCCAGTCAGCTCGACATGCTGCGAGGCTTGTACGCCCTTGAACTGGCAGGTGATCGCTGGGGGTCGGGATGGCGTCGAGATGGGGGGGTAAACATGACCTCGGGATGTCCGGGGACATCTCCAGCCGGGCCCCTTTCCGGCTCCCGTCGCCTAACTTCCAACCACTGACACTTTGTCAAGCCCACACCAGTGATCCCAACAAGGAGGGTGGACAAAATCTTCTTGGTCGAGGTCGCCAAGGGGGGCGGGGGGCCTGACGGACTAGAAGTGATTGGAAATCTCGGCAACTGCGCATCCCCAGGTATCTCGATCGAGTGAGCAACTCAGAAGCAGCCACGAGAGCGAGAGCGAGGTCATCCGCAACCCAGAGTCCTTGCCGTCCGGCTGCCAACATAAAGGACCTCGTGACCGGTCAGGCCCTCGTCCTGTTTCGGCGTTAGTTTAGTGCTCGACGATATCGGAAGAAGGCAACGACGTAGCCCATTCCCATATGCGTGTCTGAGCCGTGCCTGAGCCGCCCCCTGGATGTCTCAGGCCGTCGAGTACAAGGCCAACCCTCCCACTTCGAAACGGCGATGCCGGTCAGCCAGTCAGCCAGTACCTGCGCGAGCCGGCCCCGAATCTCGCTTCATGGCTGCCACTCACATGAGCTGGTGGCTCGATGTCTCACCGGGAGCGGCGCGGATGGCGGCCACGCCCAGCTGAGACTTTTTCGCGTTTGACAGAGGCCGGTGACAGAAAAGTGCGGCTAGCCAGTGCATAGCAGGATCACCGAGAGGGGTCAGACTACCTATCAACTCCCATAGAGGCCAGCTATGAGAAGGCTGTTCCGGAAAACTGATGGACGATTGGCAGATGCCGGCAGCCCTGCCGAGATATCACCCGCAGGTGGATGTCAATCCCGTCCCGCCCTCCGCAGCTTGTATTGTTCCCGTGGCAAGACGTGCATGAGCTGGGATGGCGGAATTGCCAGACCCGGTTGCCTTGGGCCTCAACTGTTTCCCTTTTGGGCCTCGTCGGGGCCCGGCAGTTCCCCGAGAACGACAAGGTCGGCGATTTCGAGTAGAGGGGCGACGATGATTTGCTGCGGGATCCGTTCTTCCTCTTTCCGGGTGAAGGAGGGTAACATAGAGGTCACTGTGGGTAGCTGAATCCGAGCTGCAAGATGCGCAAGTCGGCGGCAGCCCATCTGACATGGACAGATCCCCCTGACGGCCGATCTGGGGTAAGTGTCGTCCTGGGGCACCATCCGTGGACTGTCACCACGCTGCTCAGAGGGGTGTCACTGCAGGCGATAGTATCGCCTGGGCTATCCTTTGAATGGAGGGGATCGACGGTTGCGTGCCTGATATGGCGCGCCGTTCTGCGAGGCTCGAATCCTTCAGCCCAAACGGGACAATGACGGTGATGTGAAGCCGTCATCGGGTCTTGACGACAAGGTGGGAGGACCCCGACTGGGAAGAGCTGTCAGCCAACAGGGAGATATCCACCGACCTAACAAAGGATAACAGGCAGACAAACTGATTGAGCCACTGGATTGGATATCGCCTGAAAGTCTCCGATTTCTAAACGAAAAGAGGCGAGCAAACAAGGCTCAGACGAAGTCGGGTCTCCCAGGCGTCTCGCGACCTGATCCGCCACGATACTCGTGCCACCCCCCACAGCCTTGCCTTCGTTTCCCAGCACCAAACACCAATGATGTCGCCATTTTCCAACATGCGCGCGGAGAGTTGGGAACTGAGACATTGATCGGCGCGGCAGCCTCCCGCGCAACACCAAGCGAGCGTGCGAGCGTATTCAGAGCAGACCTGGGAACCGACCCTGGTCCGGGTTGATAACTCTTGGGAAGGCGCAAAATAATCCTTTGCCGCGCTCTGCGCCCCGTGCCCTGCTTCAAATTTGCTGATTTCCACGCACACTGTGACGAGGAAGCTGAAGACTGTGAAGATGATGAGAAGATGCTGTTGAGGAACGCCCAGACCTCCACTCCCCACCACAGACCCACGATCGGCGCTAGGGTTGTCGCCCCGCCAGCCGGGCTGCGAGGTCCACACCTTGGCGCTCAGTAAGCGAGGAACGTTTCCCCTGCTCAGAGCGAGCTCAGCATTTCACGCAACAGCTTTTGGACACTGACCAACACCAACTTTCGCTTTCTTGCTTGAAGAATCGGGTGAAGAGCATACGTAGCGCAGTACGTACGCGACGGGACTCAAGCAAGACACGCGGCCCACGGCCACGGCGCGACGCCGAGCCGTCTAGCCGACTTTTTCGGGCAGACATGGGTGACAGCAACCAAGATCTGGATGGTGCAATTCATGCTACCCTTGGCAGACATCACATCACATCACCACTCTCCCAATTCATGCACTGACAAGCAAAGTAATCTATTCCGGCTATTGCACCCGCCTTCTTATTTTGCCCAGACTATCTGTAATCCATCCATGACCCAAGCCAAAACCCAGCGAGATTATTAACTCCCCTCATTACGGCAGCGCGGCACCTCAGCAGTCACCCCAAACCGGCCGCCCATCTATCTCCGCATTAGGCCCTGATCACAAGGTACGGCCGCAATGTGATCGCCGACGCAAACTCCCTAAAACGCCCAGCACACTCCGTCTCCCGTCATCACCTCGGTAGGTAAGTTAAAGCAAGAACGCAAAAGCGGCACCACCAATCACGGCGGCCCCCGCGGCACCAGCCCTCAACCCGTTGGCGGCACCAGTCGCGACGCTGCTAGTCGCGGCGGTAGTCGCCGTGCCGTTGCCACTGCCGCCCTGGGTGCTGCTAGGCGGGGGGGTGACGATGCCCGAGGGAGCCGACGAGGTCGACGAGGCCGTGCCATCATCGTCGTCGTCGCCGGGCCCGGGCAGCTCAGCGCCGCCCTCGACCTTCTCGAAGCTGGCGCAGGTGATGCGCGTCTTGTTGGGGAAGTGGAAGACGATGCTGCGGTTGCCGAAGAATGAGCCGAGCCCCTCGAGCGTCGACGCGTACGCGTCCACGTACGACGCCTCGAACGTGTCCGTGTCGGCCGGGATGGCGCCGTGCTTGCCGCTCAGGTCGCCGACTTGGCAGGTTTCCGGGGCGTTCTTGTCGCAGGGTGTGGCTTCGCCGCGGACGTAGGGGTCCAGGTGGGCGAGGGTCACCGTGCAGTTGCCGTCGTCGGGGACGGGGGCGACGTGGAGGTGGTAGGCTGGAGAAGGTAACGTTAGCTTTGGTTGTTTCTCTCTCTCTCTCTCTCTCTCTCTCTGGAGGGTAGTGTAAAAAAACGGCGGGGATGTAAAACTTACGGAATGGCCCGCCGCTCCTGGGCAGGTTGCTGAGCTTGACGGTAAAGCGCACGCCCTTGCCGTCGGGTTCCGCCGTGGCCGTGACCTCGCCCTCGATGTTGCCGCCGTCCATGTAGGCGCCCTGGAAGTAGGCGTTCTCGGGCAGAGTCGCCTTGTACACGACACCGACCGGGTTGTTGCTCACCTCGGCGGCATCTCCGAGTTTCTGTTTGCTTGACTGTCAGTATACATGGCCTCGCACGAGACGGTCCGGATGCCACATACGCCTGTCTCCTGGGCCGAGACGTGGGTGCTGGCTGCGGCCAGCAGCACTGACAGGCGGGTCGAAACGCGCATTTTGTTGTTGTTGTGGAGGAGTTGGTATGTGTAACTGGCGGACCTGGGAAGAGGAAATGCTGCCGAGCCGACTGTTTGGCTTGTTTGTGCGCCCAAGGTGTGCAAGATGTGCGAGTGGGTAGCTGGGTCTGGGGTGGGCGAGGACGTCCCTTTTATAGGTCGGCCTTGTGAACGGAACGGCACTCGAGCTAGTTAAGGTTCGGGATGGAGGCGTGTGACGCTGGGGAGCTAAGGTTCTCGCTAATGTGCGCTGGGTGCAGGAGGAAGCAGGTCACAAGCCGGAGGGACATCGGATGGACCTTGGGGATGCAGGTTTTATAAAGGGAATCCGGCTTGTCCAACGTCAGCCAGCATCCCAGTCCATCCCATCTGGAAGCGGCCTGGTGGGCTGGCAGATGAGCAGGGGGTTCCGGAAGGCGCTGCAGTCCGGCACGGCCGCAGTAAACAAAGCCCATTTGGTGGATGCAGGGAAGCGTGGCCGGCGATGCAGCCGAGGTGTGCGTACCGTGCCTTGCAGCTGCCGCCAACCCTCTAAATTGCGGTATATTCCTCGCCCCACCCTCCCCAAGGGTGCATTCGCGGGCCTGCAATTAGCACATTCCGGCCATTGCGCCTGGAAGGCCAACTGTGCAACTCCCCGCCACAACGGCGCAGTCGTTGTGCCACCATCGTCACCACTCGGGCTCGGAGCAGCCCTTCAGGGAAATTAGGATTGCCTTGAATCCCCAACTGAGCTCACTCAGTGCTAAAGGCCCTCAAAGAACTCTCGGGACGCATCTCGCAGTGGTTTCTGAGACCGCATGTCCACGGCTGCTTCTTTTCTGACGGTTGCCACGATCGACAAATTCGGCGGTGACATGGGAGGCACAGCCAACATGGGTTTAGAAATCGGGTCTCGGTTCGTTGGTTGGCTGGCCGTTGGTCGAGCAAACAGCCCGCCAGCGGCTACGTACCTGCGCTGGGCCAACAGGTTTCACCGTCACGCTTCGTCAATCCACAAGCCACACGCTGCTGCACGGAATCGGGAGACGGATCAGCATGGATGCCAATGCTGTCTCGGAGGGAGATTTTGCTGTGTGGTCAGGCGGATTCCTTCGCTACTGCCTAGCAGCGGTTAATGTTGGGTTGGTGAGATTGATTCCCTTTTGGGAAGCATTTGTGACGGCATCCTCTGGATTAGATCTCCGGATCGACGGCTCCAGTCGATGCATTTGGCAAGAGGAAGCTAACGTTGATTCCTGCAGCATGCAGCCATGCCTCGTCACCAACAGCCACAGCAACATGGCGAGCCGATGCGTTCCAGGGGGCTGAATGACCCCCATGATTTTTGTTTCGGAAGAAAGCTGATTGCTCACAACATCTCAGGGAAGATTGTGGATGTGGCCAGTGCTTCGGCTGCGAGGGTCTCGGGCTGGCGGGCGGCCTGGCCGGGCCCGCCTGGGTGGTGGGCGGCTGCTCGCAGAGGTCCGTTTCAGGTTGCCCGCATGTCCTTGGCGTTTCGTTTCTCTTTGTCTCTCGGAACCCAATGAGATGATCGAGTTTGGTGAGCTGTCAAACATGGCAAACGTGTTTCCGCAGCGCGTTGAACAACTCGGCGGCTTCCATGGCTGATCGAAGGGACGAAGAAAAGACGCTGGCTCCAGGAGGCTGGGCAGCGGAGGGCGCAGCCCGGCCCGGACGGCAGCTCGCCATCCCGATGACCCCGGGATCAATGCCGTGCATCCGAGGTCATCGTGTGCCCCAACAAGTTGCCCAGCTGAGCTTCCAGGGCTGTCTGGCTGGCATCTTGGGCCAAGCTGTGACGGATCCTGCAGCTTCCAGACTTGGTTGGGGGAACCAGCAGGACAGCGAGATACAGGCAGAACTAGCCATCGAAGGTTGGTTCTAGGATAGGTAGGAAGCGGTCAGGCCAGACTGAGGTGTTGTAAGCTTTCAGTCATATGGAACAAAGGATTAGGCCTGAGGATCGCCGCCTGTTGTCAATGTCTCGGTCTGCAACGGTTCTGATGGGGGTGGATGACTGGATGAGGGTTGGGAATGATCAGGGTTCATGAGTGGATTCACTTGCAGAACCAGGGTTCACGTGTGCAGCTTGCCCCACATAACACTGTTGTAGTTGGTGCCTCAATGTTGAGGCATGAACAAGTGGGTCGTGCTGTGCCTTGGTCAGCGGAATGCCGCAGCTTGCAACACCAACCACCAACCATCCACCAATTGTCGAGAGGCCCGTCGGTGATTCTCGGTTGCTTACGACGACTCGAGGCTCAACTTTCTGGACCTGTTGCGCCGTTTGTTGAGCAAGAATACTCCCCGCGCCCCTGTCGAGCACAGCGCTTGCTGCCGCCGCCCAAGATGAAGCCCGTTGTGAGCGCAGTGCAAGCCTGGTCTTGGTGAGTGACGTCGTCGCCCGGTTGCATTGTCGGAAACCCGGGCCTTTGCTGACACCTTGGTACCTCAGCTTTGTGATCTCGATATTTGCGATCGTTATTCTGTCCGTCCTCGGCATCCTCTTCAAGGGTAACCATCCCGAACTCGTTGGCGGCGAGGAGGATCCCGCAGACGGGCCGGCCGTCGCAGCCACCGTCTTCACGGCCGTCATTATCTACGCTGTACGTTGTGCCAACCCGAATGCAGGGCGACTGCCATATAGTGGGGAATTGTATACATGCGAGGACACAGCTGACGTTTGTTGTCTCCAGGGGTTCCTCGTCTTCTGCGGCCTGCAGGGCTTGTTGCACATTCGCGAAAACCGGAGAGGCGCGATCGCACTATAGAGGGGACATGGCTTGTTTTGGAATCATGGGACACGGCGTTTAGGGCTTCTGCGTGGACGGGGACATGGGTTGTCCGCCCTCTCTCGGAAAGGGGCGATTCTGCACCATACTGTATACATCACTTTGGGCGTTTGGGTGGCTAGCGATTCCGTCGGTATAAGACAACCGTTACACTATCTCCTCTTCTCCAGGTCGCCGTGTTCGAGATGGGAACCGTCTGTCGCTGAGTTTGGGGAAAGCTCAGGGGCGGTGGAGGGAGCATCCGGCCTCATTGAGCCTCAGGCCCCATTCGGCGGTCTTGTCCGAGTCAACTCGCGGTAACATGCGGAGACAACATGGAACTCCAAGCACAGGTTCCCTCCCCGCGAGTTGCAGTTGTCTTTTGCTGGGGCAGAAGCCGGGGATGCCTGTGCCTGGCTTCCTTGTCCCGTCTGGGGCTGAGCTGGCAGAATAAGGGGTCTTGGCGATCAGTTCAGCTCAAGTTAGCTCAAGTTTCGATATTATGCCCCCAATTCTCTTTACCATCAGTGTCTTCATTTAGGCACACCAGGCACCAGTGGGGACACAGACCCAAAAAACCTTCGTTCCTCCAGGCAAGAGCGACCCGACCGTTGAGCCATCACGGGATCGCGCGTTCATTTCGTGGGGCATCTCTTGTCATTCTAGGCAGAAGAGCGCGACTCCAACCGAATGTGGATGCGTGCACGCGACCATCTCGAACCACGCCACAAGGCATCAACTACGTTTCTCAGCCGGGGACATTGAATACCATCGGTGGCTCGGGCGCATGTGGACTTGGTTTTCTTTATAAGGGAATGCCCTCTCGTCTCTCAATTCGACCCATTTCTATGATTCTTCGTTCTTCAATCCCATCAACACGCAATTGGACTCTTTAAGTGCCCGATACTTAATCCCATCTCTTCGTCCACGCTCAAGCTATCCCGTTTCAGATTCCGCTTCGAACTCTATCGTCAACATGGCATCCGAGGCGCCCCCGGTCCTCCCCGTGCCCCTTGCCGGCCTGGTCAAGCACATTGGCCAGCACCCGGACACACCGATGGTGGAAATGCTCGCGCCGTATCGCAAGTACGAAGCCCATCTCCGCCAGGCTTTTGCCCAAGACCCCGGCAATAGGCTGCTCATGGACCCCCATATCAATGTCCTGCCTCTCTTCACCGAGGACACCCACAGCATCAAGATCAGGGCCCGCAACCCTGAGACCGAGTCGAAGGAGGAGAAGGCCAAGTACATCATGCCTCTCCCTGCCGCGGTTCGACGCCCCGACGGCTCTCCCGCCACTGTTCAGTCCTTCAAGGACTTCCAGCGCAACTTCAACATCTTCTCTGAGTCGTCGCTGGTCGAGCTTGATTGGTACGTGCTTGTGTTTGTCTGGCGATGGGGGAGAGATGTGGCGGCTAAAATTGCTCTCCAGGGACAACGTGGTTGCCGCAGGATCCTCTGTTGTCAACACTCTGCTTCCTGTTCCGGACGAGTACAACCGCTCCAAGCGCGGCCTCCGCGAGTTCTACCACGAGAAGTTCTGCCCTGCTTCCGATGTTGATCTGTTCCTGTACGGGCTCACCGAAGAGCAAGCCATCGAGAAGATCAAGGACATCGAGGCCCGCGTTCGGGATGCTCTCCTGACCGAGACCACCGTTGTCAGGACCAAACATGCCGTCACCATCTGTAAGCCGCTCTTCCACTGCTTCAGCTGTTTTTTAAATGTCCTCTCGCTCACACGCTCGTTCAGGCAGCCAGTATCCGACTCGTCACATCCAGGTAATTGGGAAATGTCTTGTTGGCCTGTTTGAGCCACGGCTTACCATCTCCAGGTTGTTCTCCGGATTTACAAATCCGTCTCGGAAATCCTGACTGGGTTTGACATCGACTGCTCGGGGGCCGCCTACGATGGCAAGCAGGTCTACTGCACCCCCCGCGCTCTGCAGTCGTACATGACGCGTACGCCAAATCTGAGTTCCTTTTCCCTCTTTACGGGTTCCCGTGGCTCCTTGTGGCTCCGGAGACCTCCAGAGCCTTTGTTCCACGCTTGCTCCCGATGCCCCGATTAGGAAAGAAATAACTGACATTGTTGGACAGAGATCAACCACATTGACTTGTCTCGCCGCAGCCCGTCATACGAGAACCGCCTCTCAAAGTACAGTCACAGAGGCTTCGAGGTGTACTGGCCCGACTTCGACCGCTCCCGGATCGATCCGACCATCTTCGAGCGGAGCTTTCAGCGGACGCTCGGGCTCGCAAGACTGCTGATTCTGGAGAGGCTTCCTACTCCGGGCGCGCGAGACGCCTACCAGGACAAACGCCGTGAGGAGAGAGGCCGTCCTAGCATCGACCGCTATCACCGCCGGCTTCGGGCCCTTGTGGGCAACATCAAGGAGCATCACGAGGACGAGGTGGCCGATTGGCTCACGGAGGAGGAGGTTTCCAACTACCACACCTTCACCATTCCTTATGGAGAGAAGTTCAACGCCAAACGGATCGAGAAGCTCTGCTACACTCGCGATCTTCGTAAGTTCCGCCGCCCAGTGTTTTTCGAGTTATCCCAGACTAATGGGCTCTTGTAGTGCTCAATGCCGAATGGAACCAGCCCGACGACAGAGAAGTCTATCTTCATCGTCACCCCGCTTTCGTAAGACCAGCGCAAAGCCTGATTGCTCTTAGCTTGCTGCTGTATGCTAACTTTTCTCCAGTTCGGCCGCGTTGAAGATGTAGTCAACGACTGCTGCGGATATTGCCCTGTACCCGTGACTGAAGAGGAGAAGGAGGTTGCAGCGGAGGAGGAGAAGGTCTTCGTCTCGGGGAGGATCTCCTTTATGAAAGACGACCCCGGTAGGCAGGTGAGTAGTTCACTTCACATCCAGCTGCCTACTCTCCAGACGGGCGAAGCTAACGCGCGAGGTAGCAAATCGGCTCGTTCAACCCCCTGACTGACGACGACTGGACTGAGATGGCATATGTTGGCAACACTGCTCGACTCTGCCAGGCCATCGTGGATGAGGACCTCGAGCATGTCCAAGACTGGCTCGCTCAGGAAGGCGCCGACCCCAACACTCGGGACCACACTGGCAGAACCCCGCTGCATCTAGCTGCCATGAGTTCCACGCCCGAGGTTGTTCGAGCACTCGTCGATGCCGGAGCTCGTTTGGTTGCCCGTCTGGCGGACGGCAGAACGGCACTCCATCTTGCCGCGGCTCGGGGCCATGTGGAGATTGTCAAGATTCTCTTGAACAAGAGTGCCGCCAACGAAGCCGAGCACGAAGACAAGCAAGACCAGCGGCGCCGAGAGAAGAATGCGAAAAAGACCGGCGAGGGTAAATCCGAGGGCAAAGAAGCAGACGGCGCCGAGGAGTCCGACGGCGAACTTGTCGACGAGGCTGATTGGGAGGACGACGCTCAGAGCACGACAACCGGATCTTTTGTCAAACTGGGGAAGAAGGAAGTCGAGCCGCTCGACGACGCCGCGCTTGAAGATGGCGAAGAGGAACCCGACTTTTACGACATCAATGTGATCGCCTGGGACAGGCCTTGCTCGGCCTTGCACTTCGCAATTGTTGCCGGTCATGTGGAAGTTGTCAAGACTTTGGTCCAGGTATGCAGACTAAACTGTCATTCAGGAGTGAGACCCGCCCGCTGACGAGATGTGACAAAGGAATACGGCGCCGACGTTCTCTTGCCGGTCAAATTTCTCGACCAACAGAAGACAGTCTCCGATGCCCTGCTCACCCTGGTACTCGCCCTCGCCCTCCCTGTGGAGAAGGCGAAGGAAATGGCCCAGGCGCTTGTTAGCCTTGGGGCCACTTCGGCACAAGCGGACGTTGGTGGCTTTACTGCTTTCCACCGCTACGTCAAGGCGAACGCGGAATCGCTCCTCGAGTCGCTCTGGGAGACTGACCCGACTGGAACTAAGACAGCCATCGACCACATTGCCTTCCCCAACCCACACTCCTGCGAGAGCCCGCTGCAGACGGCTGTCCAAAAGGGAAACCTGGCCTTGGTCCTGACGTTACTTGACCGCGGTGCCGTCCCTCAGATTGAGTTCGAGGCCTGGTACGTACTCTTGGCTCCTGACATCCCGTGTTCTTTGAGACTCGTGAAGCTTGCTGTTGCCGTTCCCGCTTCTCCGATATTGCTATTCTGCTCCTCGGAAGAAGTAGACCACAGGCTAACCCATTCATGACCAGGCTAAAATCGGCGAAGCAGTCTGCGAAGATGGAGAACCAACTTCGCACCTTCGAGGACAACCAAAACCGTTTCAAAGGGATGGTGGAACAGCCCTTGATCCTCGCGCTGAAATCTCCCAACCCGGAAACAGCCATTGAGCTCTTGGAGCGTGGAGCAGACCCCAACACGGTGACTAGCTCGTCGCAGTACTACATACAGGCAACTTGGCACTCGCGGTTCACGGGCGAGTCCGCTCTGGACATTGCAGACACCCAGCTCAATGCTCTCCGCGACTATAAACGAGACGCCACAACGCCGGCTCGCCCCAGCATGCCTGAAGGAGCCGACATCTACCTCAAGGAGTTCAAAGAGGGAACCTACCAGCACTGGGTCGTCTCAGAGGATATCGAGGGGCGCCGGAAGTCGTATCGCCGAGACCTCGAGAGGTACGAGAAGAACAAAGCCTCCCCCGACAGCGCTCCCGGGCTCGAGGAGAAAGAGGCTGCCATTGCGGAGGCCATCAAGACAATGGAAAAGGTCAAGGAAGCGTTGCTCGCCAAAGGAGCCAAGACATTCGTCGAGATCTACCCGAGGTTCAAGGGCCACGTGGACAAGCCGAGCAGGAATCGAAGATACACTGCCATCGCCCAAAACAAGGTCGAACCCTACAAGTATATCTTCTCCTTCCGGAACGTCAACGACGTGACTGAGGCAAGGAAGAACGCCTACCTGAAGCTGTAAGTCTCCCGAGTCCTTTCCGCTGTCTTGTATTTGCTGCTGACAATGCCGAGGTTCAATGCTGCCTTCAATGGCGACCTGGAGACCATCAAGACGCTGACATTGACCTCTTGGGATGACGCCAAGGAGGAAGCGCCGCTCAAGATCGCCGTTCACGATCAAGGCTACAACAACCCGTTCTCGCTTGCGTTTTCTCAGGGCCACTACGACGTGGCGAAGGCGGTCCTTGAGATCGCACAGGCGCAGTACGTCCCGGAAGAGAAGCCCAAGACACGCTACAGAATGCAGGAGGCCGACGAGGACTCGGATGATGACTCGGATGACGACTCGGATGACGACTCGACGTGTTCGGGTGACGTATCAATCACCAGTGATGATTCTCAGCCAAGGATCTACAGCCACATCGTCGACGAACAGTTCACAATCTACAACGTCGGACAGGCGTCGATGAAGGTGAACAGCCGCACCAAACCGCTCGAGATTCTCCACTGGAATTCTCCCTTTCGCAGTATGTGAGACCTGTGACTGAGCCGTCTTGGACAGAGCTAACTGGTTTGTGCAGCCGCCATCTCGGACAATGACATGCCGAGATTGAAGTTCCTTCTCGACGTCTGCGAGCACTGGAGCGCGCTAAAGTTCGACGCAGCCGATGAGGCTTCCGGCTTCTACCCCTTCCCTGACGATGTGTTCGAACTTGCGGTCGAATTGGGCCGTGTGGAGCTGCTCGGAGAGATCATCAAACGCACCGGCGCAGGTCTACCTTTGGAGCGCCTGGTGGAGGATTCGGGCGTGGCGCTGCAAGTCAAGCCTGAGTACTATCAGGGGTTGACAGTCTACGGGAAGAAGAGGTATGTTCTAACTCGCGCACAATGCTTGTTCACTTCCGCCCAGACTAACCGGCAATGTAGGAATGATTGGGCTCAAGCCGGCCGGGAGGTTGTCAACAGGCCAGGCGGCACCCAAACCTCGCCGCTTCTCCTCGGTGCCTTCGTCGGCCGGATCGAGTCCGTGGAGTGGTTCCTCAGCGACACCCCGTTAAGGCACTATCTTGCCTTTGCCAGGTCCAAGGCAGCCCGGGACGACGTGAAGTTGAAGCACCTGGCTCAGGCTCCGGGTGGATTCGACGGCGCCATCTCCAAGTGGCTCGATGATCAAAGTAAGCACACCCTGAAAGTCATGCTCTCACTTTGCAGTAACTGACGAAATTCAGGTGAACTGGTTCTCCATGCTGCCATCTATTGCCCGCCGAGCAAGAAGGCCACCGAGTTGGTGGCCTATCTCGTCAGGACCCAGCCGTCTTTGCTCGACGTTAAGGCAGCATATGGTATAACGCCGCTTCTGCTCGCCTACCGCCTGGGTCGACTCGATGCTGCCAAGATTCTGATTGATGCTGGAGCCGACCAAACCACCAAGGATTTTGGACGGAATAATCTCTTGCACGCCGCGCTTTACGGCACTCCGGATGTGAAGAAACTGAAGCCGATGCTGGATCTCCTCGACCGCGGCGCGCTCATCCCGATGCTGAAGGAGCGTAACAAGCTCGAACTGGCCGGTCAAACGCCGCTGCACCAATACCTCGCTGCCACCAAGTACTTCGTCGGCAAGGCCGGGAACGACGTGATCCGCATGATCAGAATGTTCAACGACATCTCGCCCGAGAACACCAGACAAGCTTTCAAGATGCTCAACGGCACCGGAGACACGCCTCTTCACACCCTGCTGGCCCTGGACGCGGACCCCGCCATCATCCGCGCCGTCGTCGACTTCGACCAGAGCCTCTTGTGCATCGAGAACGCCGTCGGCCGCACGCCCGCAGAGGTCGCCCATGATCGGTACGTCGCGGACAATGTCAAGGCACGGGACAACTATTATTACGGCCAGCCCGACAAGTCGGTGTCCTCGCTGGTGTACGCGTACCCCACCACATTCGTCAAGGAGAAGGACTGCGACCAGCCCAAGGAGCACGAGGCCCCGACAATCGTCGCCAAGAACTCTCGCTTCTGCGCCGAAATCATGGCGCGCAACGGCGAGCCCAAGCGCACGCTGGTCAGCCTCAACTCGGCTAACTTTGTCGCCCAGCGGCTGGGCGAGCAGCACACCAAGGACCGCTACCAGTTCAAGGTAGCGGCGGAGAAGGCTGACAAGGACGCCGACACCGACGCCATGTTGATCGATTCCCAGGGCAGCGGCAGCGAGGCTGGCGATGCGGAAACCGCCGAGGTCGAACCCGCCACCGGCGCCACCGCGGAGAAGACCAAACGCCGGCGGACGGACGTCATATACGTGAGGTACTACCAGGGCAATGACGCGTGGAAGCGCCCAAAGAAAGAGAAGGAGGAGGGCGGCGATGGCAGCGAGAGCGACAGCGACAGCGACAAGGGCGACAAGAACACTGACGACGAGGAGGAGGACGATGACTTGTTCCCGGTCTGCGAGAGGTGCGGCGAGCGTCACTACCGCCTCTGGATCGGCCAGACGACGACCTTGACGGTTATGGATGTGGACCGCTAGACGTTTTGGTTGTGTGGGTTCAGAAGGCAGAGTATGATGTGGCCGATGATGGGGGGAAATGGAGTGCGCTTGAGAATTTTGGGGTCATTGATACACAACAACATGGCTCAGAGCCAAAGCCCCAGGTAGATTGCAGATTAAAAGGAAACGGAAATGTCACACTTGGTGCCCATCCAACACCTAACCGCATGCACGATGACCAGAAGCGGCTGTTCCATCCAAAGGTGTCAAGACTTACTTACCCCTGAATCCACATCACAAACACTCCCCTAAACAACAGCCGCCTCCAAGTCACCACAGCAACCACAAGCCGACAACACATTGCAAGTGACACAAAATAGGTACCGTACCACGGATTGCTTCTCAATTGAATTGACCGCCCAACTCCTTCCTTCAGCTCTCTCTACCCTAAACATCCCTACCCTAGAGCCCACCCCAACCCCAAAAGACCTCGAAAAACCTGCTCAACAAAGTGCTCGCCAGGCTCCCGCTGATGCCTGTCCTCAAGTCCCAAAGACAGACAGACCAAGCTAGTTTATCTTACAACAAAGCGAGCGAGCAAGGCACGACTAGGTAGGTAACAGCACATACAATTCAACCCCAACCCCAACCCGAACAACAGCAACAACAACAACCGAACCATAATAAAACAACAGCAATAGACAGCAACCAACAGCAGCTAAGGGGTATTTTGCGGGGTATAAGAAGAAGCATAAATGATCAACAACAGGAAGAAGAACAAGAAAGAAGAGAAGAAGAGAAGAGAAGAGACGAAGAAGAAGAAAGGGGGAATCAATCCCCGAATACCTCGCTCCATTTCTCTATCCACCTGACAACAACCACCAAGCAACCACCCGCCCAGGGATGATGGGCCCAGGGATGGTGGTGGTGGTGGTAGCGGTGGGTGGTGATGAACCCCGAATCCATCCATCCGTCAATCCATCCGTCAATCCAGGAAAACCTGTAAACTTCCTCAGACCCGCTTGCCTGCCTGCCTGCTTGCTTGCTTGCTTGCTTGTGCAGATCAACACTTGATCTCGCTCAGATCGAGACCTGATCTGTGAGATATCCCGGGCCTGCCCCTGCGCTGCGCTGCCCTGTCCCCGCTGCGCTGGTAATAAAACCCCAGCACTCAAGCCGAACCGAACCTAATGACCGTCCCTAAAAACGCTTTGCCGCTGCAACACAGCGCGCCACAGCGCTGCAATACCAAATCCATACCCCCCTTATAACCCCGATTCGGGGTTACCATCTGCCCCAACTTCCCACCGCAAAACCATTCAAATATGATCGAGCCCTAAAAGAAGAAGGAAGCCAGCCTACCCCCTCCACCTAGGCCTCCCATCCTTCCCCACCGCCGGCCTCTCCGCCGCGGCCGAGCTACTACTCCCCTTGCGCATGGCAAACCTCGCGCCCGCCACCGCCTGCGGACTCTCCCTGCCCGTAATGACACCGGACCCCTTCGCAGCAGCGGGACCGGTACCGGTAGTAGCCGTCGTCGTTCGCGGCTGAGGCAGCATGCTAGACCGCCTCGAAGCCGCGAGCGAGCTGGCGGGGCGTCGCGGCATCGTCGTCGTCGTCGTCGTCGTCGTCGCGTCCGGCGAGGAGACGTCGATCGGTCGCGGGGGCTGTAGTGAGGCGCGCCTGTTGTTGGTGGCGGTGGTGTTGTTTGATACGGAGGGAGGCGCCGAGGGTTGAGAGGCGAGGCGCGGTCGCGTGAAGGAGCGCTGGGTGGGCGGTGGCCCCGGGGAGGCGAGGCGTTCGCGGAAGGAGAGGAGGGGCCCGTTTTTGGAGGGCGTGCCTTCGGGGATTGGGGACGCGGATGTCCCGCGGGAGAGCGGGGTGCGGAGGGTGGGGAGTTTAGATCCTGAGGAGGGTGTCAAGGCGGCTGGGGTGGGGGATCGCTTGGCATAGGGGCTGGGGGTGGTGAGGCTGAGGGGTTTGAAGTTGTGGCCTGTGTCGATGTCTTTCGTGTTGGTTGAAGCGTTCCACTTCGGCCGGGCCAAGGAAGAAGACGGCCGCGGTATCCTGTTTGCGGTTGGGGTGGCCGAGCCCTCTCTCGACGGAACCGACAGCGTCGACATCCTCGCCGCTACCGGCTTCCGGGTCACCTGGCTCTTTGGAGTGGGCAGCGACGACTGCCTGCGGTTGGTCGGCGTGGGGAAGTGGCCCAAGGCGCTTGCGGACCGCTGCTTTGGGGCTTTGATGTGGGTCGAGCTGCTGAGGCCCATAGACGACATGATGACGGAAGAAGGGGGTGAGCTCTGGGGTGTCTCGTTCCCGCTTGCGAGGGTCGACATGTCGTTTGACAGCATGCTCGAGACGGAATCTCGCAGTTGCTGGTCCCTCCTGTCGGCGTGGAGCTCCTCGACAGAAGCATCCATGTCTGCCATGGCCTCTTTCAGGTCTTCCCACTTGGCCTGCATCTCGGCATGCAGACGGAGAATCTCGCCGTTGACCGTCAGCCGGTCCTTGACGCCCTTGTCAATGATGGACAACACCCGCTCAATGGCCGGGCCGTAGTGTGTCTTCTTGGCTTCGTAGCTTTCCAGCTTCTTGCTCATGGTGGGCTGGTTCGTCAAGTGCATGCCGGTGTCGATGGCCTCGCGCAGCCTGGCCACGCTCCTCTCGACCGACTCGTACATCTTCTGGGCCTGGCGCCCGGCGCCGCGGAAGACAAGCACCCATCGATCCTCGCCGAGCTCTTTGCGCAGGGACTCGGCGTCCTTCTCGAGCTTTTTGTAACTAGCATCCAGCTCTGATCTCCGGACTTCCAGCTCCTCACACGCTGTCGGAAAGATGCTGTCCGCCCTGGCCTCAAAGACGGAGAGCCTCATGGGCAGGAAATCCAGCGAGGCCCTGAGGGGCTGCATCCTTGCGAACAGCGCTAGCAGGCTTGAGTCATCCAGAGAGATGCCGGTCGCACTGGGCGAGGGCGACGTGGGGCTGACGGGGAACACGGGCAGGCTGAAGCGGTTGTTGTTCGCCTGCAATCGCACCGGCGCTCGGGGCGTGTCTTCTACTATTGTCTCCAAGTCGCCGAGGTCCATGCCGTCGCCGGTTGGCACACCCAGGATGGACTTGTGCCGTCGTTCTTCCATCTCAAAGACCAGCCTTGCGAGGTCGTCCATCTCGTTTTGGATGTCCCCGAGCACCATGTTCCACAGCTCCTCCCATTCCATGGCGATCTCGACTTGTGCCTTGACGCTGTGCAGCGTGTTCCGCATCTCCGCCCACTCTTCGAGGATGGCCTCCATCTGGGCAACAGCCCTGCGGAGATCATCGGTTGAGACGTAGCCGATGTCTTCTCGGCCCTGCAGGTCCTCGATGGCGCCGACATAGACCTTGATCAGCTCCTCGAAGCGGATGATGGCGTTCTCGACCTCCTCGACGCCTTCGCGGCCGCCGGCAGCGGCCCATTCGACGTCGTCATCGCTTTCCAAGCCCCCAATCACCTCGGATGCCTTGAATATCCAGCCGCGTATTTGTTCGGCGGCGCCTATTAGCGCCTTTGTGGCGACCTGAGCGGTCGGGATGGCCGAGACCTTGTTGGACAATGAGTCGGCATCCGGAAGCTGCAGTGACGTCAGCTGGGCAAGCTGGTTCGCGAAGGAAGCTCGCGATAGGGTGTAGATGGACCCCGGGCGTTGGAGGCCGAGGGGATTGAAGGTGATGGAGTCTGGGCTGAAGAAGTCGCGGGCGGTGGGTGTTGTTGGGTTTGTGGCGCGCCGTGTTAGTGGTGGCGTGTCCTTTGGGAGAGGCGGCGGCGGGAGCTCAGGCGTCTGGGGTGCCTGAGGCGGCCGCGTGTCCCTCGCGATGTGCTCGAATCTTGTCTCGGGCTGGGATTTGACGCCGTTTCCGTTTGTGTGGTCGGGAAGGCGGTACTTGTTTGTGTCCATTTCCAGCGGCTCCGAGGTGGCAATTTCTGGGAGAAGGTCGGGCTTTGCAACCGCGGCAGCAACCTCGGGCGCAGGCTCGTCGGGTTCGGTCCTGGTGTGCGACTTGTCCGACTTGAGGCTCGACATGGACGAGATGCGGACGATGCCCTTCCAGGGGCGGCCCCGCCGCTCGACAACGCTATGCGTGGAGCCGGCGAGGTGTTCTTGGTCGAGCCGTCTGAGGGCTTCTTCGGGGAGGCGGCCGACGGGCTCGAGGTGGTTCGAGGGCGGCGGCGGGCTTGATTTGCGTGATGTGCCGAAGCCGAGGGCCTTTAATCGCGCTGCCAGGCCCGGCGAGGGTTTTCGTACGCGATGGGCGGGTGTCGAGGTGGGAGAGTTGGATGCTGACAGCTGGAGCTGCTGCTGCTGCTGCTGTTGTTGTGGAGGAGAGCTTTTAGGCGGGTCGCCAATGTGGCTGTGGGCTGTGCTGCTGCTGGCGTGGTGTTGCGGTTGGAGTTGCTGATCCGAGGCCAGTTCGCTGGGGACGTCAGAGAAGGTCAGCACGACGCCATCATTGCTCGCATCGCGATCGGTATGCGGATCAACTGCGGCTGTATCGGTGCCGGCGACAACAGGATCATCGGCGCGGCGGTCGTGGTTCTCGCCGCTGCCTGGAGCAGCAGCAGCTAGAGTTGACATTTAGTGGCTGTTGGCTGCAGCAGGGCAGCTCGCCGTGGGATGCCGAGTTGGTCAAACAGCCGCCG
Organism: Parachaetomium inaequale; assembly: GCA_033296685.1. NCBI lineage: Eukaryota > Fungi > Ascomycota > Sordariomycetes > Sordariales > Chaetomiaceae > Parachaetomium > Parachaetomium inaequale. The sequence continues at coordinate 152,689 of MU854325.1, forward strand.
GGCAAGCTTCCAGTGGTCTGTGTTGCAGGTGCTCCAGCGGGCCGCCTGCCTCCTGTGGGTTTGGTCGCTGGGGGGCAGATGGGGCCTGCTCCATAAAATCCGCGCAGGGACCTTCCTGGCTGCACGTCCGACTGGCTGGGCGCGTTCTGATCGCCTGCTGCTTCAGTGGTCGGGGGATGCGCTGCGGTCAACGAGTGGCTGCTAAAAGACCAGGCGACATGGTGCAGTGCAGCGCAGCGCAGCGGGGCGGGTTTGTTTGCAGTTGGCGATTGGGGAGCAGGATCTTGCAGCAACAGTTGCGCGCGAGAATCGACAGGCCAATGGCCCCAGTGGGTAGCGAGATGAAGCCGAGGGGCCGAGGAGGCTTTTTTTGCCGGTGCGCCGGAGAGTCGAGACAGGAGAAATGCCGCTCGGGGAAGTGATGATGGGCAGGAGAGCTGTGATGAGATTGAGTTGGGCAGAAATCGCACCGAGGGCGGGCGCCGAACGGGGCCCTCGCAACGCCGACCTTTCAATTCTGTGCCGCAGACAAGCCCTGGCAACCTGGGACCTGGGAGAGGCCTCATGTGATCTTTAAGGAATCCAGGATGAAAGGGTGAAGCGAAACTTCCAGCAAGCATTGGACGACTGCATTGGCTGGACTGTCTCTCTGCCGGCAGCCTGCATGCTCCTACTGACCTCTGAGCTGGCAGCTTTCAACCGGTGGCCAGTTATCTACATATCCATCTGGGCTTGGCCATGGCTGGCTGCATCATCAGTCTGGTTCACAGATTTCCGGCTTTCTGGTCCCAACCCGCGTTTCCCATCTGTCGGGTCACTGGGAGAGATGACAGGGGGAGGATGCCCAAAATGATGGATTTCTGTGCCCCCGCGACGGCAGTTGGCCAGCCATTGCAGGGATCATGTGGGAGAAATTGGTTCTGGAATGTCCCATACAATGCAGCGACAAAGCACCAGACAAGACAAAGCATTGAGGAGAGAAGAGATGAGAAATAAGAAGGAAGATATCGCCAAGGGGGTGAAGAGTAAAAGCAAAAAACGGAAGAGGAAGAAACGGAGAGTTCGAGAAAGACGCGACGCGGTTGCAGCTGGGCAGATTGGCCATGTCACAAGTAAAATCAGGACCATGTGAAGATCCACAGGTGCAGACGGGCCGCCAGAGAGTCTGCTGCTGCACGTTCCCGACGACGGCAGCATTGCTGCATTGCTGCATCGCAGCCAGTCCCCGCGTGCGTCCACGTCCCATGTCCAATTGTCCATCCCGCTCCCTGCAGCGAAGCATCCGGAACATCATGTCGCAGTCTCTCTGATCAGGGAGCGAATCTTGCAATACGACGCTCTTTAATGATGGCAGGGGTAGCAACTGCTTTGGCCAATCACCGGCGTTCAGCAAGTCATGCTCTCGTCAACGCCGACGGAAAGGCACGCAGTTTGCATTTTCCCTCGGTTGCGCGTTGCCTGGGCATCCAAGAGTCCACCACGGGCAGGGAGAAATGGCATGCGCTCTCCCCCTGACTGATGAATCGTGGCTGGCCTGTCACACTCCCCGCAACTAAATACCTGGTAGGTATGTACCTGGTATTCTATCACTGCGGCCTCGCCGGATCTCTCCAGGGAAATCCCATCGAGAGATTGGCTCGTGCGGGCTCCACTGCCCCTGGGCCGCCGAGCCGTTCGCTTCACGCGTCCGTGTTTCCCCCACAAGCGGGCCATCGCGTTCGGCCGCGACGGGTCCTTCTGGAACCATTTGCGTAATTGCTGGGACCCACCCAGCCCCTGGCCGCGCCCATTCTTCAGTGCATCAACCCGGGAACTGTTCAGGCACCCCCCATCCGTCTCAGCAATTCTTCCGCCTGAAGCCATCCGATCCGATCCTCTTCTTTCTCCTGCACGCGATCTCCCCCTTCGCCTGTCCAACACACCGGCTCTCTGTTTTGCACCTGTATCCCTTTCTCGGCTGTTGCTGCAGCACATCTTTCGAGAACACGCACCGAGCCGCTGAACTTTGTTCCGCCGGATTCTGAGCTGTTGCGCTGCTGCCGTGTCTCCTCTTGGCAGGCCACTGCAGTTCCGGGCCGTCATTGTTTACTTCGGCCGCCTGCCTCAGATCCCGCCCAAGCAAACAAACCGAAAGCCGTAAACGGCAAGAGACAGCAACTTCCAGGTTGCCTCCGACTTCAGAATGGCCGCGTCGTCCAACCCCGCCATCTCCCGGAGTGCCTCGCCCGCCCCCGACTCCCTCCCTCGACCGGCTCTTGGAGCCTACCCGGGCATGGCGCGCTGCTTCTCGACCGGCTCGACCATCTCGCACGGGTCCGCAACCACCGACGCCTCCAACTTCCGCGAATCCCTCGGCAGCGATGGGTCTGCTTTCTCCCGCCACTCGTCAGCGAGCTACCGCCTTTCCGACATCAGTGTCAACAGCGACCAGCTACGCCCGAGGGATTCGACCTGCAGCGCGCCAGATACACCGAGGGGGAGGAGCCCGAGCAGGCGCCGGGGCTACATGCGGCCACAGGGCACTGACTTTGCCGCCAGCGCCCGCGCCAGGGAGAGTGTGCTCAGCCTGGGCAGTATCACCCACCTGCAGTACTACTTTGCCCGCACCGGCTTGCTCGACGGCAAAGGAGGGCGCTTGGCTCGGAAGCGGGACGGCAAGGCGCACACGCTGGACCTGTCGTCGCTGGACCCGAGTGTCTTCTTGACGCCCAAGCCCGGCAGCGACCACGACTCGAGCTATGCGTCGATGGGGAGCAGTCCGGACCTGACGACGCTCGGCGGCTTTGGCAGTGTTGTTGGGCTTGGCCCTGGCTCCATGGTCGAGTCACCCATCGAGGAGTACCACCCGGGCCAGCAGGATGAAGATTACTTCTCGGACGACTTGGAAATGGACCCGAATATGCCGCCGCCCACAACCAGCACCTACAACTACCGTGAGAAGCCAGTGGCCAAGCCGCCAACCATCGCCGAGTTGAGGTCCGAACTCACAAATTCTCTCGACGTTGCCGAGCAGACCCTGCACGAGGCCAAGGGCGCCAAGATGCCCCCCGGGCTCACCATCCGCATCGAGTCGGCAGATGCGCAACCCCAAGACGGGCGACGGCCCTCGATCCCGTCCGCCGGGTGGTACGAGATTCAGGGGATGAACATCCTCGACGTCATGACGCTAGCCATCAGGGCCGCCAAGATTTACTACACCTCGCACGACCGGCCCGATCGTCTCGACGCCATCAAGTCGGAAAAGGTTCTGCGCGGCGAGTTGCTGTCCGTCATGGACATCCTCAAACGCATGGCAACCAGGGGCTTCGCCGGCGGCATGCGAGACGACGAGTTCCGCACCATGGGTGGCTGGATCGCCGGTCTGCGCGCCATGCTGACAGCCGAGGACGCCATGGAGGCCAAAGAGGTCGCCGAGCGGTCATCCTGGGCCTGGCTCAACCCCGAAGGCTGGGAAGGCCGCGAGTTCGAGCGCGAGGAGGCCTTCATGCGCTCCATGCTCAAGGGCCCCGACCCCATCGAGAACATGCCCGCCATCCCCCAATGGACGCCCATCGACCGAACGCAGCCCCTCGAGTCGCAGTCCCTCCCGACACCCTTCCTCGCCGCCCTCTCAAACGGCCAGCGCCTGGTCCAGCTCCACAACTGCGCCGTCCGCAAGTCCCGCCGCCGCTTCGGCGCCATCCCGACCTTCTACGCCAACACTGAGAAGCCGTACCGCGCCGCAGACAACCTGCGCTACTGGCTCAAGGCCGCCGAGCTGCGCTGGGAGGTGCTCCTCAAGGCCGACCCGCTCGGCCTGCAGTACAACTCCGGCCCGCAGCTCTGGGTCGACTTTGAGGACGCCGTGCTGCAGTGGTGCCGCAAGGTGCGCGAGGAGATTGCCGCCGAGCTGCGGGAGCCCGAGCCCATGTCGCCCGCATAGTTCCGGGGACGCAAGGGTGTGGGGTTTTACTCATGACTGGAAAGAATGTTACGACCTCTTTTCCTGGCTGCTTCTTCAGCCGCTGCTCGACCCATTTATTTCGAACACTTCTTCTTTTGGAGGATCGAGCGCCATCTACCTTCCAACACCCCCCCTTTGGCCGCCTGACTGGCTTTGTTTGCAACTTTTACGACCCCCTTTTATCTTCCACCGAGTTAGTTGCTGCATGGAAAGCAACGAGACACCTATATTGCACGGACGAGATTTGTTTTCATTTCGTTTCATTTCACCACCAGACTGCGACTTAATCCCCAGTCCTTTTCTAGCATTTGCACCTTTATTTTGCCTACCTTTCACTTGTTAACCTTACCTTACCTACCTACATTAGTATTGTTTATTGCATATTTCTTCATCAACCCCTACCCCCGTATATATCTATCATACACTTCAGCTCCAGATCCAGCTCCAGATTATACCCCCAGCATAAACCACCATGGAAAAAGGCGGCGCAATGGTTTCTTTTTTATTTTTTTGTCTGTTTTTTTTTGGTAATTGATAAATGTTGGACAGGAAAGGAAAGGAAGGGAAGGGAAGGGAAGGGACTTGCTCGGTCAGGGAGGAGGGATAGGGGGGAGGGAAAGGAAAGACTCATACCCAGTGGAATGGGATACCTTGTAAATCGAACAGCAACCAGCATTTCACCCACACATACCACACACCCTCCCTGCCTTTTCACAGAGAGGATCCATTGTGATGGGATTTGTAGCCTTTTATATTGTATTTGGCCTCCAAGAGTCGGTCATTGCTGTTTCTAATTCTAAGAATGCTGATGCCGATACCAAATGCGCGCAAGAGAGTACGCTGAGAGATTTGCCCACGCCATGCCATGATGCCAGGTTCCCCATTGCTCGTTCACCCCCTTGCTTGCAAGGTTTGTTCCGTCGAGAAAGCAAGGCAAAAGCAGAGTGCATTGGGTATGTCCTCCTTCGTGACGAGCCATATATACAGTACAGCATGCCATTCGTTCATTCATGAACGATCATGATATCCTCCTCCCTCCCTCCCGAACCCCCCGTGTACTGAGGCCGTATATTCATAATAAGAAGGAAAGAGCAAACGCAAAGTGAAAAAAAAGAGCAAGCAAGCCGCTCCAAACTCCGACCTGACCATAGCATAGCTGCCCACCCTCCTGCCCAAACTCCTTTTCAGTGCAGCCCCTTTCCTCCCCCCGTCTCCTTTATCCGTGCTGTGCCTAGTACGCCGCGCCAAATGCTTGAGAAAAAAGAGAAATGATGCCACCTGTTTGCCCGCTTGCCAATGCAAATGCAAATGCCGAGAAAATCAGATGCTGAGTCTTTGGGCGAAAGCATAAAAGACGATTAGACCGTGTGCAAGTGTCGTTCAGATCGCGAGGGTTGCTCCCAAAAGACTTGGGATCGCGAGCTCGCGTAACGTGAAGTCGGAGATGAAATCGCGACAGGGCGATCAGATCGTGTGATGGACGATGAGATCATGGCTCGGCGCCGCACCAAAACTTGAGGCCGCGCGAGGATTGATGGGATCGCGACGTTCGCGTAACGTGAGATTTGGTATCAGATCGCAACAGGCCGATCGGATCGTGTGACGGACGATGGGATCGCGATCTCGCGTAACGTGAAGTTGGAGATGAGATCGCGCAAACATGGGATCCCGGTGCCAAAACGAAACAAAAAAAAAGGAGAGTACATCATCGGATGCACCGCCGGCAAAGCTCAGTATGGCATGCTGGGAACACTGCCGCCAGCGCCGCCGGCACCACCGAACCCCCTCGAGCCCGAAGCAGCCCCGCCCCGCGAGTTGCCTGCTGAGGCGTTGCCCCGTCCCAGCTGGCGGCTGACCGAGCCCCTGCGCTTGGAGACGCCGCCCGTCGAGTTGGCGCGGGGGAAGGAGCCGCCTGCGCCGCCGCGCGAAGCGGCGCCCCTCCCACCCCTCCCGCCCCGGCTCCTGGCGTAGTTGGCCCGCCTTCCGCCCCTCCAGCTGGCGTTCGAGGCCCTGTCGTCGCCGTCGTTGTCGTACGACTGGGTCGGCCTGCTCGTCTTCTTGAGCTGCTCGAAGCGCGCGTGCCACTCTTCGACAGTGGCGGAGCCGGCCTGGTCCGGCGGCGGTGCTTCGTTCGCACCGTCGGCGAAGTAGCGCGAGGTCTCGAGGTTCTCCTGGTCCTCGGGGCCGTCCTCGTACTCCCCCTCGTACTCCTCCTCGCCCTCCTCGAACTTGAGGGTGCGGCCGGGGCCGATGCCGCAGTCCTCGTCGTCGCTGATGAGGTCGACGACCTCGCGTTTCTTCTTCCGCTTGGGCGCAATCTCGGCCGCGGTGAGCGACTGGGCAGCCCGGCCCATCATCTCTTGGTATTGGCCATAGAATTGCCGGACGAGGTTGGCGAACTTAGCGCCGTACAAATCCACCCTGGACCTGTCGACCCCGCGGATGGTGTACATCTCGGCGAGGGTTCTCGTCCACCGGATGACCATCTCCCGGTACTGCTGCTCGGTGAAGATGGCGCGGCGCAGACCGTACTTGTTGCGGAGGTTTTCCTCCATTTCGTTCGCCCGCTCGACGAACGCCTGGACAACATCCTGGTGGATGTCGTCCAGCGCCGCCTCGTCCAGGCGGGGGTCGCGAGAGATGGGCGGACCCAGCTCATCCAGCGTCTGTTGCCGGTGCTGGGGCGGCGGGGGAGGGGGCGGGGGCGGAGGAGGGCGAGGGCGGGCAGGAGGGCCGAACGCCGCCTCTTCGGCATCCTCGTCGGAAACTACGAAGTCGTCCCTCTCGTAGCCGTTTGCATATAGCTCCCAGCCCGCGTCACCCTCGCCGTCCTCGTCTCCTTCGTCCACAACCGTCGGCATTACGGAATTGGCGTTCCGTTTCTTCGACAGGCCAGAGACGGGCGACGAAATGTTGGTCGACGGCGGGGGTCTTTTCGTCCGTGTGGCGCCAAAGGAATCCGAAGGCTGTGTGTCGGCTTTGGCAGCCCGGCCTCTCTTTCTCGGCGGCGCCGGTGCCAAATCTGCCTTCCTCACCTCCAATCGCAACCGGCGCCCGTCACCCCCTGTGAGATACTCTTCGGCCAAGTGCCCAAGCTATCAAGATCGGGTTAGCCTAACACGGTCTGGCACCCCCGGCAATGCCATGAGGAGCGATGGGGATACCGCTTACCTTGTAGTTCGTGATGGGGATGCCGTTGCTGTGGGCCATCTGCTGCTTGTCGACTAGAGCCCCCTCGGCGTGGAGGGCCATGACGACGCGCTGAACTTGATGATTTTTCATCCCCTTGCAAACGGCAAAACCAGGGATGTCGTGGTGTTTGCCAACGTTTTTGCTCGCCGTCACAACCTCGACCAGTTTTCCCAAGGTGATCTGCCCCTGCGCCTTGACGGCCGTGAGGAGAGCCACAGCGCACTCGGTGAAGTCTTCGAGTACGGGGGCGGCGTTCGTTTGCCCGGTAGCACAATTGTCGCACATGTTGTTGCACTGAGCGGCGTCGAAGGCCTCGCCAAAGTACTGCAGGACCTGGACTCGGCGGCAAGTATGAGCGCTCTCGCAGTATTCCACCATACGGTTCACCATGCCGTGTTGCCGCTCCTTCTCGGCCGGCTGCTTGTCCTTGTCCTCATTGATCATCCGCCTCAGGGCCGGGAGGTCACTGTAGGAGAAGTAGAGATAGCAGTCGGAACGCTGGCCATCTCGCCCCGCACGCCCGGTTTCCTGATAGTAACCCTCCAGGCTCTTGGGCATGTTCTGGTGGATGACGAAGCGGACATTTGGCTTGTCGATACCCATGCCAAAGGCAATTGTGGCAACGACTACTTCGACCTCGCCCGTCTGCCATTTCTCTTGGACCTCAATCTTGGCCTCGGGGTCCATCTGGGCGTGATAGTAGCGAGCCTTTATCCCGTGCTTGGTCACGAGCGTGTTTGCGGTCCCTTCGGCGGACTTGCGCGACAGGGTGTAGACGATGCCGCTCTGGCCACCATACTTGCTGGTGATGAGCTCACCCATGCCTTGAATGAAGCGCGCTTGTTTGGGGATGATCTCGTAGTAGAGATTGGTGCGGTTGAAGCTCTGGGTGAAGATTTCGCAGTTTTCCATGTCGAGGTTGTGCTTAATGTCGGCCATGACGTTCTTGGTCGCTGTGGCCGTGAGTGCTATCACTGGAACGCCAGGGAACGCACGGCGGAACGACCCCAGAGCCTTGTAGTCGGGCCGGAAATCGTGGCCCCAATGGCTCACACAATGGGCTTCGTCGATCACGATGCGAGCGAGCTTGTTCTTGCGATGAAGAGTTTCAATCCCGTTTCTGAAGGCCTGGTTGTTTGTGAGCAACTCGGGGGTGGCATAAAGCAACTGCATGTGGTGCTCCGGGTTGGGGTGGTGAAAAGCGCCCAGAATGTGGTTGCGGAGTGCGTTACTGATGGTTCCGTTGAAGGCCGCGGCGAGAATGTTGAGGCGTTTCAAATGCTCGACCTGATCGTTCATCAGACTGAGAAGCGGGGATATGACAAGCGTGATACCGCGAGTCTTGCCCGAGTTAACCATGGCCGGGAGCTGGTAGCAGAGAGATTTGCCTCCTCCCGTAGGCATCAGCACAAACGCATCCTTGCCGGCCAGGGTGGCGTTGATGGCCTCGAGTTGGTTGCAACGGAATCCTGCCATTCGGAAACGATCTTTCAAGACTCGACGAACATCGTCGGACCAGGGGTATTTCATCAGCTCTGGGTTGATGGAGGCCTTGGGCAGTCGGGAAGGCACGCTCTTAGCAGCTGCCCGCTTCCGCAGCGGCGGCACAACATTCCCTGACGACTCAGACATGACAGACCGAGCGCGATGTGTGCCCACGGAGAGGATCGACTGCTGTTGCTCAAAGCTGTTCGCAGCCGCAACCATTTCCTCGTCGTCGCTGAAGTCGTCGAAATAATCAGGAGCGAACGTCCTCGTGTTCTTGCCAGGTGTTTTGGTCCGCGACTTGGCAAGCATGGGCCGTGGCGGAGCAAGAACAGCGGCTGCTGCTGCTGCTGCACGAACAGGAGCAGGCGGAGAGCTATCGAATGGCATCCATTCATCGTCGGGTATGTCTATGAAGGTCCGATTGTCCGTGTTGTCCGTACGGGCATTGCTGTGTCTGGCCGAGGTGAGTGCCTGTGAGAAAGAGGGGCCCGAGGGCAGCGTGAACGTGTTCACTAGCGTGGTGCCCGTCGTCTCCTGGGTATGGTTCTGTGATGGTTGTTGGGTCTGCAGCACGACCTGGGAGTTGTATTCAGGGATTGCGGTGCTCTTGTTCGATAAAGCCTTGGGGCCGGGCTTGTGCGACGGCTGAGTGGCGAACACAACCGGAGTGGCGGGTGAATCAGGGGCCGCGATGGAGTCGTTCGGGTCCTTGAGAAAGTCGAGGTCGTCAATGCCAGCCGCGACAAGGCTGCGGATGAGGGCCGTCTCCTCGGCTTGGATTTCCTCTGACAACATGTCCACTTCATCTTCCTCCATGTCGAGGCCTTCTTCAAATGCATTTGCCAGCTCGGCCACCAAATCATCCCTCTTGCTCTTGAGCTCCTGGAGGGTTTTGTGTTGAGCTTTGATGGCATCCAAAGCTTTCTGCTTCCGCACCAATGCATTCCGAGCACTGCGCACCCGTGCCCGTTCTTCCTTTGGTGCGCTGTCACGGAGACACTTGGTGTATTCCTCCTTGTTCCTGCGCAACTGGTCGTTGAAGAACAGCATCTTGGTGTCCAATACCGATGGGCGGTCCAGGAACAGACGCAACACATGCGTGTTTCGCCCGATGTCGGCGTCACGCGAACCCTGTGAATCCTGCTTGGGGCGAGTATCTTGGGATGACAGCGCTTCGCCGGAGCGAGCTTCTTCAAAGGTGTCGCTGGACAAACCCTCCATGCCCGTCCCCTGAGTCGCGGCAGAAGCATCTCCGAAATGCGGCGGCACCTTGGATGGTGTCTCAATGGTGGGGGACGGCGTCTCGACGTCCATGGACTGGACCTCGCCAGGGGTCTGGGGGCTGCCGCTAGGGCCGGTGCTGGCCCCGTAACCCATGGTGGATTGGTGCGTTGGCGGGGGTGCGATGAAGTCGTCCTCCGAATCTAGAACGGTGTCGCCCCTTGTCCTCTTAGACTTCTTGCTGGGCTGGGTAAACGGGGTTGGTTCCATTTCGGAGTGTTCATCGTAGACGGCGCTCGGCGACGAGGGCGTCTTGCGCTTCCGGTTCGCAATGTCTGACGTTTTGGCTGGTGTTGAGGGCGTGCTCCCAAAAGGGTCACGGGGCGAGCCCAAATCATGGACACGAGTGGACCTGTCGGCATCCTCACCTGGCCTGCCAGCCGATTCCATCCCAAAGATACCATTCCCGAGGGAGGCCAATCCCGTCGAAATGTGGGCGCAAGGGCTGTCGCTTCCGGCAGGGACAGATTTCGCGCGTTGTCTGGCGACCGACCTGAGAACCGAGGAAGCGGGGATGAGGTTGTCGATATCCGGAAACTCGTCTTCGCGATTGCTCATCGCCTTCTTCTTGGCTGCACCCGACCTCTGGGTCATGTCGTCCATCCTCACCCGTTTTGTGCGGCTGGAGACGGGCTCCGGGCGCTCAGCGAAGTCCTCGCACCACAACCTCTTGTCCTCTCCAAAGCCCAGAACCGAACTAGAACCGTCGTGTTTGTCAACGTCAGTTAAGTCGAGAGGGTCGGAAAACATGTCATCGTCGATGTCGGCAAGGTCAATTGTCCGAGTCGTCGAGTTTGCCTTGCGAAGGTCGCTGGTGGCTGCGATGGGTGAAAGCGATTTTTTTCGTGGTCGAATTGTAGTGGAGGGGGGCTCGCGAGCGAGCGATGCAGAATATGCGCGCTGCAAGGGACCGATCGGGGTTGCGCTGGTCGTGGGTGCCGGGGTAGGTAAGGGTTGCTGCCTGGTAATCAAAGTATGCCGAGTGGAAGTGTTGTTTGAAGGAGGGCGATCCAATCCTCTTGCCCTCGCAAATGCCTCGTCAGTGCCGCGCGAATCAACGGTGGGTCGGGCGTCGTTTGCGGGAGGAAACGGGCGTGGTGTGGTGGCAGGAAGAGAAGGGGGAGGAGGATGAGAGTTGGAGGAGGAGGCGGAAGTGGTTGGGGCAGAGGTCGTGGAAGCGGAAGTGGAGGTGGAAGCAGAATTTAAATTGGGGAGATTGGTGGCCCGGGCTGGCTGCGAAGCCAAGTTCGGCGTCGAAGAGCCGGCGGGACATGGGACGGAAGCCGGAGCATGGCTGAGCGAGTCCGGGGCCGCGGGCAGTGGCGGCGCTGAGGGTGGTGATCGCTTGATGGTGTTTAGCAGCCAGCCCAGGTGCTCCCCGAGATTGTTGCGGGTCATGGAGCCGAATCGGAACAATGGTCCAGACTCGGACCGCGCGCCTCTGACTCTTGGGACTCCAGAGAATTCCTGGTCGAGGACAAGGTGAGGTTGGGGAGCAGTGCCCGGATGAAGGAGCTTGTTTGGTTGTGTGGGGAACAATCCATGAGAAAGAAGCGGGACGCGTCTTGCATCGAACGCGCAGTCAGGTGCTTCTGGTGTGGGGTGCAGACGGATCGGGTAGGCAGGCAGGGGTCAGCCCCAAGGGCTCCTGCGTCCTGCAGGAACCATCGGCAGGAGCCGGTACAATAAATACCGCAGTTTTGGAGATGGTAAAGAATAGAAGTGAGCTAGGAAGTGGAAAGGAGTTACCTTCTCAAGTAATATTTCCATCAAAATGGTCAGATTACTCATTGTGCTGCGTAATTGGCCATATGCAACGGAATCTGGGTGTACTATGTACTGGACAGACTTCGTGTGCGTTTGGCTATGATGTTATGATGTGGGAGAGATGTTTGTTGGACGAGGGAAAATTGTAGGGGGGCCTGTAAGTAAACAGAGGACAGGGGGAAGACTTCATGTACGGTTGGCTCCATCTTCGAGGATGCATGCAATGAACCGAGTTCGAGGGTATTCCTCGTCGGGTACGTGAGGTTGTTCGGTTCAGGCGAGGCTTGTGAAGCGCGGGTGCCAGTGGCTGTCAAGCAGAGGCGTCAAGCGGCCGACAATTTACTCGAGGAGGACGTCTATTTACCTGACTTGTATGTCATCTGAGCCTAGATGCGATGGTCTGTGGCGCTTCGCTTGTCGTAGAGGAGCTATTTTGGCGAGAGGAATACCTTGAGACGGCGGACAAAGCAAGCTACTTAGGTGGTTAAGTAAAGGCAAGCAAGAAAGCCTAAACACTATTGTCCTCGCACGATGGTTGAGGACATGTCTCGGATGGCCTGATTTACCGAGAACGTCTGGTTGGATGTGTGCCATTGTTCCTTCGGGACTTGAGCTGCCATACGCGAGGGACTGCAGGTGGAGGAGAAAAGACTGTAAGTAGGGGTGGCCTGCCGGCAAGAGTTCCGGTTGACGATGAGCTGCTCAATCAGTTCTAACCATGGTGTTGTTGAGGCGGAAGGGGCTGGGCGAGCTTGCCCTACGAGAAAACCAGAGGCAGCGAAATGTCACGAGAATCTCCTAGAGACGGCTTACAGAAATCCGAAAGATGTTGCGGAGTGATCGATGCGGTATGAGGGAGGAGGTGTTGGACAGGACGGAAGAGTGCGGAGGGAAGGCTTCCAATAAACTAACAATGTGAAAAAGGTTTCTGCCAACCGTTCGCATGGACGGTAGAGACATACTTGTGTAAGATACAATTACTACCAAGGCTTAGTTGGACAAGCCCTGGCCTCAAGAAACACAGTACGATCACTCCTGATGCGTGGACTGAATAACAATACGTTGTGGAATCTAGAGCCGAGCGAAACGCAACAACTGGAGAGTGCGGTTTTAAGAATGGTTTATAGAGTCTAGAGTCGATGTAACGAGAGACACAGCTGACACCCTAGCATGTGATGAGTGTTCCAATGTCCTTTTAAGTTGAACTTGAGACCTGATGCATAGTAGCCTACCACTGCTACAACAACACTTCGCGGCGGGTATGGTACCCGGCCGTCCCCTTTGGCCAGATAAGCTCCCCGCTGGCCCCTCATAAGTAGGTACCCGATCACAGTTTCTACTTCCCAGCTAGGTTTCATCTATTTTATTATTAACAGTACTCAGCTGTATCTTACTTTTCTAGCCTCCAAACCGACTCTTCAAAACAACAACACCATGACCAGGCTCAACAGGGGCGTTTCCCAGCACCTCACGAGTCCCCGACTCATACTTGAACCCTTCCCGCCCTCTCTACTTGCAACAATCTTCTTCCAATCCATCCCCATTTTACCTGGTATCGATGCCCCCATCCAAAAAACGCCACGCTGTCTGTCTATCCAAAGCCAACGCAGGACCAAAACACAACCCGCCCCCTTAAAACCCCCTCTCACCCATCAAGCCGAATCCTCAGCACTCTCCTCCACCTTCGGCGGCCTATCCGCCGGATTAAACAGATACATACCCGTAACCAACAACTTCCCCGCCCCAGAGACAACCAACGCAGCCGGCGACCCAACCCGCCTAAAAATAAACGCCCCCGCCAGCGACCCCAGCACCAGCGCCCCGAGAAACCCAACCCGCCGATTCCGCCCCCTGTTCCGCCACACTAACAGGTCCGGATCAATCATCAAGTCCACCCACGCGGCCGTCGCCATGGCCGTCGTAATCTCAGTCATCCTTAGCGACCGCGCCTGCACGACCTGGCTGCCGGCCGCAAACGCGAGCAGGCCGATCGCCCACAGGGTGCTCGGGCTGCGGCCGCCGTCGAGCGCGAGGCTGCTTCCACTTTCACTCCCACTCCCGGAAGTGGCGGTTGGGAGCTGGTGCGCGTACTGCAGCGCGGCCGCGGCAAAGACGAGGCCCGTCTGCAGCAGGTTGCACAGCACGAGCCAGCAGCGGCGGCGGGCGCCGACGACGTGGCCCAGCTGGCCCGTCAGCCAGGCGGCCGCGAGGAAGAAGCCCAGGGCGATGCCGATGTTGGCCGTGTGGAACATGTCGCCGTCGGCCTCGGGGAGCACGATGGCCAGCATCAGGAAGACGGTGTTGCCTGTCTGGTTGGAGGCGAAGCAGTGGAAGTCGGGGAAGGAGACGGCGTCTGTATGAGGGGGGAGGGGGTGTCAGTTGTGGTTGTGTGAGGAGGATGTGGTTCTAAAGGGGGGTCGCTGACCTTGTAGACCGATGCAGAAGGTGAGGATGAGGAGCTCGAGCTCGGCGAGGCCCGAGGCGCGGACGTTTTCGTTGAGGTGGGTCCATGCTTTTGAGCGTGTTGACGGCGGCTGGGTGTATGTCTTTGACAGGCTGTGATCGTGGGTCTCGTGGCTTCTCCCGCATGAGGGAGAGCTAGGGGTTGACTCCTTTTCTTGAGGCGGCATCGTGAAGGGTCATGTAGGGAAGGTCTCCTTGTACCAGAGGCTATGCTCGGCGATGGTCACGGGAATCCCAGGGAGGGAAAGTCAAAATTGAATTTGTATCGATGCTGTCAAGGTCCAAGTCTGGCTTATTCAGGATGGGAGGCACCACAATGGTATATGTACTGCAACAGATGTTGCACAGAAGGAGTGGAACTTGGCCTTTGTGACAGCAAGAGGCGGGACAGGGGAAGTGGCAAACATTGACCACCAGTATCCTCCATTGGGTTGCCCTCGACTGAGTTTTCACGATACTAGCCCTGCAAAGCTCTTCCCGCCTTGGCTGGGCCGATGGATCCACGCCGACTCCCGACCGCCGGTTCCCCGATAAAGACGGTGTAGTGTTTGAACTGCGGATATTGGAAGCCGTATCTGGGCGCTTCAGTGACAGTTCCGACAGGCTGGGATGCGTGGTACCGATGAGGCAGTTGGACATTGTGACACGAGCCCACTGTCCACCCGATGAGCTGTGGGCGTTGAACAAGCCATGTATATCGGATGGGAGACGGGTCGGTGGTGTGGCCCGGGAGTGACGGCATGGCGGTGCCAAGATGACACTATGACATGAGTCGAGAAGACCCCTGAATCTAGACCTGGCTGCGCCCGGCTGTTGTTGGTGGCCGGGACGCGCGTGACATCACGTTTCGGCTATGGGACGGGTCGAGACCGGAGCTCTGCCGGCATTGTCGGCAAAAGTGGGGCAGCCCTGGCCCGCTTTTCCGGCAGTCGGGTTACCGGCCGGCTTGGTGGAGGGCCGGAGAGTGGGTTGAACAGCCCCCGCTCCGTGGGGTAAGCTATCCGGGGTGCCGATTTCAAAGTGGTGACATTCGCAAGCACGTCTCAGGCATCACGGCTCTAGTTGCAGCACCTCATGTTAGCCATTGCATGTTGAGACCGGCCGGATCGCCGTGGCCGCCCGTTGGGGTTTCGGAGAGTTCCGATAGCCGCCGAGAGCCGGGCGCACGGGCCATCCCAGCGCCAACGCAGCGAACAGCTTTCATCAATTGTGCAGTTTTGCTTCCGACAATTGCCGTCGCCGACGCCCCGGCCCCCAACGCCCCGAGTAGGCGTCCCGCGCGCTGATGGCCCAGACCGCTGTCCACTTCAGTCTCACCGCTCGTTCGAGGATCCGAAGACGGGTAAAGAGAGTCGCGTCGACATTGCGGCGGCTCTTTCCGATGTTGGGTGTGCCGTTGACCTAGGTGGCTAGTGCAGGGGAAGGAGAAGCAGAATCGAGAGAACTTGAACCGCCGAGCTGAAGATTGGCCGAGGATGATTCCAAAGGGATGGATGCCGTTGCAATGTTGACGTTCGGGTGTAACTGAGGAGCCTCCAATCCTGGGAGCCGAGCCGCTCGATCTTGGCGCAACTCCGCGGTAACGACGGGATGCACGGTTTCGAGATCTGGAACCAAGCCGTCCGAGTGTGAGCGAGGCAGAGAAAAGAATTGCAGCGCCTCCAGGCCGAGACCATTTGAAATGCGCAGCGGCAGATTGGAGGAGATTGGTTGGAAAAAGGCAGCCGCGTTCCCGTCGTTCCTGGCGGGAATTCGACGGAGGAAGGGTCAGTGAGGCTGGGCCCTGGGCGTGGGGGTCATTGAGGCGCCTGTCGGGAACTTGGCATTTTGGCAACCGTGACCACCACTGGCGACCACCACTGGCGCCTTTCGCTGGCGCCTTTCGCCAGACAAACAACACCAAAACTTGAATCTTCGATGCAAATCATCGGCATGCGAATGTCGCACCAGGACCCCAACTTCATCAGCGATTTCGATCATGGTCACATTTCCGAACGCTGAACGCTGTCCGCCGCGGAGATCAGCGCGGGCCATCCCTTGAGCACCGCCGCTGTGCTTATCAGGCCGACCTGTTGGTTATCTCTGCATCGTTCGAGGCTACCAGGGGAGCGAGATAACCATCCCGTGGGCTGAACGGCCTGGCCAGGGCCGCCCAAGATAAGGACGCATGCGGCTGCCATCGCCTCCCATGGCTTCCGGCTCGCTCCGCAGCAGCCACAAACCCACGATGCGCAGCCGACGCTGCCATGCCCTCGACGCATCTCGCTCTGCCTCCAAAGGGCTGTTGCTGATGGTCCCCAGAGCCAGACCAGCCCGGCATCGTACCTACCGGCGTCACACTGAGCGTCGGATGAGCTGACCCTGGGTGCATGCCGTGGCCCTCATGATCCCAGCGACCGTGAGTGGGCGCTCTGCCGTATCGACTGGGTGAAACAGCAAGGCCGTGTCGACAGCCACTCGTTCCTGAGTGCCACATCAATACACGGCCTCCCTCCGTAACAGAAATTGTGCATCTCCGAGGCGGCGGGACGCTATCTGGTATGGGGTGCATTTCCGCCTGGCCCGCCCATCCCTGCTACACCTTATCAGCGATCCGCAGCAAGGAGCCGGCCGCGGCTTGGCTGGAAGTCCAGGCCTCCTTGCGCCCGCAGCCAGCATCCCACTGCTATAATCGACGTCAGCACATGGGTTTCCGTGTCTGAAAAGATGACACCTCACGCCTCCTATGGGGGTAATACAGATACGAAGATAGGGCGCCGGGTTGAGAGTCAATTCACGCCGCGGGTAGACCCGACTCTTTCCCGTAAATAGGTCGTATGGCTCGCCTATAACAATGGATCGAGTTTCTTGAGGATCCGTGATCTCACACTCCAGCCAGCACTTGCCTACAGTTCATCGTTCTGCCCCTGACAGAACCGCTTGCAACATGGGCTTCAAATTCTCCCATCTTTACGCCCGGCCGGACGTCAACACGGCGACCCTCAAGGCCCGGTCAATACCCTTCTTCAACCCGGTGGACATCTATGGGCGCGTCTTCTTTTTCTCCTGGTTCGGTTTCATGATTGCCTTTTGGGCATGGTACACCTTTCCGCCCCTGGTACGCAACCTGACAATAACTCCTGACACGCATGACGACCTCGGGACTAACAGCGTGGCTAGTTGACCCATACCATCAAATATGACCTACACCTAACTCCGGTCGAGGTTGCCAACTCCAACATTGTGTCCCTGTGCGCTACGCTACTCGTCCGTCTTGTCGCCGGCCCCCTCTGCGACCAGTTCGGCCCCCGCAAAGTCTTTGGCGGCCTGCTCCTCGTCGGCTCCATCCCGCTCGGCCTCGCGCCCCTTGTCCACAACGCCACAGGCCTCTACGTGAGCCGCTTCTTCATCGGCATCCTCGGGGGCTCCTTCGTCCCCTGCCAGGTCTGGTCGACAGGCTTCTTCGACAAGAATGTCGTGGGCACCGCCAACGCCCTTACGGGCGGCTTCGGCAACGCCGGCGGCGGCATCACCTACTTCATCATGCCAGCCGTCTACGACGGCCTGATCGGGGCCCGCTACACCCCGGGCCAAGCCTGGCGCCTCACCTTTCTCGTCCCGCTCGCCATGGTCATCACCACAGGCATCGCCCTCCTCCTCCTCTGCCCCGACACCCCAACCGGCAAGTGGAGCGACCGGCACCTCCGCGCCGTCGAGAGCGCCGTCACCCCCCTCGACTCCGAAACCGGCACCGACGCCGAAGAAAAGTCCAGCATCGTCGACATCCCGGGCCAAATCACCGACCGCCCGCCCCCAAGCGAAACCTCCACCGCCCTCTCCAAATCAACCCCGGGCGGCGGCAGCAAAAAAGAAAAAGAAGAAGAACCCGAAAAATCCCCCGCCATCGCCATCACAATCCCAATCAACCTCGACCTCGAAGCCTACACCCACACCACCACAACCACCACACCCCAAAAACCCTCATCCGCAGAAATCATCACCCCGCCCACCCCCCGCGAAATCTTACGAGTAACCCTCTCCCCGCAAACCATCTTCCACATCCTCACCTACATGTGCTCCTTCGGTACCGAACTCGCCGTCAACGCCATCCTGGCCTCGTACTACGCCAAGAACTTCCCCCTCCTCGGCCAGACCGCCGCCGCCAACTGGGCCGCCATGTTCGGCTTCCTCAACTTTGTCACGCGCCCGCTGGGCGGGATCGTCTCGGATCTGCTGTATAAGTATTTTGGGAGTAGTGAGGCCGCGCTGTGGTATAAGAAGGGGTGGGTTGTCGTGTGTGGGTTGGTTACCGGGGCGTTGTTGGTGGTGATTGGGGAGGTGGATCCTAAAGCGCAGGGGGTTATGTTTGGGTTGGTCGGGGTGATGGCTGTGTTTTTGGAGGCTGGGAACGGGGCGAATTTTAGTCTGTTGCCGCATGTGCATCCCAGGGCGAACGGGGTGTTGTCCGGGTTGACGGGGGCGGGCGGGAACTTGGGGGGTGTGGTGTTTGCGGTGGTGTTTCGGTTTATGGGGGGCGGGACGGACTATGCCAAGGGGTTTTGGGTCATTGGGGTGGTTAATCTGGTGGTGTATGTTGCGGTGAGCTGGATTCCGCCGCTGCCGAAGGGGCAGGTGGGTGGACGGTGAGGAGTTGGTTTCTTTTGATGGATCGGTTGATGCATTGCGACTCGGTTGGGAACTGCTGGCGTTTTGGGATTTGGGAATGGCGTGGCGTTGGAGACAGGATGATATCCTTGGGATAGAGGCCGGGCTTAAGACCTGGAGTTCATAGAAAAAGTTGAATCAATAGATCACTTCATACCTAGTCAAGATTCCATGGGAAACGGGTGAAACGCTCACCGACTAGCCTCCTACACTTGGATCTGAGAGAAGGGGAATCTGGCTACGAAATTCGCAAAGGAGGTTATTGAGTGTCCGGATCACCACACCCCTCCCATTGGCCATCGGGGCCTGAGACGAAGGGTGCGGATGGGAAATGCAGAACCTGTATATCAAAGGCGAGCTGGAATCCAAGTTTGAGAGAGCGGGAATGTTGAGCTGACGACATATTTCACACCCCACGTTTTCAGCAGACCACTCCGAAAGGCAATCGCTTCATCTACCTAAGTACCATAGGCGAGATATTGCCAATCCTAGCTGCAGCAACCGAATGCCGCATCAACAGCCAACCTTGCCCCCTCAACCCCTAGTCTTGCCCTTCCTCTTGCAGATCTCAAAAATCTCGGCGTTGAGGCCGTTCAACATGTCGACCACGTTCATCCAGACGTCCCTGATATTGCCCTGAACCTTGTCCATGACAATGGCCGGATCAAAGAAACCCAGCCTGTCGACCACGTTCGCCTTCTCCCACTTGTACGGCGACGGCACGCTCGAGAGGGGGCCGCCGCCCGCCGTCTTGTAGGCGGCCCAGAACTTCTTGAACTCGTCCTTGGAGGCCACGCCTTTCTTGACGTAGACCTCGTCGAGGTAGGCGTTGAAGGCCAGCACGTGGTCCACGAGCACCGGGTTGCCCGAGCCGTCTGTCCAACAATGTCAGTTATTTCTTTCCTAATTGGGACATCGGGGAGCAGCGCGGAACAAAGGCTCTGTAGGTCTCGGGAGCAACAAGGGGCCACGGGAACCCGTAAAGGGGAAAATGGAAGATGGATTTGACGTACGGAGGACCAGGACGCTGGACGCGAAGGGGCCAAAGTTGAAGACGGTTTCGAGCCGCGGCGGCGGCGGCGCGCTGCTGCTGCCCTGCTGGTCGCTGTCGGGGACCACCTCGTGGACGGCGCAGACGTAGCCCAGGTAGCGCAGGTTGCCGTCGCTCCAGAACGTCACGTCGCTGCGGAGGCCCATGAAGTTGCCGGGCCGGATGTACCTGCGGGAGAGAGCAGCCAACAGTCAGTGTTCGCTCTCGGGGGCAACCATTGTTGGGGGTTGAGGGGGGTACAAACCAGCGCAAGCCCAGGTGGAACGCCATGGCAATCACATAGTCGGAGCTGTTGACGGGCCGAATCGGCACGTTGGTCACGTCAAAGACATGCTTCACGCCCATGCCGACGTTTATTTCGGTCCGTACGTCGCTGATCCGGAGGCCCGAGATAATCTCGCCATAGTACAGCTCGGGCTTGTCGACGCAGGTGCTGTCGCAGCACTCGATGAGGCGCACGAGGCTGTGCACGTCGCGGGCAGTCTGCAAGACAATGTCAGCTATTTCCTTTTTTTTTTCAGGGCAACGGGGGCAGCTCGGGAGCAAAGGCGTTATCTTGGGAGCAAAGGCGCTGTCTCTGGAGCAAAGGCGCTACCTCAAGAGCCAGGAGGGGCTGTAACGGGAAAGAAAGAGCAGGGGTTTGACATACCACGTCCCGGATCTTGGGGGGCACCGGCTCGCCAGGATGGCGAGCATCGGCGAAGCAGGAGACAGGGCCGAACCAGGGGCTAGCACAGACAATCAAGTGTCAGCGAAACGGATCGGAAACGCAAAAAGAAAAGGAAGAAAAATAAGAAAAAAATCCGCCAAGTACGCACCGCAAATAGCCCGGCTTGGACAGCGCGTTGATGCTCTGGTTGACGAGCCTCGGCTGCAGCGGGTTGCTCGTGGGCTTGGAGACGGTCCAGGTGATGGCTGTCAGCATGTGGCCGATGCGTCTACATTTGATGTCAGTATGTTCCTGTATCCCTTCATACTATGGTGTGACTAACCGCTTGCCGAGGATGTTCATGAGGTTGAGGACCGAGTGGCCCTTGCGCTTGCCCGGCAGGCTCTCGACCTCGGCCTTCTTGCAGAACAAGGCCAGGTCCGGGTGGTCAAACTCGAGCCACTCGTTGTCGTCGGTCTCGTGGTGGACGGCCCAGAGGAGCTCGGGCTTGGTGCTGAACGTGGGGAAGAAGAGGATGCGGCGATGCTCCGGGCTCGGGCGCTTCGCCTCGGCCGCGGCGCCGGCAAAGTCGGCGCAGACCTTCTTGTGGAGGGGCCAGTCGGCGACCTGGCACTTCCGCGAGCAGTATTTGGCGTGCTTGCAGCCGTTGCAGAGCTGGGTGCTCGGCTTGTCGCACACGATGCACAGCGTCTCGAGGTCACCGTCGCGCTCGCTCCGGTCGATGTCCTCGACCAACTTGGTCTGGGCCTCCTCCTTGTCGTAGGTGGCGCCCTTGACCTCGGCGGCAAAGTGTGGGTTCCGATTCACTGTCAGCCTGGTCTGGGCAGCGGTAGCCTGGGCGGCGATAGCCTGTGGCGCGACGTTGTTGTCAATTGCCTCAGCTTTCGGCTCCTCAATCTGGGTTGTGGGAACGGTGACGGCAACTTCCTGGGGCCCGGTCGGAGCAGTGGTCAGAGTGGCCTCGCGCTGGATCTCGGATGGCTCCTCCTTGACAGTCAGAGGGGCCTTGGCTTCCGGGCTGTTGCTGCTGCTCGACTCCGTCTTGCTTTGCGACGGCACAAACTCTTTGGCGGCGGGGTTGAAGATTTGGCCCCGGGATGCCTCAACACCGGGAGCGCCTTTGAACTTTGCGTAGTCGGGCAACCCTAAGTCGCCCTTGGAGGGCGGTGAAGTAACGATCAACGGAGCGTTGACCTTGGCCTTGACCAAACTGTCGTCGGCCTTGTCCTTGGATGTGTCGACAACGACGGGAGCGACGTCGGAATTGATCATACTCTCGATCTCGCCGAGCTTCGCGGCGACATCCTGGAAGGAAGCGCCAATGCCGGTCTTCGTGTCGGTATGGCCCTTAGATTCCTCGACTTTGGGCTCTTTGACCTTGGCAACGGGCTTGAGCTTGAGTCTGTTTCTCTTCATCTCTCTGAGAATCGCGGCCATGTTCTCGATAGGGTCATCTACCTCCTCGGTCGGAGCGCCCTCAATCAGTCGGCTGTGTGCCTCGATGAGCGCTGCGATCTGAGCCTTGAAGACACTGTCCGCGTTCTTGACAGTCTCTGCGCTGTTGTCGGATGCCACAGTGTTCTCGGTCGCTGTGTGGTCGGCTTTGGGAGCCTCGATGCTGGCGATGTTCTTGGGCTCGATGGCATCCTCAAGATCGTCTTTGACGGGCTCTTGGACGCTATCCTTGGACGAGGAGGCGGAACCAGTGGCCGCAGCGTGGTCGGCCTCGGTCGGCTCCTCTGAGCCCTCGGCCGTGGGGATAATTTTGAACCCGCCGGTCTCCATGTTGAGGACGACCACAGCCTTTTTACCGTTCCGCGGCGAAGGAACAGTCATGACGACTCTGGGCTCTTCGCGGGGTTCCATCTTGGCCGAGTACGGTTGAAATGAGGGTTTGAAATGGATACGGAGATGAATCTCAAGGTGGATGGGAAATTTTCAGGAAAACTCTTTCGGCGACGAGAGTGTGGGCAGAAATAGGCTCGCATCACCAGCCGCGCGGGTCCCTGCGGCTGGCACCTCGAGGCTGTGCATGGCAAGATGGTGAACAGACACGGTCGAGAAGCGGAGACCTGAAAGGTTGACTCGTGACGCCGACGACAGTGCTAGAATGGCCATCTTTCACCAGTGCCTAGAGAACAAGACGGGACCTGTGTCGACAAGTGTCGACGGCAACATAAGAAGTCAGGGGCTGGGCCATAGACGGGGCTGGACTGGCCCGAATTCAGGGGCTGTGGATACAGAGACGTTTATGGTGAAGGACTACAAGACGGGTGAATTGGGATTCAGGGGGCACAATGCTGTGTATGTCAAGAAATCACAACCTGGCACTGCTCAGGGGAAAGGGGGGTGGCGGTACAAAGTAAACAAAGCCGTCTTGGCTGCCAGCCTCACCACCTATGGTGTGCTCGTGAAGGCTGAATTTGTCCGGATGAGCCATCCGTTATTATGGTGCATAGAACTCCAATCAATGATATTTGTCTGGTTCACCATAGACAGGTTTGGCGGAAAGGGGAGGACAAAGTGTGGTTGTGGTTGAGTGAGAACCTGTGGCTGTGGCTGTGGCTGGTGCTCAACCTTGAAGTTTGGGATGGATAATTGCTGCCCCACACCAGCTTTTCTTATCGATAGTCCCCATTCTCGATTTTCTTGAGCGGCGTGCATCGCCTGTCTGTCGCATCGAGAAACCGCCAATTGTCAATCCTCGTTTTTGACATTCTCTCACAAAGATGCTGCGTCAAATGTAAGCCACATCTCCATTACTACGTGGTATCCAAATCTAACGCCGACTCCCACAGAAAACCCCGCAATGCCCGCTCCAAGCGCGCGCTCGAGAAGCGGGCGCCCAAGGCCGTCGAGAACCCCAAGTCGGCCCTCATCCTGCGCGGCACCTCCTGCAGCCAAGTTGTACGTCACGACACAAGGCCTTGCCATGGTGAGTGACTGTCGTGCTAAAACCCGGCCTCACAGACCCAAGATGCCCTCGGCGACCTCTACGCTTTGAGGCAGGTGCACGCCAAGCGCTTCCAGAAGAAGAACCCAGGTATGCGCCGCCGTTCCTGTTGAGCCAGCGACCCAGAGAGCAAGCCGCTGACGTTGCCCTCTCGAAAACAGTCCACCCCTTCGAAGACGCCAGCTCGCTCGCCTTCTTCTCGGAAAAGAACGACTGCAGCCTGCTCCTCTTCGGCAGCAGCAGCAAGAAGCGCCCGCACACCATCACCTTCGCCCGCACCTTTGACTACAAGATCCTCGACATGCTCGAGTTCTGCCTCGACGGCGACACCTTCCGGAGCCTGGCCCAATTCAAGACGGAAAAGGTGCCCGTGGGCACGCGCCCGCTAATGGTGTTTGCGGGGACAGCATTGTACGCACCCCCTTCCGTGTTTCCAGATCCCCATGTATTAACACCCCCCAGCGAATCCACCGTCCCCAACGGCTTCACCATGGCCAAATCAATGCTCATCGACTTTTTCCGGGGCGAAGTCTCCGACAAGATCGACGTCGAAGGCCTGCGGTACGTCGTCGTCGTCACAGCAGACGAGCCAACCTCCACAACAACAAACGACGACGACCCCGCCTCCAAGCCCGTCCTCCGCCTGCGCGTCTACACGATCCGCACGCAGCGCTCGGGCCAGAAACTCCCGCGCGTCGAGCTGGAGGAGCACGGCCCGCGCATGGACTTCCGCCTGGGCCGCGTGCAGGAGGCCGACGAGGCGCTGCTCAAGGAGGCGATGCGGCGCGCCAAGACGGGCGAGGAGCGCACGCGCAAGAACGTCACGACCGACGTCATGGGCGACAAGATCGGCCGCATCCACACGGGCAAGCTCGACCTGAGCGAGCTGCAGACGCGCAAGATGAAGGGCCTGAAGCGGGAGCGCGATCAGCACCTGGACGATGACGAGGACGAGGAGAAGACGGTCGTGGCCGAGGAGGCGGAGCAGCAGCCGAAGCGGAAGAGGAGAGGCGATGCTTAGATAAAGAGGGGTGTCGGTTTGCTTTTTGTTTGTTCAGGGGCAGGCAGGCAGGCAGGCAGGCGTTTCGGGGTCGGCACTGTTACATGTTACAAACCTGGAAGTTCCAGGGGGGACGGGAAAAACGGCGTCATTTGACTGTTTGTGGTTCTTTATATATGGGTATAATATACCGTATGTACACCTCAACCTTTGCTTGCGTCTGTTGCCCGCGCAGCTGTATCCCTGGACTCCTGATCCTCCCAGAGGTTGATTCCTCTTTGGTGGCATAATAAAACAACCTCCTGCGCGCGCCCGAAGTCCCCTTGGGGCCTCTAACCATGTCATGCCTTCTCTTGATCTGCGGGAAGCCTCTCAGAAGCTGACCCGCCCCGTTGTTTGTTGTTTAGGTGCCAGGCCATCTATCCACTGCGTTTCGTCGTAAAATATCTTCTCGATAGCGGCGCTTCCTCATCCGCGTTTGCGTTTGACGCAGTTGTATCCATAGTGTCGAAGCATTCGATGCCACACCTAGTAGGCGAAGGCAGTCCGGCACGCAGGTAAGGGATATAACCCGCTCTGGGGTATACCGTTCTGGCCCCATCTCATGTTTTCTCTCTTCTCCCCTTCGTCAGGTCACCGCTGGTCCCCCATAACCGGCACAAACTCCGGCACGCTCGGGATACTCTGCATCGCGCTCCCCATCTGGCTCAGCAGCTCAATATGCCTCACATAGCCGCCATGGTGCGCCTGGCCCTCAGCCAACGCGCGCTCCTCGGCGTACCAATCCGCTCCCCACACATCCGGCGGGATCGGCTCCTCCCCACCGCCGCCGTTACTGTTCCCACCACCACCGCCGGAGGGATGCTCATACAGCGCGATGCGCATGGCCCACTCCAGATGAGGCCACCAAGTCCGATAGGCGTCGGCGCCGAAAAAGTCGCTGTTGAACAGCGAGACCACGCCCAGCACCTCGCGGCGCGCCATGCCCTGCAGCCACCAGACCGAGTCCATCGACTTGAGCAGGGCGAAGAAGCAGGCCAGGATGGCGAGGGCGCGCGGGCGGCGCTCCTCGAGCAGCTCGATGAAGCGGCGCGAGACGGTTGCGGGAAAGGCGAGGGGCGCGCCTTTGTGCGGGATCTTGTGCGCCCAGTTGAGGACCGCGACGGCGTGTTGGTAGGCTTGTCGCGTGGAGGATAGTAGTTCGGCGGTGGCGGCGGCGGGTTTGTTGGGTGGTGGGTGGCCTGGGGAAGTAGACGGTGCTGCTGGGGAGGGGGCGCCGGTGGCGTTTGTGGCTGAGGAGGTGTCGCTGCCGCCACCGCCCATGGCGGCGAGTTCCTCGTCTAGGCCTTCGAGCAAGTGCCCGAAGAAGGTTTCGGGACCGGTGGTGAAGTCGAGCTGAAGGACGGCCTGTGAGTTGATGACCTGTGTTACGACAGGGCTTGCACGCAAGTACTGCCACGAGGCAGCAGTGATGGCTTTAACCCCCTGGAAGGAATGGAACCATGAGAAGGGAATCGCATAGCACCCTGACGGTTGATTCCGCCGCCTGTTAGCGTCGGCATCAACGTCGTTCCCTGCGCCCACCATAACTTCATCCTTCATAAACACCCTTGTGGCCGTGGACTGGAAAGCGATGAGGGCCGATGTCAGGAAGAGAGACTCGGCGTTGGTGTGGTCGATGCCCTTGGTGAGGGCCGCGCTGTATTCGGCGAGCGAGGCGGCCATGTAGGCGTGTGAGGCGCGCACCAGCTCCTTGTCGTTGGGCACCATGCTTCGGAGATGGAGCGCGGCAACGGCGAGGATGGCGTCGGCCAGGTGCTGCGACCCGGAGAAGGCGAGGTTCGGCACGGTAATCTTCCAGATATCCTCCGTCACGGGCGCGGTAAAGGTGAATGTCTTGCATGTCATGGCCGTGTACTGGTGCATCAGCCTCAGCTCGAGCAGTCGGTGGCCCGGCGGCGTGGTCTGGGACACGGCCGGGGTCTGTGGGGCTCGACATAGCGGCGTCGCCAGGGCGGAAACGCTGGGTACGACGGATGCGGGGCCCGCGGCCGGGGTAATTGGCGATCCAAAGTCGAAGGAGGCCGGTGTAGCCGGTGATTCGGCGGCGGCAGCGGCAGCCTGTAGCTCGGCGAGGACCTCGGGGCGCTCAAAGTCGCACGGGACACCGTGCTTTACGCAGTTGCCGCATCGTGGGTGGACCTCGTCGCACTGTCGCACAAGGTCAGAGGAGTTAGACTTGGACTCCCGAGTCTTGGGAAATCAACGCACCTTGATCTTGCGCGACTTGCACCGGCGGCAGCCAGCCCGGGACTTTTTGTGAGAGCGACGCGGCGGCATGCTATCGCTGCTAGCGGTCTGCTAACGTTAGTGGCCGGTGATGGCGCGTGTCGGGGGCGTCTTGTGGCTGGCTTCTCGTGCTCCTCGGTGACTGTGCGGCCTTCTGTGCCGGCTCTCGCGGCTCGCCGCTTTCCATGCTCAGATGCGCTGGGCAATGGGGCTGGTTGCCGCTATTCAGACGCCGCTGGGAGTGATGCGAATGTGGCCGACGAGATGGAAGTCGCCGTTTCTGGGCGGTCCACGGCGACGACGAAGACACCGACAGTCCGCTCGAGGCAGCCAATCGTGGGTGGCCGGTCTGCCGGTTTAGTGGGGTCGCCCAAGCGGGCAAGTCCATCGCCGACGTGGCAGGGGGTCCGCATTGGCCTGCCCGTGTTAGCGTGTTAGGGCTTCACATGCTTTCCTACTTATAGTATCAATCGTGGTTGTGCCCAAGTCCGTTGAAATGTTCTCTTTCAAAGATAAATAGAGGGGGGGGGTCTGCCTGATGTCGAAAAGCAGTACTAGACCACAGCCAGCCATTCCACACCTCGACTCGGGTTCATCTGATAGCGTTTCTTCGGCAGCCGTTGGCTTGAGCGGCCGGGCGCCTTATTCTAGATCCCGTTGTGGAGCGCAGATAATGCAGGTAATGCAGGGCTGGCTGCGGCAGTTCGTTCTCCGTCGAGCACCCAAAACAACGGCTGCACAAGACACAGGTACAGGTACGTTCTGCCAGTCAAGCTTCTCCCAAAAACATCTCTGCGCCCTACCACCGTCGTCCAGAAAGGCCCCTATTTTTAGCTCTGAAAACGGCCCGGGGTTTGTCAGCCCCACCCCGCAAGATCTGGTCTCTCGGAATGCGACGCTGCTCCGATGATCTCATCAGCCGAGATCCAGGTGTGCTGTACCTGCGGCTTGCCACGGCTCCCAGGCTTCGGCTGCGCATCTCAACAACGTTGCGGTTGACTCTGTGGACGACTGCAGCGCGACTGATGGATGCAGGGTCTTACCGCCTCTCAGCTTCCGAGACAGGACACAGGCACCGTCTTCCGAAGAGCCGGTAAGGTGCCAAGTCCGGTGCGACACGCTCTGCCCAGTTGGAATGTGTCCATGTAGGTAATAGATACCTGCGAGCCTGCGCCTGACACGGTTCGGCGGCGCTGCTGCTTCGCTGGGCCGGCACTTGCAGTGCCGATTTGAAATCCAGATGAGCAATCAACCACACCGCGCTCACCGTCCGAAGTCTGTCGAACAGTGAACCAGGGCCAACCGCCCCGGAGTGGACTCGGCATCTTGAACCGAATCCACCGGGAAGGGGCGCAAAAAAAAGTATTTAAAACGAGGCTCGCTGTTGTAACTTGTGGGAGAGCGGAGACAAAAGAAGGTTCAGAGGCGTTCGAGTCTTGCACCATCCTCGGCAAAATCACACAACCCCTCCAAGACGCCGCCTGGCTGCCAAATACCTTACTTTACCATAGTATACATTTTCTACGATCCCAAACCCCCACGCTGCCGGCGCCGCAACCACGCCCACGACAGCGCAATTGACCAAACGGAGCCGTCGCCGTGCTGCACCGCGTCGCACGCCCACACCCTCCCTCTGGACCCCACTCTCTGCGCCATGACGGCCCATCCCGACCACCCCATCACCACGCCGCCGCGCGCGCCGTCGCCGGTGCACGGTTTCGGCACGCTCGCGGTGCACGCGGGGTCGCCGCACGACCCCGCGACGGGCGCCGTGATCGAGGCCATCTCGCTGTCGACCACGTTTGCCCAGACGGCCGTCGGCCAGCCCGTCGGCGAGTTCGAGTACAGCCGCAGCAGCAACCCGAACCGCAACAACTTTGAGACCATGGTGGCCGCCCTCGAGCACGCCAAGCACGCCCTCGCCTTCTCGTCGGGCAGCGCCGCCACCACCGTCATCCTGCAGTCCCTGGCCGCCGGCTCGCACGTCATCTCCGTCTCGGACGTCTACGGCGGCACCCACCGCTACTTCACCCAGGTCGCCAAGGCCCACGGCGTCAAGGTCACCTTCACCCCCGAGATCGAGGTCGACATCCGCGACCACATCACCGAGTCGACCAAGCTGGTGTGGATCGAGACCCCCAGCAACCCGACCCTGCGCCTCGTCGACATCCGCGCCGTCGCCACCCAGGCCCACGAGCACGGCATCATGGTCGTGGTCGACAACACCTTCATGAGCCCCTACATCCAGAACCCGCTCAACCACGGCGCCGACATTGTCGTGCACAGCGTGACCAAGTACATCAACGGCCACAGCGACGTGGTCATGGGCGTGGCCGCCTTCAACAGCGACGACCTGCACAAGCGCCTGTCGTTCCTGCAGAACGCCCTCGGCGCCGTCCCCTCGGCCTTCGACTCGTGGCTCGCCCACCGCGGCGCCAAGACGCTGCACCTGCGCGCGCGCGAGGCCACCACCAACGCCACGGCCGTCGCCCACGCCCTCGAGGCCAGCCCGCACGTCATCGCCGTCAACTACCCGGGGCTCGACTCGCACCCGCACCGCGCCATCGCCCGCAAGCAGCACCGCGCCGGCATGGGCGGCGGCATGCTGTCGTTCCGCATCCGCGGCGGGCACGCCGCCGCCGAGCGCTTCTGCCAGCTGACGCGCATTTTTACGCTCGCCGAGTCGCTCGGCGGCGTCGAGTCGCTGTGCGAGGTGCCCAGCAGCATGACCCACGCGGGCATCCCGCGCGACCAGCGCGAGGCCGTCGGCGTGTTTGACGACCTCGTGCGCATCAGCTGCGGCGTCGAGGACGCCGACGACCTCAGAAAGGACGTGCTGCAGGCGCTGGAGCGCGCCGTCGCCGAGGCTGAGCGTGGCGTTTATGGGACGAATGGGGTCAATGGGTTGTGAAGAGTATAAAGAAAAAGGGGGTTTATTTTGGTTCTGGGCGTGGCGGGATGACAGGGACCCCGTCGGCGATAGACGGCATGGCGCTGCTTTTGTTTTGCGTTTTCTTTGGCTCTGTTTGGGTTCCGGCTGGAAGGGTTGAGCGTCTTGCATCGTGCATATATAGGGGCTTCTGTGATGCAGGCCCCTGATGGAATATAGAGAGGACTTTACGGCTGGCTACGACATCTTGATGACACGGCTAGGAGGTACAGAGCTCGCTCAGATTTATTGAAGGGCAATGGCTTTATCCACAGATCTGGTGAATGAAACAGCCTCACACTCAGTTCTCGATGTCCTTAGCATCGAAGGCCCCTCGCATCACTCCATTGTGTCCCGCTTGGATCAATAGAAGCCGGCTAGTGGCGGCATACCTGCTAGATATAAACTACCAACCCCCAGGTACGGAGTTGACGTCTTCCCAGAATTCCGGCAAAATGACTCTAAAACTGTCCTTCTCATCCCCCCAAGGCCCGGTGGCAGCGTAACTGAAGACCGCGGCCATGCTAGGGACAACTGAAACCTAGGTACAAGACAGGAACAAGCCGAGTCCCTCTGCCCCCTCCTGTCGCTCCAGAGTCCGACCGGCACCCCAACTGATCACCGGCCCGAACCCCCCGACCGTCCCGGCCACCGAAAACGGCCAACACGGCCGAAAACCGGGCATTCCCGTCCCCACCTTCCCGATCCGGTAGGAACAGCGGCCTAGGTACTGTACCTTGTTGAACTCCTCATACCGAGACCAGCCCGAGGAGTACGTGTAGTATCCGTTGTACACAGTAGGCAGGGAGGTAAGCTCGTCACGTAGGTCTTCTGCTACACGGTGAAGAATCACAGTTCCTCGGCCAACGCTGTCTGTCACCTCCTGACGATCCACATTCGGGCGGCCTGGGGGATGATCAAATCATGGCCCCAACCAGAAAGAAGCGAGACACGGCTGCTGCAACTGTTCTGCCACTCACTGCGCTGCTGTCCAAGGCGGGCTAGCGCTTACAGGGAGATGTGAACCACAATCGGGGTCGGATCAACAAGTTCGAAGTAACAAGGTCGGGTCCTGAGAACGAAACGCATCAGATCATCAACCCTTCTTGCCATTGAGACAGACACCGTCGGGGGAGAGACAAGAGTCTACCGAAGTATTGTCCCAATAAAAGCCCCCCAACTTCACGAAATCTGTCCCCAGACCACGAGATAGAAACCCACCCCCCTTTTCACGCACTGGGTATAACCCCCAAAGGACAGCAGACATGAGCCAAAACAATTCGAAACTCGGAATAAACCCCCCCACGCCCCAGCCATCACCCTCTTTCAAACTCAGGCTTAAACCCCTCCCAAACACAGCCAGCCAACCCGGGATTAACCAAAAAGACACATCCCAAAAATCATTAAGTATTGTCATTCAAGTTTTGCCCAAGTAGGTACCTTGGTAAAGAAAAAAGCATCGCAACCCCATCCATCCACTCTCAGTTTCCCCAACCCCCCAAACCCCCAGGCCAAAAAACCGGGCCAACCAAACCAAACCAACCCAGACCAGACCCATACCAACGCCTGTTTTGTTTTGTGTGCGTGTGTGTGTGCAAATAGAATGGCAGCAAAGGATGGCCGTTATATACGCGTAGGTTGTAGGTAAAAATAAGAGCTTTTGTGGTCGTCGTCGGAAATGTAAAAGATGTAGTGTAGTGTAGCCAGCCAGCCATGCATGCGAAAGGAATGAGTAGATCGCTGTAGTAGATGTAGATGCAAATGCTGAGGATGAGAAATAAAGATGCTGCCCGTCCGGCCGTCTCCTGTCGTCGCGCTTCGGGTTTGCGTCGACGAGAAATAAAGTGAAAAAGAAAACCCCGTATGCCATGCAACCGGTGGTGGTGGTGATTGATGATGATGATGTGAAACAAATGCAGCCAGCCAGCCAAAAATGCCCCGCTCCTTCGTGGGCGCGCCGTCGACTTGCCCAGGCAGATAGTCGAGGCTGGTCTTCTGAAAAGCAAAATATGCTGAGGTGGTCCTATCCACGCGCGCGCATCCCCAACCCCTCAACGCTCAGCGTCGGCACCTCAACGTCGCTCAACCCAAGGACGCCCTCGTCGCGGCGGCGGTCCACAAAGCTGTTACACTCGCCGACCACGATGCCCCACTCGGCGAGCGCCCGCCCGGCGTACACGGCGCCCGGGGCATAGACGCCCGTCGGCCGTTCCGCAAGGACCACGACTGGCACCGGCCGCAGCGGCGGGGACACAGCCCCGGCAAGCGGCCGACGGTCCGATTCAAAACCCGTCGACGAGAATCCTCCCGAGATCGCGCTGATCGGGGACTGCACCTCCAGCCTGTCGTCGTCATCGGCATCATTATCCTGCTTCTCCCCGCCGATGACATCAATCAGGCGCAGCGGCGTGATATTGATGCTCAGCGACAGGCGCTTCTCGCTGTCCCTCGTGAGCGACAGCTTGCGCGGCTCGGCCTCGATCGTGAGGGGCTTGGCGTTGCGCGCCTCGCTGATCAGGCCCGTCTGCAGGAGCCCGCTGACGCGCCGCGTCTCGGGCGGGAGACCTGGTGAGATCGGCGGCGGGCTGTCGCAGCGGAAGATCGAGGCGCCTCCGTTGTTCGCATTGTTACCGCCGTTGGAGCGGACGCTGACGCGGGCCTGCGCGGGCGCGGGGAGGCGAGGCCGCGTGATGATGCGGTCGCGGCTCGGCGGGCAGGGCATCGGCGCGCCGTTGGGGCCCGTCTGCCACGTGAGCGTGAAGCGGAAAACGAACGTCGCGGCGTCAAACACTGGCGCGGATCCGGTGGACGAGATGGACTCGGAGGAGGGCGTGATGGCAGCCGAGGAGGACCCCTGCTTCGGCGGCGTCGGCGGGCCCAGCGACTGCTGCTGCGCAGCGTTCGACCTTCCCCCGCGGCCTGCTAACCGCGATGCGGCGGTGTCGCGACGGGCCTGCTCCAGCTCTTCCTCCCAGGTCCGCTTCGTCTCGGCCGTCGGACTGTCCTGCGACGCGCCAAACGGGAGAACCTTGCCCAGAAGCGACCACCTCTTCTTGAACGACATGTTGCCGTCCGTCTTGCCACCGCCCGCTGCGCCGTCGTCGTTACCCGTGGCTGGAGCACGGTAATCGAACGGGGAGTCCAAGGCGGGGAAGGCGCTCGAGAACGAGTCGAATCCGAGCCGGAGGGAGTGCTGTGGCGGCTGGACCTCGGTCCGGATGATCAGGAACCGCTTGCCCGGCGCAGGATACGCAGGCGCCGACGACGGGTGCATACGCCCCTTGGCCTCGGCGTCTTGCTTGAGCCAGAGGTAGTGCGACCAGACCGTCTTGAGCCGCTGCGACACAACAAGGAAGATTTTTCTGTTTCCTAACTGTCAGCTTGACCGTTCAATGATACACCAGAGCGGAACTCCTTACGCATCCACCCCATTCGAACTGCCCGAGTCCCTGCAAACCCGCCAGCAGAGCAGGCGCATGTAGTAGGCACGGACCATCGGGCACCAGTGGTTGAAGAACTTGGCAAAGACCTCCTCGGACAGCAGCCAGTCCAGGCAGACAGCCTCCTTGCGGGCGGGGTCCGCCGTGATGGCGTCCCAGACCAAGTAGATGAAGGACAGGATGCGGATCTCGGACATGGTGTTGTTCGAGTCCATGATCATCTTGCCCACGTCGAACCAGAACGGCCAGTCGATGTAATCGGCGTTCCTGGTAGGGCTGGGCGGCCCGAAATAGTCGGATCTTTCTTCTGTTGGCGACGTCGCGGCACTCGTGTTCTGGAACGCGTCGAGCGCGACCAGGACTTCCTCGAGAAAGTCACACAGCATGAAGCAGGACGCATGCTCGAAGCGCGGCGTCCGCTTGGTGGCGGCCTTTGCGACCGCCACAAAGGCCTCGGCAAACGTATGCTTGATTTCCTGGCCCACACCAAACAACGAGTTATCGGCCAGCATGTCCTTGAGCAAGATGACCAGCCGGTTCTCGTCCATCCCCTTGAGCAGGTTGCTCGGGAGTTGGGGCGCCGTCAGGGCGGCATCGGCACCGTGGAGCGCGTCAGAAAGCGGCGGGCCGAGCAGCGCATCGAGCGACGCCTGGCGGTGGATGGTGCTGTCCAGGATCGACAACAGCTGCGCATGGACCAGCACGAACGCCGGGGCGCGGGCCTTTTCGACCAGCGGGAGGCCCTCTGGAATGAACTCCTGCGCAAGAATGTAGAAATACTTGCAAAAGATGAAGAGGAGGTCCGTATCCCCGCCCCGCCACCTCGACACCCAGGGGCCGTGCCAGTGGATCTTGGCGAGCATGAGCGGGAGCTTCGCGGCCACCCGCAGCTTGTCCCCGAGTGCCTTGGCCGACGACCAGCCCAGCTTGTGCATGTGCGACGGGAACAGCGCCACAATGTCGTCGCTCTCGCCCTTGCTCCTCCTCGGCAGCCCGAACTCGTCCGCCACCCTGCGCAGCAGGTCCGCGTTCAGACCCCAGAGGCGGACGAGCACGTCGGAAATGCCCGGCACGAAGAAGAAGGCGTAGGCGCACGCCTTGCCGCACCAGTTGACCAGGCTCAGCGGGGCGTGCCGCAGCGACAGCTTCTCGACGACTAGCGCCATCTGCGCCGTCAGGTTGGTGACGAACATGGTGCGCACGTTGTGCTCGGCCGACTCGGCGAGAAGGGAGTCGGGGTCCGGATCGGTCGCCACGGTCGAATGGGTCCCCGACCTCGGCCGGATCCTCTCGCGGGAGCAGCGCACGGCCAGGGGCTGGAATTGGCTCGTGCAGGCCCGCCACTCGGGCCGCATCATGATCATGGTGGTTGCCTCGAGCAGCGTCGGCCGGTCCACGCCCGCCACGGGCTGCAGGACCGGGAAGTGCACACCGAGAGAGGCGATGCCCTGGCCCAGGCCGGCCGGCAGTCTCGCGTTTGTGCCGATCAGCATCCCCAGCAGGCCGTTCCACCACTTGTTCAAAATGGTCGCTCGGCGGTCGACGTCTTCGGCTGTCAGGATGGCCCGGTTCGAGTTTGATGGGTGGTATCCCGTGCTGCGCAGGAACGGCACCAGGATGGACCGGATCACGCCCATGCGGCTTGCCGTCGAGCCCTTGGCGGCGAACCGGGAGAATTCGATGTCGAGGGTTCGGTAGGTCGCCCAGAGCGGGTCGCGCGACGTCGGGTGCGGCATCGTCACGGTCGTGTCGACGGTGGACTGGGAAGTGTTTTCGGACGCGCTGCTGGCTGTCGCCGTGTCGGTCTCGGTGTCGACAGACGGGGCACGCTGAGACGACGTGCGGGATGTGGCCGAGCTGATGCTGTTGTAAGAAGCATTCTTCGCGACCGCTGGAGAGAGTGGGAGGCTGAGGGCAGTCGGTGTTGTGGGGGTGCCGCAGTCGGAGTCGCTCGCTGTTTCGCTCTTCCCGAAAGAAGTTTTCAGGGCGAGGGATGACGAGTTCCTAGAGAAGACGGTTTGCGGTTTTTGCTTTATTCTGGTCAGATAAATACTGGCACGGTTCAAAGCGCCCCTTTTGCTGGTCGGCTGCTCGGCAGTTCCAGCGGCATCGGCCCCGGTCTGAGTCTCTGGTGTGGTCTTTGTGTTGGATGTCGCAGGTGTCTCGGCAGAGACTGCGCGGCCAGCACTTCGCAGTTTCTCGGGCCTGCTGGGCGGCGAGGGGGATCTCGACTTGGAGATCCAGGACCGTTTGGCAAAGTCTGCAAACGACTCAACCGGCCGCGATCTTTCCAAGGGCTTCCCCGCCGGTGCGCTGTCAGGTGACCCGGCTACATGCTGCTTGGCCAGCCTCTTGGGGCGGTGCTCCTGCTGGCTAGTTCGCACGTTGGGACTCGATTTTGAGCTCGGGAGCCACGAGAGCGGGCGGTCGACCATTGATCTGCTCCTGTTGCGAACGTGGCCGTCCACCCTTGTGGCACCGGCTGTCGTCCCGTTCGCGGTCGCGGTCGTGTTGTCGTTTTCGAGTCCGATCTGGGGCGGCCTGTTTGTTGCCGTGGCGGGTCTCTGGGAGAGGGCGAGGTCGTCGACGGGGGTGGTGAAGGTGAAGGACTTTTCGAACTCGCTGACCAGGTCGAAAGACGGGATGTCGAAGGCTGCCAGGCCTGGTAGCAGCGGCAGGCTCTTGAAACCGGGGGAGCGATCGACGGGGGCGGCATCCAACTCCAAGTGGGAGGGCGGGGGTTTGGGCAGGGCACGGCCGGACACAGATAACAAATCCGGCGCCGAGTGCGAAGCATGGAAGGGGAGTAATGGGAGGAGTGGTGTTCTGGACTCGACAGCCACCGCAGCAGCACCTGTTGAACCACTCATCGCATGGCACAGGCCGCAGTCGACGCCCGAACAAGGCTCTTGCACAACACAGCTCCGGGCCGTCGTGGTCTGCACTGGTTCGCTGGTTCGCTGGTTCGGCTCCCGGACGCCAGAAAGGGCCCGGTTGGGCGCAAGGCGGAGCAGCTTGGAGCACAGCGGAGACAGGGATGCTGATGTGCTTGCTGCTTGGGTGCGTGGGTGCTGGGAGCTGGTTCCTGCCGAATGCCGTCTCAGCCGGACGGGATGGGTTGGAACTTGGCAGCTGGCGTGATCCACACTCCTCAGAAGGTATTTTTCTGGAACAGACCCCCGGCGGGCTAATAATAAAATAAGAATTAACAGCGCGATGACGATGATGCACAGGGCATGGAGAACAAAAGACAGGAAAATCCCAGCAATCCCGGGCGGAACGGCGATCGTGAAAAGGGAGGGAGGGCTTCAGCAGATCAACGAGCGTGGGGAGGGGCCAGAGACCAGGGCAGGCAACACGAAGTTTAAGTCAAGATGAACAGACGGCGACCCTGCCTGGCCTCGCAGGTTGACTCGCGGCAATCTCGGTGGAGAACTGGAGATGGTTCAAGGTTGCGGTCGCGATTTTCCACCTTGCCGACTTGGCAGTTTGTTGATAAGTTCATTGGGATGGAAGAAAGAAAATTGGACGACGACGGCTAGTGCATCGGCGCGTCGGTGTGCGGCAGTGCGGGCGCTAAGTGCGATCGATCCCCTTCCTCGAGCATCCCATGTTGGGCAGTTGACGTCGTCGATCTCATCAGGGCGGTTCGCAGTTGATTACCCACGGAGAGACCGCCCGCCGAGGGCTTGGGTGTTACAGAGTGAGGACTCGCTATCCCAGGGGCGAATTGGCGCAATTGGGGGGCTGCGAGCCCGAGAGTTGGGCCGGTGCGTGCAGGAGACCAGGATGGGGCATGCAGCACAAAGGCATGCCTGTTTGGTTGCTCGAGAGCGTTCGGGACCAACACGCGATTTTGGATGGGAATTGGAGACACGGGGCGGGGTTGGTGATACGGCGGCCACCCCGGCGCCTTTAGCGCATCCTTCCCAGGCAGGGACCACCCCTCCTCACCGCCTGCGAGCCCGGGCGCCAGGGGCTGTTGCAGAAGGACCACGGCGCCCGGATGTCGTTCGCCCGTCTTGAACGCGAGCATCTGCACCAGGCCTCGGCCCGCAGCTCGGGAAAAAAAAAATCAAAAATCAAAAGCCTGGCATCCAGTCCAGGGAGTCGACCCGATCTCGTCCCAAACGAGCCAGAGACGAGCGACCCAGCTGGAGGCCGGCGGGCAACGTGGTGACAAGAAACACCAGATGGCCCCGAGAGCAACACCCTGTCCCGTCCCTTTCCTCTTCGATCGACGGGCCCGATGCCAAGCCAAGCTGCTGGTCGAGCTGAGCTCGGGCTCGTGCATCGCTCACTCCACCCGCGTGGCAGCCGCGACGGCAACAGGGAAAACACGGCTGGCGTTGGAGGTTTTGCTCATGGCGACGTGGCAGGCGGGCTTCGATAACGACGAATACCTAGGTAGGTACCTTACTGGCCAAGCGACGCCGGAGAGCTTGCGCGGGATGACGCAAAATGAGAGCGAACAGACGGAATACACTGTGTCCCCGGAGGTGCAGTGCGAGGCTGCTGATCAAAGTCAAACATGCCGGATCCGGCAACACGGGCTCGGTCTGGGATGCCCACAGAAACGGGAACCCCGGCCGGGGCAACCTGGGAGTTGTTCGCGCCGGACATGTTCGAAAGAGGAACGTCAGTCGCCCACCAAGACCACATCAAAGGCCGGCATGGCGAGTGGGCGGCATCTGAAACGCGGGCCTCAGCAGACCAATGTTCCCGGCGCCCCAGGCGGCCTTCATCCCCTCGCCATCCACCCTCAGCTTGGCCGAGAAGCCCGAAGTCCCCGAGAGAAAATACCCTTTGAGCAGCGCGGGGATCGCGTCATGACTTCACAACACTTATTCCCTCGCTGACAGGTCCAGCTGGCTCAGCTGGCTCTCCAGCTCGAAGCTGCTGCGCGATGTGCTGGCAGACACCACACTCGAGAGCTGAACACGCCGGGCAACAGCAACGGCACCACCTTCGCTGCAGGACGAAGTAGTTCGATGTTGCCCACGAGCGTCGGATATTCACGTCTACAGCCGTCGTACGTTTTTCTATCATTCAACACCGCTAGACTGAAAGGAGGGGCGGACAGCGCCGAGCCGGCCCTGGCTAACGCCTTCTCCTGCATTAGCCTCCTCCGTGCGCCTTTCTACGCCAAGACACAGACCTCTCTCTCTCAACTGCGAGCGAGCGACAACTCACGCTCGGCTCTAAAACCTCCTCCGGCATGGCGTGGGGAGGCCCGCCGCGAGCTTACGCATACGCAACACACACAGAAGCCCTCCAAACCGAGGTCTCGGTTCGGGACTGCATCTCCCGCCAGGTACCACCATCATGGCGTCAAGCCGTCTGTAGTGTAGCCTTGCCGCTGCCGCCTCCACTCCGTCCCAAGACTGAGCTGGGAAAGCGGAAAGGTGAGACAAGCCCCGCCGGCTGGTGACACAGACGGCGCTAGAACCACTGGCAGAAGGGTCAGGAAGGGTCAGAAACAAAGAGCCAAAATAAATATGCCCGGATGTCTCACTTGTCACAACTCCGCTTCGGGTTCAGACGTCCTTGATATCTCCGTCCTGCGCGACGGAATTGTTTTCGTTCTATATTTGCAAGCCGCGTCATGACTTCTCAGCCAAGGTACGAAGCTCCTTTGACCTAGCGGCTTGTCGGCGACTATGTGCTATAGCCAAATCTGGAGCAAGGCTCAGATCGAGAGACACTGGCTTGGAGCGACAACTGTGAACAGCAACCATCAACGGAACCGTCCCGTCCATTACGAGTATCCGTTGCTCTGAGGACTGGATCAAGGACGAAGGCTCAAGTTGAATCTTGTGTGAACCACTTGCTCCATTTCCTCCGCCGCTTCGCTTGACAACCCGATGTTGAACTTTAGTTGAAGCCAGCAACTCGTGAAGTCTTTGACAACTCTGATTGGTAGCTCAATTTTTTAACTCATCTGTGCTCATCAAGCTGGAATGTCACTGCCCCACTCTGATTGGCCAATATGCCTCGGCAGTCCACTAATAAGGCTGACAACCCTGGTA
Organism: Parachaetomium inaequale; assembly: GCA_033296685.1. Classification (NCBI taxonomy): domain Eukaryota; kingdom Fungi; phylum Ascomycota; class Sordariomycetes; order Sordariales; family Chaetomiaceae; genus Parachaetomium; species Parachaetomium inaequale. The sequence continues at coordinate 191,828 of MU854325.1, forward strand.
AATCTTGGCGAAATATGGATGCTCAACAATTCAAAACGTCTTCTTGAAAAGAATTATCGTCCGTGGCGAAAGAGCTGCCCTTGTCTTTCTCTTATCGAGATCTAATACATTCCATTGTGCTGTTCTCTTGAAGTTATTTATTTTTTGCATTTTGTCTGGTTGCCGATATCATTTGGAGTTCCAGATCGACCGAGCTCAGGGGTGTAAACAATGGCATCCACCGACCCCGTCTCTCCCCAGCCAGAGGGCGATATCAAAGCCAAGGACAACACCACTGCCGATGCAAACGCTACAAACAGCGACGTCGAGAAGCAGGACCCTCAGAGCCCGCCATGTTGCAAGACGCCCCAGTCCCGGCTTTCGGCCTTTAGCTCCCTGGGCTTCCTCGACCGCTTCCTCGCCGTGTGGATCTTCCTGGCCATGCTCATCGGCATTCTCCTGGGGAACTTTGTCGACGATGTCGGGCCGGCACTACAGAAGGGGACCTTTGTTGACGTTTCGTTACCTATCGGTGTGTTCCACCCACGAGCTCTGCTCTCTGTAGGGGCATGCTAATGTAAACAGCAATCGGCCTGCTGGTCATGATGTACCCCATCTTGTGCAAAGTCCAGTACGAAAAGCTGCACGAGGTGTTTAGAACCAGGGAGATCTGGATCCAGCTGGGTTTCAGCATCGTCATCAACTGGATCATCGCGCCGCTGGTCATGGTAAGCAGCGGCCACCCCCCTTCTCCCGCCGAGACAAACCCTAGGGGACTGACACACCCACACACAGCTCGGCCTCGCTTGGGCCTTCCTCCCCGACCAGCAGGGCCTCCGCGAGGGCCTCATCCTCGTAGGCATAGCCCGGTGCATCGCCATGGTCCTAATCTGGAACAACCTCGTCCGTCCCCTTCCCCCCTAATCCCTCAAACCCCAACCCAAACTAACACCCTACCCCCCACCAACAGGCCGGCGGCAACGGCGATTACTGCGCCATCCTAGTCGCCATCAACTCCCTGCTACAAATCATCCTCTTCGCGCCCCTCTCCCTGCTCTTCATCCGCGTCTTCAACCCGACCTCTCACGCAGCCATCACAATCTCCTACTCGACCGTCGCCACCTCCGTCGGCGTCTTCCTAGGCATCCCCCTCGGCGCGGCGATCCTCACCCGCCTCCTCCTTTTGCGAGTCCTCGGCCCCTCCCGCTACCAAACCCACTTCCTGCGCTTCGCAGCCCCCTGGTCGCTGATCGGCCTGCTCTTCACTATTCTAGTCCTGTTCGCGTCGCAGGGGAAACAGGTCATACACCAGATCGTGTCGGTGGTAAGGGTGGCCGCGCCGCTGGTGGTGTATTTTGGCGTGATTTTTTTCGCGACGCTGCTGGTGGCGCGGCGGATGGGGTTCCGGTATGGGTTTGCGGTCACGCAGAGTTTTACGGCGGCGAGTAATAACTTTGAGCTGGCGATTGCTGTGGCGGTCGCGGCGTACGGCCCACGGTCGGACCAGGCGCTTGCGGCGACGGTGGGGCCGCTGATTGAGGTGCCGGTTTTGCTTGGGTTGGTGTATGGGGTGAGGTGGTTTGCGAGGAGGAGGGGGTGGGAGGAGTAGGGGGGTTGGAGGAGTAGGGGGGTTGGAGGAGTAGGGTGGTTGTTGGCTGGGAGGGGATGAGGGAGCGAGAGCTTGGTTGAAGGGAGTGCAGAAGGAGTGGTTACCCGAGGGTGGTCTACATAATATGTTCCTTTTCTATGGCGATGGGGTTTGCGAGATGGAGAGCCGTGGAGGGTTTGAAGGAGGTTAGAAGAGCACCTGTTGCCTCCATTTAGGTTGAGATACCCAGGCGATGTTTTCACAGCACATATCAAAGCAGTCAATCTCCCCAACATATGACGTTCACTACCTGCAACTACCCCGAACACACTCGATTACAAACTTCCTCTCCTAAGAGACCACACTCCATTACCACCACCAAGACACCCCCTGCTCCCCCACACACACCTCACGTCCCCTAAAGACGGACAGTCAAAGTCCGCAAATCCCCACAACCCCTATTTAAGGAAGCTTGATGCCCACGCCAGCACCGGCGCCGGGAACGACGGTACCGATGGAGCCGAGAATGCCGGCAAGAAGGTCGGGCACCTGAGCGGCGGGGCCCCCACCAACCACGCCGCCGACGGTGTCGGCGACGCCGGTCAGGATGCCGCCCAGCAGGCCGTTGAGCAGGCCGCCGATGGGGCCCCTGGTGAGGATGTTCTCGAGCAGGTTGGAGACGGTGCGGAGCAGGTCGCTCAGCAGGGTCAGGGGCTTGACGGCCGGCAGGCGGCTGACGGTGTTGACGGTGTTGCCGGCGGGGTTGAAGGCCAGGCGGTGAACGCCCACGGCGAGCGTCTGGTTGAGCTGCGACATGGGGCTGACGAGGGCCTCCATCAGGCCGTTGGTGTCGGAGCCGTGCTCCTTGACGAGCTGGTCTGAGAGGGGGGTGAGATTGGGTCTGTTATATTTGGGGGGGCTAGGGAGGAGGGGGTACTTACTAATGGCCTCGACCTGGTGCTGGACCTGGTTGACCATCTGCTGGAAGGCCTCCGTGTCGACGTTGCCGGTCATGATGCGGTGCATCATGCCTTGGCCCATCATCATCTCAAGGTCAAACTCCCCTTCGCCCTCACCCTCGCCCTCACCTTCCTCGGGGAATGTAGTGTCGGACTCGGAGTCCTCAGGGAAGCCGGGGACGAAGGGCTCGGGGGCCTCAGCCGGGGCCGCCTGCTGGGGCTCGACCTGCTGCGAGTGCTGGGCCTGCTCGAGCGGGAGCGCAAGGACGCCGCTGATGAGGCAGAGAATACCGATAGCCCGGACCTTCATGGTGAAAGAATGAAGGATGTGTTTGTTGTAAAAGAAGTGATGTACTAGAGAGGGTCTGGTTGCGGATGATGGTGGCACTCGAAACTGAGCTCTGATAGGGGACAGATACCAGTTACTTATACCTGAGTCCTTACGGATCGAGACTCATCCAAGATCTCGCCATCGCCCGTCATCGCGTCCATCCACAGCTGCTGCTATGCTTCGGAGGGACTCTCGGCGGTCTTGGTCAGAACGAAATTGAGATAACCCGCTTTTCTCGCAACTGCATGCCTGTGAGCCAGAGGCCGCGTTCATACGGCCCTGTTGCAGAGTGTTTCGGAGGTGAAGATTCAGGGGCAACTGGAATGTGAGCTGATCGCCACTGTCTCAACACCGCGAAGCGGGGACCACATGCCATCAACAAACCCACTCCGGCTGCCTATTCGTGACCATTGAAATTTTGAACCGAGATTTTCGATCTGTGTTGTGGCGGGAGGCGCCGGAAAGGAGAATTCTGCAGGAGCGATCCAGCACACAAGCAACGCGTCTCCATGTCAGCTTGGGGTATCAATCACAGGAACACTGCGTATCCATTCCCCCGAACAAAACGTGCCATCTTCACGCCGGTATCATAAGCCATCCCCGAGGGACTTACTCGGTCTGTCTCGGCCTCGGCTGCTTTCGGGTCACCAGCAGCATTCTCTATGCTATCTCTCCCTGAACCTATGCCGCCAACAACGCGCCTCCGCGCTCCACCATTAAGCCGCTCTCGGGGCGAGAACGATGCAGCTGAAGCGAAGGTCAGGCTTGCCATCGGCCATGCCCAAATTGATGATGCGCTTCAAGCCCAGCTCCAGCGCCCTCGGGCTCAAGACATCCTCGTCCCCCGCAAGCTCCCCTCGGTCCAACGGCCCCTCCCGGCAACCCTCCAGCTCCCAAAGACGGCCATTCGCCTTGACATAGGCCATAAAGTGGCCGGCCTCGGCATGCTCGGAGCTTCCAATAGCAGGCTGCGAGGTATCGCCCAGCCCAGCAACGGACTGATGGGCCTCCTCGAATTCCTCGCTGTCGTGGAGCAGCTGGGCCCGCTCATCCCTGGCCAGCGGAATGGCGGCGTTGCGCAGCCGCTCCAGGGTGCTCCCGGGGAGGATGAACTTTGGGGTGGCGCCGTTGATGGCGCAGTGCAGCAAGCCGTACGAGCCGCAGGCGTCGCCGATGATCTGCTCGAACCAGATGACGGGCTCGTCCCCTGCCTTGGCCGCTGCCCCGCCGTTGTAGTAGCCGGCCGGGTCGCCGAGGGCCGCGTCCTCCGCCTCGCGGTCCTGCTTCCATGACGGCGTCATCGGGACGATGACGAGCAAGGCGTACGCCGGGCGCGGGATGTGGGCGAGCAGGTCGGGCTCGTCCAGCGAGTAGACGTCGTAGAAGGCCAGGTCGTCGGAGAGACCCAGCTTCTTGGCCAGGGCGTTCATCACCTCTGGGTTGTTCTCTGCCGACGAGTTAGCGGGAGCAAAGGCGTTTGGTGATTTTGGTCGGCAGTCTGGCTCACCCAGCATGGTAAACTGTTTCTTCGCCATGTTTCTTGCTTCTGGATTTTGAGTGCCGGCAATGTTCCGGTGCGACTGTAGTTCTCTAGCCTTTTGAGAAGCTGGATGGAGTTGCGGCGACTCGACCTGATTATTGGGGTCGGTCGCTGTGACGGGAGTGACGCGCGGGTTGGCTGCCTGGCCTGCCGTTTGTGTGCCCGGCAAGCAGCGCCCCATGCTTGTTTGTCACTTACGGGCAGGCATGAAATGGACAAATACAATATAAAACTCATGACAATTAGAATGGAATCCCGGCCCGTAGAAGGGGACCTAGAAAGTTTTCGAACTGGACAGCAACAACCGTTGTTCGCGATGTAAGTCGCCCAGTGTAGAGTCTCACACTAGCTGAAGTTCCCCACCTTCTCAATTAAGACCTCTTACACGAGACACCTGCTCCTGTCCCTCGACCTGCCGTGGAGGTCTCGGACCATCCATTAACTCCTTAACCTTTCACGAGGAGAGCAATGCCATTTACGATCAGAGAGCGTCATGGTAATCTTATTATTCCCCGAATGCTGGCTCCTTTCTTCTAGAGAATCGTCCATGCTAGTTCTGAGATGACGTCACAGATCATCATGGTCAACATCGAGTTGCAGTGGCCATCGAGTTTGACAGCTCGGTCGCGTGACACGACGACGGAGCTGAAATAAAGGGACGAGAATTCGCAGCTTTAACGTTCCGGGCCTCCCTACGTAGGAGCAACCACTCCGCTCCCGTTACCGTCTCATCTTGAGGAGTTACTGTAGAGATGAGGCGAGCAGCTTCAGACGCCATCCGCCAGTTTAACAGTACATGCGTCCAGGAACATAAGCTCCTTCGATCATGCGAGACCCGAGGGGCCGTCTGTATCTCCATGTATTCAAATAGCTCGGGACCCCGAGTCAGCGCACCACTGGCACAGTGAGCGTCCAGAAGTCCCCCCTTACGAAGCATGACCTAAGGAGAACTCGATCCCCGCGCGCCTAGAAGCACTTGGTGCATGGAGCCACACTGACACGGAGGGCTCCCATTGGTGAAGTCATGATGATTTGCGTCTCTCTATGCATCGCAGCAGTGACACCGTGCCAGATACTCGAACTGGGCGATCGCCATGTGCGGGGATCGAGGGCACACCAACTCAGACCAGGTCCATACGGAGGCGTATTTGCTCGGGTCTCGATTTCCACGCAGCTCAAGCAGAGCCATCCATCCCTCTTCTTTGTCCTACCCATATAACCCCGCTCCTCTCCGCACCTCCTTAGATCACTACCGTCTCCAGTTCCGTTTTGCCACACCAGTCTCTCTCGAAGACAACCTCCTCCCAGTACAGCAAAACAAAGCCGACAGACCAGAGCCACCTCAACCCCATCTAAACCACCACCACCACCAGCCAGCAACCATGGCCGACAACATACCCTCCGGCACCGAGTTCCGCGCCGGCCGAGCCGACTCGACCTCCTCATCCACCTCGACAGGCACCAGCAACAGCAACAGCACCAGCAGCGGCGGCGGCGTCGCAGGCTGGGCGAGCCAGATACAGAAGCAAGCCCAAGCAGCCGCCACGCACGCGCAGGCGCCCGCGCAGCCGCACCGGCGCCCCTCACACCCGCTGTTCGAGGGCCTCCAGGCGCAAAAGCGCAGCAGCGACCCGGCGTCGGTCGCGCGCCGCCAGAGCATGAACGAGCAGCGGCCGACGACGGGGTTCATCGGCCAGATGTGGAACAAGTACGTGTTTTCTACTACTCATCACCCCCGCCATCTCTATGTCTGCCCCTGAAGGAAGAGGAGAGGATTGTGGTTGTGTCATCATAAGTCGGGGAATTTGGCTAATGCAGAACCTCGGGCTGGAATCTAGCTGGGTGCGCGGCAACAAATAGCTACCCACTTACCTTACCCTGCGGTCAGTGGCAGGCAGCACAAGGGCCGAGATGGAGCTCGCTCTCATCACCTTGGGCAAACAACACTGAGTGAAATTGAATCGAATTAAGCTATGGTCGGAGTAAACGGGAATGGATCGGTCAACGGGGAGGCGTTTTTGGGTTTCTAACGCGGGCTTTTGTGTCGTCCAAGAAAAAGAAAACAGAAAACATATCTCCACTCGGATCATACTTGTCGGGAACTAAATGACGGGAGGGATGACGGGAGTCAGATTTTTGGGTTCAAGTTGTGTATGTTTATAATATGTTCCTATAATTCACGTTAGCAGATTGCCAGTATTGACTTACCTGTGTCAAATCCAACCCGTCTTCCGAGGTTTCCAGTATCGTGCTCCAGACGAGCATCTATAGATGTCGCTGTATCTAGAATGCAACTATCAGCCGGCGGGCAACCCAGAGATGACCTTGTACTTGGTGGACTCAGGCCCTATGTAGTTCTCCAAAGTCAGGGGCTCGAGCTGACACAGTGCTAGGGCAGGGACCAGAGCCGGGCCGGGGCATGGTGACGGACGCAGAGGCAAGGTCAGATGCAGGCGATAAGGCACCACAGGAAGGGAGAGGGTGATACGAGCGTGCAAGGACCAGGGCAGGTGCAGAAGTGAAGGTGACTCATTAGAAGGGCCCCCGATGTGAATGCTATGACCCGGGAAAGACCACTCATGACCTGATCTGGGCAGATAGAGAAAATACCATGAAGCTTTTCTGCCTTCGCCCCCTAAATCCACCCCAACGCCATCGAAATACCGAGATACGAGAATGAGGCGACACGGACTCGGGTCCGTGCAAGATCGACTAGATTCGGTGTTTCTCGCTTTCTATTTTGAGACCTTATTAGCGCTGCTGGGCTTGAGCTGGCTTGTTCTGCTGGTCCCGGAGCTTACCGAGCCGAGAATAGAGCATGTAGAGTGCCATCCGGTTGCACTCCTCGGTGCCAGTGATTGTGACGAGACGCTCGTTGCTGTTGTCCTGTGGTTCATTAATCTTAATCACGCTGCCACTGATCTGACGGATCTCGTTGATCTTCTGGCCGCCCTTTCCAATGATGGCGCCCACCATGTCGTTGGGAATGTAGATCTGTTGGGTGAGGGGTGCACCGGGCACGGCGGCGCCGCCGGGCATGGGCTGTCCATGGGGCCCAGCGGGACCATGAGGGCCGGCGGGGCCAGCAGGGTGCGGCTGCACGTGCGGGCCAGCTCCATAGCCACCAGCAGCATGGCCCCCGTAAGGCATGGGGACAGCAGGGTTCTGGTGAGCCTGATGGGGGTGGCCGTACTGCGGCGCATACGGCTGGGGCTGCATGTGGTGGGCTCTGGGATCCGGACGACCGCGGTGGTAGTTCTCCCGGTTGCCGTAGTTGCCGCTGGCCGGCTGGGGGTTGTATGGGATCACCTGCATCCCGCCCGGGACAGCGCCAGAGGGGCCGCCGCCACGAGTCGCGTATGCTGAGGCGGCAGCTCCACCGAAACGCTCGTTGAGCTGCTCGAGGAGTGTGCTGCCGACGTAGTAGGTTGCAATGTGGACAGCATCAGCCACGCCCATCACGACCAGCGAGCGCTCCGTAGACAAGGGGAGGCACGAGTCGGACGCATTCAGGCGGGCGCCGGACGCCTCCTGGATCTCCTTGATGCGGGCGCCGCCCTTGCCAATGATGGAACCGATCAGGATGTGAGGGATGAGCAGGCGAAGGGGGTATGTCTTGGAATGCTGGCTCGAGGGCTCGCCCAAGGGCTCGTTGTTGAGAGTCCGGATTATCAAACCGAAAGCCTACCTACAGGTTAGTTCAATGAACCTCGACGAGGACAGATTCCAAGACGTACCTTTGCAACGGCATCGACAATGCCGCTCACCGTGAGGATGCGTTCCACCGCACCCTTCTGGTAGTCACTGACGGTGCACTTGGCGCCGGACATTTGTCTAATCTTGGACACATTCTCGCCACCCTTTCCAATGATGGTCGCAGCCTCGGGACTCGAGATTACGGCGCGGACGTGGATCCACGCAGTCTCGTCGTGTGCGCCCGGCGGCGGGCCCGACTGCTGGGTGACGTTGCCACTGGCGGTGCTGGTGATAGGCTTGGTTTCGGGCGCATCAGGTACGATGGTATCGCCCTGGGCATCCTTGACCTCGGACTTCTCCCCGTTGGCCTTTGGCGTGCCGTTCGCTTCGGGAGTCGGAACTGGAGCAGCGGAGGCGGCATCGCCGTTGCTGCCAGAGATTGGCTCCTGAATCTCTTCCTCATCCCTGACGACCTTGTCGAGAGCCGGTCGCTTCGCGTCGGGCTGATCGGCGACCGACGGAGAGGAAGTGTCCTCGAGGGGCCGCTTGGCGGAGTGTGTCGGCTGGGGTGAAGCGGACATTTTGGGCTAGATGTGGGGGATTTTCACGTCGCGTGGAGAGATGTCTTGTCGGAAGACTCGAAGTTCTCAATTGGATTATCGCAGTTATCTACACCTTGGGGGTTTTCGAAGGAAAACGGGCAGGTGTAGTGGTTGGGCCGGGTAGGGTGATTGTGCTTGACTGGGTCGGGCGGTGGAGTTGAGGTTATGCTCGGGTTGGGTCGAGGAAGTGAGGGCTTCGGGCCAAAGAACGGGGTAGTGAGGGCGGAGAGACGAGAACGCTGTGGCTAGAGGCGTGGAGTGACGGAGGATGCCCAAATCTTGATCGACGTGTCGCTGCGCAATATGCAGAACGGCGACTTGTCCAAGGAGAGGCGCGGCGGGTGAGAGATGGAGGCTGGGTAGGTTGAAAAAAAGGGGAGAGGACGAGATGGTGCGTCGGGTGGTGAGAGGCAGGAGGGCGCTGAAATGAAGGCAGCTGTTTCGGAAGCACTCAGGTAACTCAAACCTTTGCCTGTCAAACCAGCAAACACGGCCGCGTTTTCCTTGCCAAACTGCCTGCTGTCGCGGCTGCAGCTTTCGATATGGCCGATTCGTTAATCAGCGATGCGAGAACGAGATGGCAAGATTGCGACTGTTCGGTCGCGGAGATGCGAGTTGGGCGCGGTGGCGAATTGTGGAAATTTAGGTCGCGGGTGATGATCAGCCGATCTCCAGAAAAGAAGCCTGGTTCAAAGACACAGCAGGCACTTTCTCCTGTGTGTTCGAGAGGTCGCACGAGGTGAGCCGAACGAGGGGCTTGATGAGAAGGACGTCTCGAAGAGGTTTGGGAGTTTGGGAGGAGAGGTGGATGAAACTGGGGGACTCGGAGATGGCAACGGGCTGCAGCCTTGTTCGCTTGACCTTTTGAGGGCACGGACCAGGCAGCCAATGGGGCAGTGATTCTAATTTAGCGTGGTGGGGCACAACTGTCTGGTCCTCGACGCGGCACAGGTCGCTCTTGGATGCGATTTGAGGTTGCACCGGGTTCCTTCCTGGGAGAGACAACGCGTTGCGGTGCGAACTTGAAGTCCAAGAGAATCCCCGCTTTTGGCTTGTGTGCTTCCCGATTTTTGACAGAACTTGGCGAGGTTCAGCAAGTCGTTACGCGAATCTGTAGGGAATTGGTGTCCTCGAGCACCTGGACTCGGCGGACGATTGTTCTCCTCCAGCCAACCACGCAGCTCTTTTCAATTCCACCTGGGTTCCAGGGTTGTAAAGCAGCACCGGTTTCCCACATCCTCCAGCTGCGTACTGTGCTGTGAAGCTGTACGATCCTCGTGGAACCGCCAACAAGCAGGACCGATTCCCAAGTGGCCCCCGCAAAACCGAGTTTGACAGATGGAAGGCGCGCGTGAGCTCGAGGGCGCCAGCGGCGAGTACGAGGCCAGCTTGGAACGCACCCTCCAGGAGCTCAACCGCAGGAAAAGGGAGCTGGAGGATGCGTTGCATCAGGTGCGTTTCACGGCCATGTCACTCAGGAGCTGCGTTGCTAAACCCGTCAACAGCTGAGGACGTCTGCCGCCGGCTCTGGTGCCGGTCTTTCGGCACAAGCTTCCTTAGAGGTCATGACAAACGCGTACAAGGGCATGACTGAGGCAGAGCCACTCCTGCCACCAGCGGGATCGGTCCTCCCAGCACTGTTAGCCATGCGGCGGGGCCAGCAGACCATCGCAGAGACCAACGAGTACACCGACTCACAAGGGGCCGCATTGGAGCAGCTCGAGCGGAGGATCGAGACAGAACGGGTCAACGTGCGGGAGCAGCAAGCCCTAGAGACAGCCCTCCGAAATCGCATCCAGTCTTTACGCGACGGCCTTGAGGACAGGGAGGAGAAGACCGAGGAACAGATCGCCAAGGAACGCATCGCCGAGCTGAAGAAACAAAAGGGTCACTGGGACAAGCAGACCTCGAGCCTCATGAAACAATTGGACTGGTTCATAGGCGAGCATCTCGGCCCTATGCTGGCAGCAGAGGAGCTGGGCGGCCCGGTGGTCGGGGGATTAATGGACATCGATCCAGAGGATCTGAGCGCCGGGTTCAGTGCACAGGGCAAACTGAAGAAGGCCAAAGACCAACCGGACCAGGACAGACGACAGCGACGGATCGATGATATTTGGGGCCCGCAGGACGAGGAGGGCCAGGCGAGCAAGAGGAAGCGCGAGAGGGACGAGGCAGCAGCTGCAAGCGCAGAGATGCGTGACCTTACCGAGCAGCTCATGAACAAGCTGATGGAAGCAGGCGGCGACACCTCGGCGGCGTACGTCGAGATACCCAGGGAATCCGCGGCAGCAAGGTTCCTTGTCCGGTCCAAGGTCGCCTTGTTCCATCCCAGGGATGCGCGGAGGTTACGCCTGGTCGACTTTGGGCGGGATCTGGAGGACTAGAGCATCGGAGAAGTCACAGCAGCTTGGGCACGGTCATGCAACAGCACTCCGTTGCGGCATGATGCAGACAATCATACGGTGTTTGCCGATCCCCCTGGATGGAAAACGACGAGAAGCTTCCACGCTGCTTGTCTTGGCGGTTGCTGTTCCCCGGCTTCGACGTCTGTAGTGGCAGCCAATGCGCTCACTAGCCGAGCCATGGCAATGCAAGTCTTTCGGTAACACAATATATGGTGCCCATCTTGACGCCTGTTGAAGCGGCCGTCTCCAAGAGACTTGACTTGGTCAGGGGCTGGGGAAGCATGAGCAATTGGCCAATTAGAGTTCGACTTTTTGGCCCGCAAGCTCCAAGTGGGGTCTCCGTGCGCCCACTTTACGCGTCGCGTCGGCGCGTCTCCCGGCAAACACTGAACCCTCCCCACCTGTGCCCGCTTCTGCCCAACAGACAGTCACAAACCTCCTTGTCTGAACAACAATCAAGACGACTTCCTCGATTCAAAAGTATGACTGCCGAGACAACCAGCACCCCCAACGAGCCCATTGCCCCGACTTCGCCCCCAGCAAAGCGCATCAAGACCGACACCTCCGCCAACACAGCCAGCGAAACCATGGCCTCCAACGGCACTGCCACACAACAGCAGGAGCTGCAACCCCCTCCGCTGCTCATCAAGAAGCTCTCAGACAAGGCCCGTATCCCGACCCGCGGCAGCGCCTTCGCCGCCGGCTACGACCTGTGCGCGGCGCGCCTCACAACCATCCCGGCGCGGGGCAAGGCGCTGGTCGACACAGACATCAGCATGTCTCTTCCGGCGGGGACCTGTAAGTCTTCTGATTAGCGTCTTCCATTTAACCACAATTACCAGAATTCAGGACGACGCTAACGAGTACACTGGAAACAGACGGCCGCATCGCCCCGCGATCGGGGCTCGCCGCCAAGCATTTCATCGACACGGGCGCGGGCGTCATCGACGCCGACTACCGGGGCCACGTCAAGGTGCTGCTGTTCAACCACGCCGACGCCGACTTTGAGGTGCAGGAGGGCGACCGCATCGCGCAGCTCATCGTCGAGCGCATCTACACGCCCGAGGTGGTCGAGGTGCAGGAGCTGGAGGAGAGCGTGAGGGGCGCCGGCGGGTTCGGGAGCACCGGGACGAACTGAGTGTGCTTAGGTTTGTTTTGGCATGGCAGGGGCTGGGTAGGGGTGGGATGGGGTCAATGGCAATGGGTTAATCAGGCGATTCCGCGCATCTGGCGGCGTCCTATGCAGGAATCACAATCAGCTCAAATCAGGGGTGACAACGATGCAAGTCCACATTGGTATTATCCAACCCCCAGCGTCTATCCATATCGCTTTCTATATGAATGCTCGCCCACATGCCCACACATCTATCCCCAAACATCCACCCCTTGCCTACCCCCTTACAACCTCGTCGCCCGAAACTCCACCTTGGGAAACCTCAAACTATCCAGATGCCTCACCAGCCTCAACTCCGCCGCCTTGCTCTTCAACAAATGCATCCTCTTCTCCTCCGCCTCCGTCCCGACCCCATCCACATCCTCCTTTGCCCGCGCCCGCGCCGCCTCCACCGCCCCCTCCATCCTCTCCGCAGTCTTGGCCAGCACCTCGTGCATGCTCGCCAGCACCTTCTCCGCGGCCCGCGCGAGCGGCAGATCCAGCGCGTCGACCGAGTCGTCACTCAACCACGACTCTTTCCCCATCAACCCCCCCTCTTGTCCGTTCCCATTATTATTATCATTATTAAACACAGCCTCGCGCATCCGCACAACCATCAGCGCGGCAAACATGTCGCCGGTCCCACTAAAATAGCAATCGATGGCGGGGAAGACGATCTTGAAGGCGCGCGCGCGGCGGTCGGTGGCCGTCATGGTCGAGCCGACGACTGAGAGGGACGAGACGGGGTGGTCCGGGTGCGGGAGGGATACCGAGGTGATGACGATGTGCGGGATGCCGTAGCGCTCGTGCATGACCTGCAGGGCGCGGGCGATGGAGGGCATGTCGGTTATTGGGACGTCAGAGAGGAGTCTATTTACGCCGTTGTGTTAGGGGTGGTGTTGGAGAAGGGGGTGTGATGGGACGTACTCGGCCTCGAACTGGTTGGGGAGGACCAGGTCGGCGTGGTGGACGAGGCTCTTGTAGACGGGCACGACGTCGGGCGCCACGTAGAGGTTGCCGTTGTCGCCCATGACGGGGTCCAGCACCCAGAAGAAGCTGCCCGGCTTGGACTGCGCCTTGCGCTTGAGCTCCTGGGCTATCTGCCCGACTGCCTCGAGCGCGGGCGCGCCGGGCACGTAGCCCGACAGCATCATGTCGAAGTCGTCGAGGTAGGACTGCTTCAGCCCCTGGTAGAGGTCCGTGATCTCCTGCGCCGAAACCCGCGAGCCCGTCCATTGTCTGTAGCCGGTGTGGTTGCCTATGCGCGCGCGTCTGAGTCAGGACGAGATCGTAAAATGCGCCGGGGCCCGGGCATAGTGTTTAGAGGGTTTGCGCTTCAGAGGAGACGTACTGAACTGCACGGTATTCAGCGCCGCTACGTCGCAGCCCAGCGACTGTAGGCTGAACACGGCGATCTTGTTGCCGACATATCTTGCGAGGGTCTGTCAGCAGCGCGCGACATGCGAGGATAGACTGCTTGGCCGGACTCACCCAGAGACGACCTTGAAGACTCAATTAGCATGGCGCAACAGCAGACAAGGTCAACCAATGCATCCTACATGACTGGCGACCGCCAATACGCGGGTTTCGGGGACCAGAGAGCCGTCACTCATGATTCGGATGGGTCGGTCGGTTGGTGTGTTGAGCGGCCGGTGACGGGGAACGAGGGCAAAGCCGATTCTAGCCAGCGGCGGCACGAAGGGCTCGGTCTATGGGTATATCGAAAAAAGTAGAAGAGAGCGAAATATTAGGGGCAGACAAGAGAAAGGAGAGTGTCGCTGCCGGCTGGTTAAGGAACTTGAGGATGTTACGGGGGAGGGCACAGGATGCGGACTGGACAGATGACTCTCAGAATCCACTGCGATCTCGCCCGAACCTTGTCTGACCCCGATGACTGGAAACACCAACCAGGTTTGGATGTGTGTGAACTGCGTGGAAGGGTCCAGAAAATCGGGGCGGACGAGCGCCGTTTTGTCACGAATTTACCCCGCCATCCTGCAGACGCGCGCTGAGAAACCCCGCGCTGACCAAAATTGCAGAAACACCGAGACTTGGAGGCTGGAGCTACCCCTGGATCCCTTTGCACTTCGACGAAAACTGGAGCTGCAGTGAGTTGGACAGGGTAAATTTGGAGTCTGCAATGTGTGCAAGTAGTTTCATTACCATAAGCGGTCCCAGATCGCCGTCCTTCTAGCCACGACCCTGCGCCAATGCGTCTACTTTTGCAAAACATCCTCTGGGGTAGTTGTACGTATCCATGCAGAGCCAATCCTTGCGTGACCGTCGTATCAGTCCTCAAGTCGTCATGAGGGCCTTGCAGCCCTCTTACTCCTCGTCGCCAATCTTGAAGGCATTGTTAGCACAGTATCTCAAATCAAAGCATAACACGACATACCTTTGGCGCGAGGTAGAAACGCAGATAACTGCTTCCCGCCAGGGTGTACTCGACCAGCAGGGGCACCTCGTTGGAGAGGCAGATCTTGACCTGAGTCGACAGCGCCGCGGCCTTGCAGAAGTTGACGAGGTACTTGAGGGAGAAGGTGAGCGAGACGGGCTCGCTGAGCTCGATCTCGATCGACTCGTTGGGCTTCTCCACGCTCGAGTGTTGCCGCAGCGTGACGGACCCGTTGCCGATGTCGCCCTGGCACGAGAACTTGACGCCGTCCTTGCTCGCGTCGATGGTGACTGTGCAGCATCTATTAGCAAGTGTTTCTTCCCGGAATATCGTGAGCGCGCATACCCGACTCGGACATGGCCATCAGATCTGTCGTGATGCGCTTGAACTCGGACGCCGGCATGGCGATGGTGGCCGCGTACTCGGTGTCCGGAATGCCCAGGTGTTCCTGGTCAATGTCCATAAGCTTGAGGTCGTACTCGGAGATCCTGTCGGTCTCGGAGCTCTCGAACACGAGGTTGAGCACGTCGGGCGCGTCCTCGGCCTTGAGGGTGAGGATGTCCTCGTTCTGGGCCGCCCGCAGCACCTTGGTGAGCGAGGTGAGGTTGATGCCGAGCGCGATGTTGCGGTCGCAGCGGAACGGCGAGAAGCCCTCGGCCTTGAGCATCATAGACACAAGCGCGACATGGCTGTTGTCCATTGCCTGCAGGGCGATGCCGCTGTCATTGCAGTCGAAGTTGCAGTCTTGCACCAGGTCCTTGATCGCGTCGACAACCTGCGCGCCAAAGTTCGTTAGAGCGTCCGAATATGCAAGACTTGAGTTTGCAAGCGTATGACGGCGCGTACCTTCTTCAGGATGCTCGCCTGCTCCAGCCGTGCTTCCAACATGGCTGCGTCTGTCAGTATTCGAATGTTGCACAGCAGCCCAACGGCTGTCGGCGGCGACGGAGGGGCTCTCACTGAATGTATGTGTGGGGAAATCGAAGAGATTGAGTGTGTGAAGTGGTTTTTTTTGGGATTTTCGTAGTGTGAGGGCTCGTAAAGTATGGGCGTTTGCGGCGTTTGTCTTTGGGTTGGGTTTGGATGAAGTTCTGGGCAGGAGGGAAAGATGGAGCGGGCACGCGACGCGGTTTGGCGGTTGAAAAGACGCGCCTGGCGTTAGATTGATTACCCCTCCTGGTTTAGCTCCGCCAATTCCAGCTGGGACGCGCCTGGCGTGGGGGCTGGTGCCTGGAAACTCACCCCTGGGCCGGCATTCAGGGGCACTTGGAACAACACAGGCTCAAACACAAAATATTGGACAAGCTCAATTGAGCATCTATTGTCATAGTCGCTGTATTGGGACATATGCCGCCAAAGTCTAATTACAAGCCAATGCAAAATTAGCATATTTACAGATGCATACGCGCGCACCAATCCCAGCCGATGAACGCCGTTCCCGATGATCCCTGAAGCCAAAGTCGATGGTGTTGGGGTGACAAGACCAACCCAGTCGCAAACAAACCGCCGTCTATACAAGCCACCATTAGATAGGTAGGTAGCGAAACACGATGCAGAGTGACAAAAGAAAGTTCAAGCCGGTTTTGGTGTGCTTTGTTGTCGTCACGGTCATAATGAGATGCGAGAAGGCGCCGGCATGGTCGCCCGCTTTGGCCGCAGGTTAATGACCGTCTCGAGCTCTCGGAGCATCCCGCGGCTCGCGTCGACCCTTTCCCTGGCCACTTCTCTCTTCTCCCGGTCTTCCTTCATCTTGGCGATCCGCTCGTCCCTCGTCAAAAGACTGCGCGGCCGAGTCGGCAGGGAGACGGCTTCGAACACTTCCGCCTCGTCCAAATCCCCCTTTGGGCTGCCGAAAGTCGAGCCTGGTGGGGATTCTCCGGTCAGGGCTTTGAATGCCTCGAGTGCCCCACCCTCCTCGACCGTGGTGAGTCCGCTCAACGAGGATGCCGGAGAGAGCAGGGTGCTGAGGGACGACAGCCGCTTTTCGTTCCGGTCGATGCCTGACGCCAGGGCGGCTTTCCCTTCCTCCCATGCCTGCGTGAGCATCTTGAGGTCTTGTCCGATGGACTCGTACTGAGACATCAAATTGGTCCCCAATTCGGACACATCTTCCGCCTCGTTAAGCGTCCTCTCCGACTCCTCTCGTAGAAGCGCAAGCTTTGCTTGAAGTCCCCGGATGCCCATCGACAACGAATTGAGTTTCATGAATTGCGACCGTCGTTTCTCGCGGTTGGGAGATAACGGTGTTTTTGCCTCGGAAATGGTAGGGAAAGCTGCTCAGGTTAGCATTGGCGGGCAGGATATGGGCAAGAAGGCTTGCTTACTCTCTTCTTCGCTGAGAAGCTGGCGGACCCTCTCGAAGCTCTGGGTTGTAACTTCGTGGAGAGTCTTTAGTCCCTCCACGGCCGTGGACCATCGCATGAAGTCGGTGTTGTCGCCTGCTGCCTCAAAGGCAAGGAGAGAGCACAGCAGAAGCTTGCGGATGATGTGGAAACGGGCGGCGGCGATCTTTAGAGACCGCAGAGACTCTGGATCGTCGAATTCCTTCTCCGAAAACCCTCGCATCGCGTCCGAGATGTCGAAGTCGCTGATATCGTAGATGTCGTGGTACTTTTCCAGCTCGACCTGCTCGGCGAACCCCTTTATCGCCGAGGAGACCTGCATGTAATTCTCAATCATGTCAAACAGCTGTCCCTTCAACGCCTTACGCAGCCTGCTGCAGCGGCGCGTCTGGGATCTGTCCTCAATGCGGCTAATGGGAGGTAGGGGTGCGCTTCTAGACGTGTGTGAGCTTATTTGAGCAAGAGCCAGGAACGGGCCAACTTACATCCTGTAGCCCCGAGACACGAGCTCAACCTCCTGGATGAGTAATAATGCCGCACTTGAAGCGCTGTCGAAGTCCTGTGACTTGGAGACAAAGGCGGTCACCTCACCCAGCGCCTGGTTCCTCAAATAACGGAGCCACTGCTGTCGGAGATAGGCCTGCGACACCACAGCAACCGCAACCAGGACCAGCGCCGTGAAAGACACCCGCTTCTTGGTCAAGTGCGCATACCCTCCCGAATACAACCACCTGGCCACCCATGCAACAACAAGCGCCGCAGCCGCTGTCGCGAAGAGCCCCGTTGAAGTTGGAACCGCCACATTTTGAGGGGTCTCCGGTGCGTCTTTTGGCCGGTTGTGATAGTTCTGATGCGCTGCTATTGAATGCCCGCTCAGCAATTGCGACGCGACGATCGTGTATCGGAACTGCTCGATGAATTTGAGGTTGTCGGCCCGGTCTATCCTCGATACTACGGCCTTCTGTTGCGCAGGAAGCCATCGGTTAGTCACAGCCTGTTTGGCACAGAGATACCACCGAAGGGCACTGACCGAGTATGAATGGCGCAGCGAGCTCAGCCGGTTCATCCGTGGGATGTCCAGGGGCAGGGGGTGCGGGAGGTTGGCCCGGAAGCGCTTCTTGACCATCGGACGCCCTACCGGGGCGAACGACGGACTCGGCGGCGGTGACTCATCGTGATTATCCGAGACGGACGGCGTGTCCCAGGCTTGCTGTTCTTCGCCCTCGTCTACCAGGAGAAAAGCGGTCAGAATCCAAGATGCCATCTCCGAAACACGTTGCGGCATGCGCAAGACGAAGGGAACGGCGGGCTCACCTTTCAGATAATCGGCAAGCGGCGTGTGGTCTTGTATGACGGTCTCCATGAGCGCTGCTGCTGCTGGATGGTCACGCGGCTATGGCACCAGTCCCCATCGGCCCACCCGGTGCGCACCCGAGACCGCCGTTCGGCGACCGTCGTTGTTGTCGTGGTCTCAGCAACTCGGTACGCGACACACTGGACCCCGGGGTTGCGCAAGCGAGGCCTGTGGAGGCGGCGACGACGGGAGGGAATCGAGACACAGTGTTGTGCTAGCGTTGTAGGTGGCCGTTGTCGCAGCCGCTGTGCATGTTTCTGTTTCAAGGTCGAGATACGCGCGGCCGACGAGGAAATGGGATGGAGACTGGGCGGCCTCTGCTAAATTAGTGTGCTGTACTCCTGAGAGCATTGAGAATCCACTGCAAATGACGCCGCACGCTGGAGCAAGGTCGCTAAACGTTCATTAAATGGTTGAAGCTCGTGGTCGGGAAATCGAGAATGCCCCCTGTCGCGCGGCCCTCATCATTAAACATTCGGCTTGCCGAACCCGATACGGAATGTATGTTACAGCTTGCAGTAATCCAGGGGTCTTTGTTCTCTCTCTCGCACAGACGCCATGACCGCATCTCCCATTGACAGCATGAGTCATTCTACAAACAAGCTGTTTCAGAAAGAGCCATGTTGAATTTTGTACCACAGGATCTTGGGAGGTGGCCGTCCCTCTTCAGATGAATCGCACCCCCTGAGGGAGGTAATTGCGCTCCCATTAATGTGCAAGGGTGGCAGCTTTCCCAATCTCGGCGGTAAGATGATACCATTCATCAACCGTATTACCGTATCGACGGTCGTGACCCCACATGAGCTCCCAGCCCATGTGGCTTGTCGATCCCCGGCAAGCGGACCCGCCGCAGCGCATCGCGGCTCCAGAGCTCGCAGCGGCCCAGCTTGCAGCATCAACGACCGCTGACAACTTCTTTGACGCGGCCCTCCCCGACACGCTTCCCGAACACCGAACCCCCACCACGACAGGCAATCGATCACCGTATCGTACCCGACCGAGGACACCGCGCTCGAGAAACAAGTGACACCACTCGGGGCACACCAAGCAAACACACCCACCGACGACTCCGTCACCAACAACCCACCGCAACCATGCCGTCCGAACGAGAACTCCAAATATCCCCCGTCGTGCAAGAGTCCCTAATGCACAACTCACGGGTTAGTCCTCCTTCCCAGCCCACATGGCCGATGGTCAGCGGGCCCTCCCCAACCCCTAGAAAAAAAGGAAACAAATCTGCAACCCGCGACCACCCTCCCGACCATCCGTCCCGACCAGCCCCAGAGCCCCAAACCCAAACGAACCCCCGCTAACCACCCACCCTGAATGCACACAGACCCTCAACAACCTGCAATCCCTCACCGCCTCCCTCTTCGGCATATCCGCCGGCGTCCTCGGCCTCGAGTCCTACGCGGGCTTCCTCTACTACGTGGCCCTGTCGCTCCTCACGGCCGTGCTCTTCTACGTCGTCCGCGTGGCGCCGACGTCGCTTGCGTCGGGGGGAAAGGGAAAAAAGGCGCCGCTCGACACGAGCCGGTACTTTCGCGGGGCGTACGATTTCTGGGCGGGCGGGCTGATGAACGGGTTTGCGGGGTTTGTGTTGACGTGGACGCTTTTTTATGGGTTGGTGAGGGCGTGATGGGTTTTTTGAGGGTTGAAGGTGTAGGGGGAGGTTGTGTATAAGAGGGGGGAGGGAGGGATGTGGTATAACCTGGAATAGGGGGCCAGGGCGGGAAGGGGAGGCGTTATGGAGTTGGAGTTGGATTTGCGTGGGTGAATTACTGGTTGATGGGACTGCTGTCTGTCTGTCTCGAGGATCTAATCTCGAGTCAGGACAAAAGCCTGTAGAGGAAGGAATGCTCGTTGCTGATGGAGCATGTAGCATCTTGTCAAGTGTAGTCATGCTTCTTGTATACAAAGCCATCCTCTCGACTACCCCTTTAAGAACGTCTGTTGAGGCACCCGACATCTGGATGGATCTAGCCCAGCTCGAACCACGGCGAGCATTCAGGGGCAGACAAACAAGACACTTCGCCAAATTAAAAACATAAAACGGTGTTTAAGATTCATCTAACCAAATGCAAATGCTCACTCCAACTACCTCAACCACCAAAGAATGATCACTCGCACAACAAACGCTTACACAAAAAAGAAACAAGCGAAACAGAAAACCATCCCACACTCACTCCACAATCTCAACAACCTTCCCCACGAAGCCCTCCAGTCCAGACCTGTCCTGCCGCCCGCCCTCAAGCACCAAGATCCGCGACCCCAGCTCCACCCACTCCCTCGTCGACAGCAACTCCAACTGCACCTCAACACTCCCATGCACCGCCGCGTCCTGCGCCTGGATACCCTCCACATCCATATCCTCAGCAAGCCCAAACAAATCCTCATCAATCTCGTCCGCCGCCACCTTCCCACTCCCACCACCTCCACTCTGCGGCGGACCAACCCTCGACACGCGCACGACCCGCGCAGCAGACCGGACACTCGCCACGTAGACATTGACCAGGCTGCCGACAGTCAGCGCGCCGACGCCCTGGTTCTCCGCGTCAAACACGGCCGTCAGCCCGCTGACGGCCTGCAGCGACAGGCCCGACGAGGCCATGTGCTGGCTCGGCACGGCCAGGACCATGCCCTTGCGCAGTCGGGGAGTCTTGGTCGTCGCTGTCGTTGAGCGATGGTCCAGGGCGCTGTTGTTGTTGATGTCGACGCCGCCGTTTTCGTGTTGTTTGGTTGGGGCCGGGTCAAAGACCATCCCGATGGAGCCGACTTGTCCCGCGGTGAGGGTCTGGACGGGCAGGCGCAGGTTGCGGATGCTGACGATGGAGGCCGTGTGCCACTCGCCGCTGGTGGCCGAGGCGGAGACTGCGTTTCGGGAGGCGACGCGGCTGAGTTCGGTGGACGAGGCGTGGGCGGGCGAGAGGCCGTAGCTGTGGGGGATTCCGCGTTCTTCAGGGGTGTTGCCGTGGGAGTCGTCGTCATCCGAGGGGAAGGGGCCGACTACGACTTTGTCGCCGATCGAGAGGCTGCCGAAGCGGAGGTATCCGGCCACGACGGTGCCGAGGTCGGTTTGTTGGTCTGCATCGCTGGTGGCGAGAGCGTAGGACGCCGGGAGACTGAATTTGTCCTCGATGTGGAAGAGGCAAGCTGGCTGCTCGGGGTTCAGGGCGGCACCGATGTAGTCGAAAGACGTTGGTGTCTGAGGTAACGGCAGGCCGTGGAGCAGGGCATGCAGTGCGCCGACCCCTCGGCCATCGACTGCACTGGTTAGCAGGATGGGGACGACGGAGGACGGGTCTTCTCTCGTCTTCATGCAGTTCAGCGCGTCCTTGACGGCCTCCTTGTCGAGGTCGGACAGGCGAGTGGGGTCGGAGTCGCCTGCTGAACCCCCTTTTACTATTTTTGGCACCCTGCCAGCCCTCTTTAGACTCGAAAGGATCTTGCTGAGAGTGGTGGATAGGCTTGACTTATTTGCCAGGTCTAGCTTAGTGATGACGACGGCCAGGGGAAGGCCGAGACGTAGACAGAGATCGAGATGGGCGGACGCAAGGTCAACGCCCGCACCCGTAGGACCCAGCACATCCAGCGAAGTGGACGTGGCCCCGGCAGCAGAAGTGAATTCGGCGCTGTCGGCCGCAATGCAGAGAAAAGTCCAGTGGGGCGCCCAACCGACAATGCCTCGGAGGATGGTCCGTCGGTAACGCGGGTGGCCCGCAGAATCCAGCAGGTAGACCAACCGGCCATCCCTTGTGAAGTCGTGGATATCGATCCAGGACTCGACCCCACTGTGGGCATAGTTGATGATGTCGCCGTCGCTGTAGCCAACAAGCTCTTGCGTGACAGAAGACGTGATGCCAGACGCGACTTCATGGAGGTGTTTGAGAAGGCCGAGCCGGCCTTTGCCGCGGCCATTGTCGAGAGTTCCGCTCGAGAGTGTGCCCAAGAGCGTGGATTTCCCCGATGTCGTCGGCCCTGTAAGCGTAACACGCAACTGGTCCGTGGTGAGCGGCCCTTGCTTTGGGTCGGGTAAAGCCTCGGCCTGCCGCGCCGCGCCCGGCGATCTCGCGGCCGGGGACTGGGCGTCATCTCTGGGCCGCAAATCGGGCGTGACCAAGGCCTCAGTAACCCACAGTTTCGCCTGGTGCAACACTCCTTCGGATTCCGAGCCCCCGGAGTCTTCGGCGCCGCTTGAATCGACCCACTCGCACTCTCCGACAACCAACATCCGGAGCACTTCCACGTTGCAACCCAAGCTGGCAGCCATGATGCGGAGGGTGGTGAGACTCTCGTCCATCTCGTCCTTGGTCAAACCCGCGAGCGTGCCATCGTCCGCCACGCCGATCTCGTACAGGGCTCCTCTCGATGCCTCCAGTCCGGGCAGCACCTTGCCCAGCTTGACTGGCGCATCTCGCGCGGCGCTCTCGTCGGGCAGCTGGGGGATGACAAGCCCGGGGGATGCGGTACCGGCATGGTAGGGGCACGATTGCTGCAGCCTCCACAGAAGCTGGGTGGTGAGGTGTTCGAGGCGGTCCTGGCGCGTCTGGGCCGAAGTGATGGAGGGTCCAGGGCTGACCGGGGCCGATTTCGATGTCCTGGGGTCGGGAGACGGCCTTGACTGGGTCGACCCGCAAATCCGAGTCGCCGTGCTGGCCCGCTCATACTTCCTCCGTGGTCTCAGCAGCAAGTGAAGCTTGTACTCGGTCGGGCCATCCTGCGGTTCGGGCTCGAGCTTCGTGACGCCGTAGTCGGAGAGCAGCCCAAAGCCAACCGGTCCCTTCCGCCCTGGTAGCCTGGCCGGGCTTTGGGAGCTGTCGGAATCCCCTGACCGCAGCCACGGAGAAGCAACCCGGGGCGGGTCAGGGTCGAAGGTGAAAACTGACATCGGATATGCTCAGTGGGCGACTTGGTTAAGGAGTTGATCCAGTCGCTCTATCAGTGATGGCACGGAGATGAGTGTACAGATAGGTGATCGATGTATCGATAGGTGAGTCAATGAGACAGTAAGAGTACAGATATTGCACAGTCGGTGGTCATTTGAAGGGAGAAGAGCTGCTGTATTCGTGGTATCATCTTGGAGTTTCTGGAGCGGTCAAGCTCAAAAAGAAAAGACGAAGGGCGACGACTTGGAAGAAAGTGCCCTAAATGCCGAGTTTCAAGAACAGCACGCTGCCTCAGTTGGTGGAAGCCATTCTGGGTGGTTGTGCCGTCAGATCCCGTGGTTGAATGGATGGGAGGGCGGCGGTATGAATGAGGTCGGCGGCGAGGAAGAAAAGGCTGAGGCCGATGACTCCCATCTGATCGAGAGAGACGATGAGGCCAGACAGTGCGCTGTCCTGTTTGAACTGCCCGCTCTGACGCATTCAGTGGGAGGCGCTGATTGGATGCCTGTTAAACTCCAGATGGCGAGGTACTCGGTCGGTCTCCTGCCCCACCACGCAACTGCAAGTCGCGGCTTAATGCGAATCTAACATCGACCCCCACGAACCTGGAAAGAAAGAAAGAAAGCAATCCATCGACGACAGCATTCCAAGTCTATTTCGCAGCAAAGAAGTGCAAAGTCGATATAAAACATTGCACACCGCGTCCCTCTCAGCAAAAACGCCGAGAGAAGAATCGCTGCAGCCAGCGATGCGAAACGCATCTTGATCAAGCTGGACTGCTGCAGCCGACCAGCGAAGATGGCGGTGTCCCCGCCCGACGATCAGTCTCCACCCCTGCCGCCGGACCAATGCCAAGCCCAATCCCAGGCCGACACGGACGAGATCCAGAAGGCACAACCAGCAACACAGCAGGAGGAAGAGGGAAAGAAACGGAAGTGGTCAAGATGGCGACCGGGATGCTGGGGGTTTGCGAGAAGGGCGCCGCGAGAAGGAGGCAAGATGAAGGTAAGCCAGCTGCCACAATTGATGATCCATCTCTTGGGACTTGTTGGGGGCCTGGCGCTTTTTGCAGAACATCGTCAAGAAAGAGCACATGGCGTGGCGAATCGCAACAGTGTCACCCGCTGCGCCAGTTTGCGCCAGGCCCGCGGCCAGCAGCTGAGGCCAAGGGTCGTCAGCATTGCGAGGCATGGGTGGCTCAGGAGTGTTCCATTTTTACCCGACGGGTCGCAGTCTGGAACGGACCCAAGACACGGGCGCCGCCAGGATGCAGCTGTCCAGCGTCCACCGCCCAAGTCCCACCCGACCCCGCCTGTCGCCCGCATTTCAAGTCACCTTCAAACGTTCCTGGCCCCTGAACCCCAACTCTCCTCTTCGTTCGTCCTGTCTAACTTTTGCATCTTCTGTCTGCTCCTGTTCCAACCATATTCTAACCGATTCAAGACCTTCTTACAGCGTTTCAACATGGGGAGATTCGGTGGCCTGTTCAAAAAGTCCGACAAGGAGAAACCGGCGGAATCGAACCCCTACGCCCAGCAGCCGCCTGCCGCCCAGTCCCAGTCCCAGTCCTCCCCTCCTCCGCAGTACGACCAGTACACTCAGTACAACAACTCCCAATACAATGACAACCGGTCCATCTCGCAGCCTCCCCTTGGCCAACCGTCCGGCTTGCCGACCGGTCCCCGCCCCGGCGGTCTTCCGAGCCGAGTAGCCCCCGGGCCCAACCAGGGCTATGGAGACGACAAGTCCCCCCCTCCGCAGTATTCGCCCTATGGCAGGGGATCGCCGTCGCTGAGCTCCACCGGAGGGACCCCCGTCCTCCCGTCCAACACGTCAAGCCCGTCGGTGAGCAGCGGATTCCCGAGGGAGAAGTACGGCGCCTCGGACGGTGTCGGGAGAAACAGGTTCGAGCCTGCGCCATCGCCATATGGGAATTCCGGGCCGTCCCCTCCGCAGGGTCAGGGAGGTTATGGCAACCTTGATGATTCGGGCAGCGGGGGCTTGTTCGCCAACTACAATGGCCCTGCCGGGCAAACCACGAGCCCGAGCTTCGCACAGACCCAGGCTCCATATGACGCCCCCATCCCGGAGGAGGAATTGCAACAGATGACGGAGAAAGAGAGATACGAAGCAGGAGTGCAGCAGACAAAGGCTCAAATCATACACGAAATCAAGGGCGCCTCGGACTCCGGCGCTCGGAGTGAGGCAATGATCCAGCAGGCCGTCGCGCAGGCGTTGGGCATGACCCAGCAAACTTTCGAGCAAGGGCGCGCACTGAAGGAGGCTGAAAAGAATGCCATGGCTGCAAGTATGATGAACGCAAACGGCCCTAGTCGTCGGCCAGGTTACTAACTTGTCATCTCAGGCCTAGAAATCCAGAAAGGGAAAGTCAACCTAATTGGTCTGGACAAGGCCCAAAGTATGTGGAATTTTAAAGGCAACAGCAAAGCAGCAATTCGGGCACGCGAGGAAAAGAAAATGGGGTACGACCGGGCCCACGCACTAGAGGTGGAGGAAATGGAACAAGAAGAGAAGGAATCTCAGCTGAAAATCGCTCAAATGCACGCCGGCATTGAGGCCCAGAATCAGAAAGCACTTCTTGGAGGGAGCAAGGCGTCCAAGCACAACTTCAACTTTGAGGAAGAGGAGTTCGAAGACGACACCGGCGAGCAGCGATTCCACAATGAGAAGACTCGGGAACACCAAGAAAATA
This sequence comes from Parachaetomium inaequale, assembly GCA_033296685.1. Classification (NCBI taxonomy): domain Eukaryota; kingdom Fungi; phylum Ascomycota; class Sordariomycetes; order Sordariales; family Chaetomiaceae; genus Parachaetomium; species Parachaetomium inaequale. The sequence goes on from MU854325.1 coordinate 217,771, forward strand.
TCGTGCAAGGATTAAGGCAAGTCAAGGGTTTGCTGAAGGTGCAAGGGGAAGAGCTCGACCGACACGTGCATCGGATTCAACGCATGGCGGACACGGTAAGTGGTTACTGGAACACATTGGCTTCTGGGAGTACGATAGCTGACATCTTTCGCTTTCTAGACTGAGCAAAACAACGACAGGCTCTGGCAGAATCGGGTCCATCTCGACACCAAATACCTCAAGAAGTAGTTTCTTGATGTGCTTGCAGGGTGGTTCTGGTGGATTGTTGGTTTCAATGAGCATGGATTTGTTGCGTTTCACTGGCTGTCCTTTTGTAATGATCACCTTAGGTAGTACCCCGAGCCAAGTATCTGCAGTCTTGAATGTATCCCCTCTTTGCTATGTAGTTAGTTCCTTGGCTTCCCCGCCTAGGCAACTTACCTACTGTGTATGCTTAGGAATATCCTGACCGAGAGGCATGTGATAAGACGAATACTGGTACGAGGTAATTACGTGTACGAGTTTCACCTCGTGAGGCCTGCATATCAGGCTGCAGGCATCACGAAGTAGTTTAGTAATGTTACCTAACGAAAGTTTTACGGTAACGTTAGTGGCGGCGGTCGGTGGAACCGCCGGAGTGGGCCGAAACTTTCTGGGACGAACTTTAAATCCTGTCCAGGATGCGACTCTTTGGGGTACATGTACAACCAATTTTTCTTTCTCAACACCGGCAACACACAAACCAACGGAACCCATTACTGCAAATTGGACCAGAACAAGATGCCGAAAAAGAGGAAACATGAGGCCGCCGGCGACGTTATCAGAATCGGAGACAAGGTGTTATCCCTGGAGGGATACTTGACCAAAAAGCCGAAGAAAGAAGCCAGTGCCTCTGAGCCGGTCGCGGACGCCAATACCTCAAAGCCGCAGCCATCGCTATCATCATCTGGATTGACTCCTAGTGCAAAGGATCCAAGCAACACAAACTTTTCGCCCTCCAGGCCGCCAGCGGGCGACCCGCAGTTTCTTGCGGCAAGGCAGGCTCTCCCACTATGGGCACGCCAGGATGAGATCCGCCGGGCTTTGCGGCAGAAGGATGTTCTTGTCCTCGTGGGTGAAACGGGCTCGGGCAAAAGCACCCAGGTGCCCCAGTTTCTGTACCAGGAAAAGTGGTGTCAGAGGAGGAGAGTGAAGGTCAAGGACAGCGAGGGCACGCAGGAAGTCAGCGTGGGAGGGATGATCGCGATCACCCAACCGAGGCGGGTAGCGGCAACGACGCTCGCTCATCGCGTCTCTCGGGAAGCAGGCACGCCGCTCAAAGGGCAGAGCCCCCACGGGAACAGCAACGGCCCCAACGCGAAAGGCTTGGTGGGATACTCGGTTCGCTTCGACCACCGCGTCCCCCCGGGCACCAGGATCAAGTACCTGACTGAAGGCATGTTGCTTCAAGAACTCCTTCGCGACCCGCACCTCAGACAATACAGCGCCATTCTGGTCGACGAAATCCACGAGCGGAGCGTCGACGTCGACCTCCTATCCGGTTTCCTCAAGCAAATCGTTTCGGGGGACAAGGCTGGTCGTGGCGGAATCCCACTCAAGGTTGTCATCATGAGTGCTACGGCCAATGTCGAAAAGATTACACAATTCTTCTCCATCGCAGAGCCCGGGGACGCCGGTGCCCATTCGGGTCCAGCACCAGAGTCAAAGACTTCGGTTGAGTATCTCCAAATCGAAGGACGACAGTTCCCCGTGGACATTGTTCATACACCAAAACCCGTCCCGGACATCCAGGAAGCGCTCCTGAAGACCATCTTCAAGCTCCACACCGAGGAGGCACTTTCAGATAAGCATGGCAGAAAAGACATCCTGGCATTCCTCACCGGCCAAGAGGAGATCGAGTCTGCCCAGAAACTCATCGAGGAATACGCGTCAACGCTTGGGCCCAAGCTACCAAAAGTCAAAGTCTTCCCCTTGTTTGGTCAGCTCTCGATGGAGGCTCAACACGAAGCCTTTCAGCCGATCAAGGGTGGACATACGAGGAAAATTGTCCTCGCCACCAACATCGCCGAAACGTCCGTCACCGTCCCTGGAGTGCGATACGTCATTGACTGCGGCAAGGCGAAGCTGAAGCAGTTCCGGCCGCGGTTGGGCATGGAGTCGCTGCTCGCAAAACCCATCTCGAAATCCTCGGCCATTCAGAGGGCCGGTCGAGCGGGCCGTGAAGGGCCTGGAAAGTGCTTCAGGCTCTACACTCACGAGACATACGAGACGCTGTACGAGAGAGATCTTCCCGAGATTTTACGCACTGATATTCTCAACGCCATCCTGACCATGAAGGCGCGAGGAATTGACGACGTCTTGGCTTTCCCTCTCATGGACCCGCCTCAAATCGAGTCGGTCGAGAAGGCTCTCGTGCACCTTCACATCCTCGGCGCCCTCGAGGACGACGGCTCCATCACCGAAGTCGGGCGCAAGATGGTGCAATTCCCCGTCGCGCCGCCCTACGCTCGGGTCATGCTGGCAGCGGCGGACCCCAAGTATGACTGCCTGCTGGAGGCGATCGACATCATCTCGTGCATTACCGCTGGCGAGGATATCTTCATGCAGCTGCGGACGGAGGAAGCAAAGGAGGAGGTCGCAGAGTACCGGAAGGAGCTCTCCCGCCGGGAGGGCGATCTCATGACCTACCTGACGGCGATGCAGCTCTACGCGGCCGAAAACGCCGACAGGGTGAAGTGGTGCAAGGACCGCAAGCTCAACGTCCGAAACATGAAACAGGCTTTGAACATCCGGAAGCAACTCCGAGGTCTGTGTGTGCGGCAGGGCATGATGGAGCAGCCGCCGCCAGACCCGCAGCCGTTCGCCCCGGCGTCGCCAGAACAAGCGACGGCCATCCTCAAGTGCTTCCTGACTGGGTTTTGTATCAAGACGGCAGTCCTGGCGCCGGACAACAGCTACGTCACGGCGCATGGCAAGCACGTCGTGGCGATACACCCATCGAGTGTTCTGCATGGGCAGAAGAGGGAGGCCATCATGTTTTTGGAGCATGTGTACACGCAGAAGAACTACGCGAAGAAGGTCAGCGTCATCCAGGCTGTATGGATAGCCGAGGCATTAGAGGCTTAGAGCAGTAGACGGTGCTAGACAGCAGACACCTGGTCATCCCCGTTCCCAGAACACCATGTTGAAGATAATCGAGGACCTATCATTATACATTTGTCCTTCTTCTTCCCTCTCTCCTGCCCAACTATTTGCGTAAGCACATCACAATGGTTGGGCTCGCCCCTGAGTGTCGTCCCAAACTCTCACATGTTAATTCGGTGTGACATCTTAAACCGCACTGTGTGGATCCTCCCGGCAGCACCTCTCGCGCTCTGTTGCCAACTTGAACCCGGAGACGCAACCTCTCAATGATAGATCTACGACTTGCTCTCCGGCAGAAAAATAACCCCGAGGCGGCATTTCCAAGTTCTTTATGAAGAGAGCGGAACACATCTCACACTCCTGGTGACGAAATCGAGGAGACACTGGTACAACCGGGGAAAAAAGAAGAAAAACAAAACAGCCCAGTACACATCAAAACAGTCTCCCATCATGAGACCCTCCCTCCGCCTCCTGGCATCAGCAATGCCCTCGGGGAAGGGCCTGTCCCCCGGCCCGATGGCCCTCCTCCCGCCAATCTACCTCTACCGCCGTCTTCTCCGCGCGCACAGGCGGCACCTCCCTTCGGAAATGCGGTTGCTGGGCGACGAGTATGTCAAGGCCGAGTTTAGGGCACACCGCGAGGTTGAGAACCCCGTGCATTTGGTGAGTTCTCCCCGCTTTATCTCCGTCTTATTTGTGATTTAGTTTTTTTGGTCGAAGAGGGGCCGGGTATGAGGCCGCAGGACCCGAGAATTACAGAGACACGCGAAAAGATGTCACATATATGGTTAGGGCCGGTGGCTGACGAGGCGTACGCTACACAGATAGGGTTCCTTACCGAGTGGCAGCTCTATGCGCAAAAGATCGAGGGGGACGCATGGCTTGGGGAGAAGCTCGACCAGGGCAAGCTTGCCAAGATGAGCGGTACCATTTCTCCCCATTTTTCTCTTCTGTGGGTGAATGTGAGATGAGTGTGCTGACTCCCGCGGTTGGAACAGATGAGCAGCTTGGTCAGTTGTATGAGCTGATGAAGGCTATACAGAAGCGCGGGACTGAGGGGCAGGGCTCGGAGTCATGACTGGGGGCTGGGGGCTGGGTAATTATTTTGATCTCGCGACAAGGGGTATCCAAAGTTTTTACTCTGTTTTCACACACTTATATCACGCGACTTTTGATGTGCCTTCTCCGATGGGCAACTGTGGCCCAGGCCGACGCAATGGCAAGGCCTTTCCTTTCCCTTTGGCATCCGTTCGGGCCTCCCCCTCCGTCGTCCCTTCGTCCATGCATGAGGAGGGGTGTGCACGTTCCCCGCTGAAGTTGGGTTCACCAACAACGAGGGTCAACGTGGCGTTTTCTTTGCCCTTCCCCTTTGATACGTCTTCGTGTTCGCGTCGAGGGGGCTCCGGGTTTTCCGTTGTTGTCGAATCCTCCTCTGCTTCCTGGCTGCTGCTGACCGCCTGAGAACCTGGTACAGCTTGCGGCACGGCGGGCTTTTTGATATTGGGCTTCTTCTTCTTCTGCTCCGATTGGGCCCGAAGCTTCTTTCTGTTGTACTCCCGATACTCGGCGTTGACTATGGCCATGTACTCCTCCCTTGTTTCTGGATAGTCGTCGGCAAACATGCTGTCAATGTATTCGAAGAAGTCATCGTTTTCTCCGGCCCCATCTGTGCCGAGATTGACTGGCTTGGGCTTGTGAGTTTGAAAGAGTTCGTTATTTTTCTCCGCAACATCATCATCGAGATCATCAGGTTTGAGTTTAGGCTTCGGACTGCAGAAAGTATCCAGTCGCGTCTTTAACCGTACTGTCAAGTAGTGGTCTGGAGAAAGCGCACTTCGTGCCGAGTCATAGGCCGCCTGCGTGACGCTCCAGAATTCCGAACCCGTGTCCACATCAAGTGTCTGGGACAAGATGATCATGCTCAGTGTGTCGAGGCATTTCGCGGTGTGGAGATGCCACTGTCCGTAGGAAGCCTTGGCTCGTTCGATGGCAGTCCTGGCCAGCTCCTCAGCCTCCTCGAAGAATCCCCTCTCGAGCTGGCACCAGGCCATCTTTCGCATCAAGTAGAGCGTCCTGCGGTCGCCTGCTCCATACTCGAGCGGGGCCAGCTCCATGATACTCTCGTAGGCCCTGTACGCTTCCTCCCAGCTATTCTCATTGACTAGGTAGCACGCGTAGCCTATCCGCCAGACAAACGAGTACTCGTGGGCGGCGACGTCTTCATACGCATCTCTGGGAAACGAGCGTAGAGCGGAAGTACGGCGCCCCCAGTGGCGTATGTCCCCGCCCCCCCGGAACCGCCGTATGAGTTCGTCCTCCAGGGCCCAGACCCGGATATCATCCGGATACTCGCACTGCCTCAGAAGCTCCATGGCCTTCAAGACCAACTCTGCGCCTGATGCAAATCGCCCTTGGTCGAAGTACAGTCTTGCCAGGCCCGTCTGGACACTCGCCACTTCGAACCGCAGGTCATCGGGGGTGTACTGCCGGGGCTTTCTTTTGACGACGGACAGGACGTCCTCGATCAAGTGTTCGGCCAGCACTCTTCCCTCGTCGGGCGTGGCATTTGTGCTCAGCACGAAGCCAGGAGCGTCTGGTGGGGCTGCAGGGCCGTCCCTTTGGCCCTCCTCGTCCCCTGATTCCTCGTCCTCTGCCGAATCATCAGCCTGTGTCTCCTTGTCTGGGGCCTTTTTGGCCCCTGATTCTTGCCGGGGGAGTAACCGCGCCAGCTCCTCACCCCTGGCTTGTCTCCTCAGCCTCGCTTTGGCTTGTGCCCGACGTTCTCTATCCTCGGTCCTCATGTTGGCGACGCGCAAGTTCAACCTCTCCAGCACTTCGAGATATGCATGTTCGGCATCCCCCGCGCGACCCATCTCGTGATAGACCTTGGCCAAGTCCAACAGTACCGTGGTTGCCGGTTCGCTATGGACACCCTTCTCGAACTTCCAGATGCGCAGAGCGTTGCTCAGGTGTTCGATGGCTTGGGGGAACTGCTTCTCCTCCGTATAGTACCACCCGAGCTTGTAATCCAGGATGGCCTGGTACGGATCGTGGGTTACTGGCGCGGCCTTGTGGGCCAAGCATGCCTTGACGTGAGCTGGTATCAACCGCATCCACGCCATCTCGTGTCTCTTCCAGCTGATAACCATGGATTCGATCAGCACCATTCTGGCGACCAGAGCCTGCCGCTCCCGGGCGTCGCCGACGATCCTGTCCTGGGCCCAAGCTTGGACCATGACGTGCATCGAAACGTGTCTTCGGTTCGGCGGCAGTCTGACCAGCGAAAACCGCTGGAGTGTCTGCACTCCCAGGTCGAACGGCAGATTATCCCACGTGCCCTCGGGGTAGTGGAGGGAGAGCAGGTACGTGGCGTTCATGAAGGGGTCGTCGGTGAGGTCGGACAGGGGGTACGCCCCGAGACTGCCCCATTTCAGGCGTTCCGTGGCGGCACGCTGTATCATGAGAACGGGGATCCGCTCGTTGTGGTAGAAGCAGAGCAGATTCAGGGCCTGCAGGGCGCATTCCGCGGCCCTGCCTACCACACTCCTTCCCTTGCGCCGCCTCACACCGACAATCGCTTCGTACGAAAGGTCGAGCGCCGTGTACAGGGCCGGGCGAACCGGCGAAGAGGCATCGGAATTTGGGTTGCTAAGTAACTGAGGCCTAACATTCAGGTCGCGGAATCTCTGCAAGTACGTGAGAGCGTTGCATCCCCCTTCCCTGATATAGGCCCCCGCGCTTGCGATGGCGAGGGGGAGGTAGCCGACAGCGGCCACGATCTCCTGGGCCGACTTGATCTCCTCCGCGTCCGATCTCAAATGCTCACGGCCAGCGATCTTCAGAAGCAGATCGACAGCATCGGCCTCTTCAAAGGGCTTGATCTCGCAGACGTACTCGGCTGGTATGTCTGCCTGAAACCCCTGAGACCGCGAGGTGTAGATGATGTTTCCCTTGTTTCGGCGCGGGAGGGTGGGCTTGAAACGGTCCTGATCGGGGCAGTTATCGTAGATCATGAGCCACTCGTCCGAGAGCCCTTCCAGCCACCGCAGAGCCAAGTCTTTCATCTCGTTGGTTGTCCCACCGCCCAGGCACTGTTGCTGGCAGATATTGGCGTAGTCCTGGTTAGCTGTAAGGATACTGGTCCCGTCGATATGGAAGATGTGCTTGAACCTGGTGCCGTAGTTAGGCCCAAGGGGGGGTCTAGAAGGCACGGTAGCAACTGAACATACCGATCCTCGATGTTGTCCGCCGCCTTGAGCGCAATCTGCGTCTTGCCTACGCCACCCATGCCGTACAATAGGAATTCCCGTCGCGGTTTGCCTCCCGTATCGCGTTCAGCAAAACAGACATCGAGTCTGTCCAAGATGTGCTCCCGACCCGTAAAGAAGCGGCTAGTGTCACCCAATGCCTGCGCTTCGAGTGTCGACAACACAACCTGATCTTTGTCAAGCGCATCTGAACCATCGGGTTAATAGGCTGTCACAACTGGGTTATGGTAGACCCTTACCAGTGTGGCCAAGTGTCAGTCCATGCTCGGACGAATTGCTCCCAAGCACGCCCGCCGCGGTCTGAATCTGGGAGCTAACCAGGGAGTCGGACAAGTAGGTCGCTGTTGATGACTTCAAGATCCCCATCTTGAGATACTCATCCAGGTGAACCTCGGCGGCAGCACCGGGAACATTGAAGCGGAAATATGCCTTCGGATAGCCACCAAGTTTGGCCTGAAGATGACGGTGCGTCTCTTCACTATCCGTGGCCGCGTTCTTCAGAGTTCCGAGCAGCTCCTTGATGAATCTCGGAGTTTGCCTAAGCCTCTTCGCCCTGCCAATCTTGACCTCGCGGGTCCCCGTGCCGATGCTGATCAGGCAGCCCAACCTTCGGCCACTCCCGAACTGGCCTGCCGCCTCCCGGAGGAGGTAGTCCGCCGGGTTGTTGCAACCGATGGCAGCGTCGATGTAGTCCTCGGTCATTCGTTTCCCGACCTTGAGCGTCATCGGCTTGAAGTAGAACGAGGCGGCGGTCGTTGCTCTCGCCGCTTCCCAGATTTTGACGGCGGCAAGCTCCTTGGAGCCGGAGGAGCCAAAGGAGCGGAGCCGTCGGGGTTCGCCGACCTTGTGTGCAGGCATCACGCAGACGAAGCATTGCCCTTTCGAGTCGTATTGCAGGGTGTGGTCCACCAAGTACTCGCCCATGTTGCGGCGTCGAACAAGGTCCTCGACCACCTCCTTGAGAGCCGTCGCTCGGAACTTTTCCGTGGCGGTGGTCCATTTCCTATTCCGGGACGAGAAAACCTTCGAAGCGCACTGGTCGTATTCGTACAGAGCCTCCTCGGTCGACATCCGGAGTCTCCCAAGCATGATGGCAATAAGGCTGTGGTGGGTCAGCAAAGCCAGGGGCAGACTCGAGGTTAGAATCCAGTCAACTCACCCTCCCGTGCTGGTCCCTCCGATCATGTGGAAGTATTCACAGGGCTTGGGAATCCTATCAAGGCCCCGAGTCTCCTTGACCTTGAGCATGATCTCGTGCAAGATGACAAGGGAAGCAACCCCCCGAACACCACCGCCATCTGCCTCCCGTTAGCACGGCGCTGGGCTGAAGATTCAGCATCGCAGACAGGCTCGACTCACCGAGTGACAGGAGGTTGATTGCTTCATCTTTCGCCGAGGCCATTGACGAAGCTCGCCGGTTCAAATCACCGCAACCACAGGGTGCAGTTGAACGTTGAGAGATCTGGTGGTTGCGGGGGAGCTGAGCGAGGAGAAAGACCCAACAGCACCACCCCCTGTTCGCCAGGGCGAACCGCGGTCCGCCTCCGCCCGGGAGACCGCCTCCAATGGCAAGGCTCATTAGCCGCCCCAACCGGTTGGCTGCATGGTGCCTTCGTGGCGGTACCTGAACATGAACACGTTGGGTTTTGTGACACCAAATGACCTTAGTCGCGTCGCTGACTGTGTCCCAAATTGATGGACGGTTGCCTTGGATGGCTATGTTGGCGGAAGGCGGCCAAGAAGAAGATGATGTTGAGAGATGTTTGCCAAGAGAGAGTTCGACGGTCAGGGGCAAACTCCAGCTTCCCCACTCTCACAGCCAGCGTACAGCTCTCCAGGTCAGTACTCCATATAAACCCAGGCATTCTCCTCGGAGTCGGCATGCCTGAGTTTCGAGAAATCTCGAAATGAATAGCTAGTACATGCCGAGATGTGCCACTGCCCAGAGTCTCACTCCCACTTGATCCTTCAGCATGGGTAGGTTCACCGCAGGCACAGAAATCAACAAAGGGGCATGCAGGGCGTAGGGGCAGTGTAGGGAGAAATGGGAGGTGCAAGATCCAATTCAGCTACGCAACTACATTCGGCTGAAGAGCCCCTTGACATCCAAACTTGATCGCATCCATGTCACCACTTGTCTCAGCATCTGCAGGACCTCCCAGATCGTCCCCGTCCAGTTCCGAAATCACTTCTAAAACCCGGTCATGAAGAGCGAGGTGGTCTCACCCCCCTTGTCTTGGACTTCGATTCCTTGGATCTCAATGCCGTGTGTCGCGCTCTTGTCATCTTGTTGATAAGATCTAGAGGCTGCCGTAAGCCTTTCCCGTTGCTCTCAGCATCACTGCCCCCGCGGTCACTGCTGCTGAATGCTGCCGAGCTCCCTGGTTCAAGATTCTCTTCTGGATCACGAGCCGAGGCCGCCCCCTGTATCTCCTCCACCTCCCTCTCCAGTCGCTTAGTGAGTGAATTATGCGGCCCATAAGCTGCCCGCATTCTTTCCAGCAACTCCTCCTTCGTTCTTGCCGGACCGTCGCCCACAACAAGCTCCATGCGTTTGATAATAGGGTGCTGTACCCCAAGTTTCGCTCTGTCTCTCTCCAGGAAAGCTTTGCTCCGGCGCCAGCTCTCCATCAGCGCAGCCTCTGGGTCTAAGTCTTCTGGAAATGGCTCGTCGGTTCCCTCCACCTCCTCTGTGAGATCCCTCAGATGGCCCTCGAGAATTCGAGTCAGTGAATGGGTTGAACCAAGACCGGCTCTTGCTTTGTCAATGGCTTCTTGGAGAAGCCGGCATCCTTCCTCGTCGAATTCCATCCTTTGGTAGAAGACCGCCGAAGCAAGTGTGACGTAGGACCGTATCGACTCCATGTGCAGCTCTCCATAGGTTGATCTGGCGCGGCGGAGGCAAATGTCGGCCATGAAGGCGGCGGAGTCGTAATCCCCTCCCGCGATCAGGCATTCGACGATGTATCGAAATATCTTGAGCATCTTCCTGTCGTAGCCGCCATACCACTTGATCCCGGCATCATACAGTCTGAAGAGTTCGCGGCACGCCGCACCCCAGTCTTCGGGGTCCCTCATCAAAAGTGAATAATTGGCAGCAATCATCAGGTCGAACGCCGCTTCTGACTGCCAAAATCCCGACGTCACTTCTTGGGGAGCCTGAAGGACGTCGTCCACGTAGTTTTCCCAAAACTCCCTGTTTCCCGCATCTGTGAGTGTTCGAGCCTCGATCTGGAGCTTCATGAGGTCCGGGTCGTATTTGTCCAGCTGCTTCTCGAGGTATCCCACCGCCTGAAGGAGCATGCCCTTCCCCACGCCATATCTGTCCTGGTCCATGTACACTATTCCCAGCTCCGCGTGGACCAGGTTGCTGACTGTGTCGATCATCTCAACTTCATTCAGATGCTCTGCGCGCCTTTGTCTCCGGACCAGCATGCCGTCATCCGGCAAGTTTGGCTCGCATGGCCTCTCCGGCTCCTTGCCCTTTGACGACCGTTCCCTCAAACGCGATGAACCGCTCGAGAGGATGCCGCCGAAAGAATGTTCAGAGAGCCGCCCTGCAAGATTCTTCATGACGCTCTTCGGGTAAGCCTTCGAGAACCCGGCCGGAGGCTGTGATTCGCGCCCGCATCTTTCCTCGAGCGCAATGGCGGCTCTCCTGTCCTCAAGCCTCCCACGCAGCGACTCAATAGCCTCCAAGTACATAAGCTCAGCCTCCCCTAAGCGCCCCATTTCGTGATACAGCTGTGCCAGTGATCTGGCGACGTCGATCACGGCCCCACAATCAGCGTCAACCTCCATCCTCCAGAGCCGAAGGGACTGCGTGTAGCATCCCTCTGCGTCCAAAAAGCGCTTCTGGTTCCGGTAGTATCCGCCTAGCTTGTGCAGCAAGTGGGCACGGTACTGGTCGCGTATCAGGTCAAGCGGCGGCTCGACGGCGAAGCAGACCTCGAAATGGGGGCGCAGGTCGCGAGAGAATTGCAGGTAACCCAACCTTGCGGATAGATCCAATGACTCGACAACCAAGACTCGCGCCACCAGGGCCCATCGCAAAGCTACATCCTTATCCATGCGCCTCCGTGCCCACCTATGAACCAAGACGTGCATCGACAAAGACTTTCCGTTTGGCGATAGCTTGACGAGGGAGAATTTCCGCAGAATAGTCACCCCTGAGGTGAAGTCGATTGGATCCCAACGGCCGTCCTCCTTGACCCGTACCATCCGGTCTAGGTCATAGTCGTATGGGCTCATGAGGTGGCTCAAAGGGCAATATCGAGGAGCCCCGGCAGAATGGTGCTCTTCGGCCGCGCGCTTCATGATGAGCGAGGGGAAGTCTTTGTGGTGGAAGAAGGTGAGCAAGCTCAACACCTTCAGAGCGAGGTTCGCGGCGAGACCGGCGCCGCTTCTGCCTTCGCGGCGTCTGCGGGACGCGATGGACTGGTAAGAGAGCTCTAGTGCTGCGTGGACTGCTGGGCTCTCAATATCTTCTTCATCTTCGTCTTCAGAACGCGACTCGGAGAGAATGCGGACCTTTTCATCACGGAGCTTTTCGAGGTACTCCTGGAGGGAACAACCCGCATCTCGAATGAATGCTGCCGCTTTTTCGACGGCGAGCGGGAGGCATTCGAGCTCCCGCACAATGGCTTTGGCTGTTTTCCCGTCCTGGGTGTTTCCGGACGTCTCCGGGGAACCAGACGCTTTCGAAAGGAGCTCAATGGCATCCGCCTCCCCAAAGGGAGTAACTTCGTATGTACATTCGACGGGCAAGCCTTGGTTCAAGCTGGTCTGTCGAGACGTGTAGATGATGTTGCCCTTGCCTCTACCGGGAAGATGACCTTGCCGGTTGCTGAGATTGCAGTCGTCAAAGATCATGAGCCACTCCTCCTCCAATCGTTCCATCCACCGCATGGCTTTGGCGCACAGCTCTTCGGTAAGTGCACCCGCCAAGCCATGCCGCCTGGCAATGTTGGCATAGCTCTGAAGGACGGTGGCTGGCGTGGAACCATCGATGTAGAAGATGTACTCGAATCTGGAAGATTGTTAGATGCACTCTGCAGACAGGGATGCGGGAATCCACGAGCCTCTTTTCGAGAACCTCTGAGACCTTGAACGCAATCTCAGTCTTCCCAACGCCGCCCATGCCGTGGAGGAGAAACTCTCTTCGGGGGCTGCCTCCGGTGTCGCGCGGGGCAAAGAAGGCATCAAGCTTCTCCAGGATGTCTTGCCTGCCCGTGAAGAAGCTGCTCGTTATCCCCATGGAACGCGTCTTCTTGTTGGAGAGTAGTACCTGGTCCTTGTCCAGGTCGTCTGTGCCGAACTTGGTCAGCTACCTACCCTTATCCCAGCAGACCAAAATAGCGGCACTTACGAATGTGGCCAAGGGTGAGGCCATGGTCGAAATCGTCGGTTTTCAGCACCTTGGCAAGCTGGCGTACTTGCTTGGCGACTGGCTGAGTGGAAAGGTACTTCGCTGTCAAGGACTTGAGCTCTGGTATCTTCAGGTAGTGGTGCAGTTTGAATTGCGAGGCTGCCTCGGGAACATTGAAGCGGTAATATGCGCCGGGGAAGGAGAGCAGTCTTGACTCCAGCTGTCGGTGAGAATCCTCGGCATCGGTGGCCAGGCTCTTCAGGGTTTTTACAAGGTGGCCGTAGTAGGCAACACCTCGAAACATCAAAAGGCTTCGGAAACCGCCCACAGACCTGTCCAGCTTGACGTCCCGGGTCCCAGTGCCGATGCTGACCACACAGCCGAGGCGTCTCCCGGACCCAAACTCTTTGACGGCTTCGGGCAGGAGATGGTCCACAGGGTTATTGACGCCGATGGCCGCGTCAATATACGCCCGTGCTGATGCGCCCTTGCCTAGTCTCTGGGGCTTGAAGAAGGAAGAAGCGGCCGTGGTAGCCCTGGCAGCCTCCCAAATCTTGACATCTTCGTCCCAATTGTCCTGGGTACCTTCATCTCCGTAGAAGGATCTCACGAAATGAGTTTTTCCAATGTTATCGGAGGGCATGACGCACACGAACACCTTCCCCTTTTTGGGGTCTTCAGGGTCCCTCATAGATTCGCCGAGGCCGCGTTTCCTGACGATGCCTTCGACGACTTCTTCAAGGGCAGTGGCCCGGAACCTTTCCGAAAGACTCCACGACTTGCGGTTATCCTTCGAGAAGATCTGGGCGGCACAGTTGTCATACTCCTCCAAGGCCTCCTTGGTCGACATCCGCAGCCTCCCGAGCATTATCGCGATGAGTCTTGGGCAAGTTAGCACAGCCACCAACTCAACCCTCCACGGACCCGTCAAAGAGTGTCTGTTCCGCCTCAGGTGCTTGCTTACCCTCCAGTGCTAGTCCCGGCGATCATGTGGAAAAACTCACAGGGCTTGGGGACCTCGGGGAGCCCGTACATGTCCTTGATCTTGGTCATGATCCCATGTAGGATGACGAGCGCAGAAACTCCCCGGACGCCCCCGCCGTCTGCACCAGGTCAGTCCAAGTAACGGAAGAGAGCCGGGCTTGCAGACTCACCAAGGGAGAGAAGATTGACGGCTTCATCGTTGAGTGATGTTACGGACGACATCGCCTTCGTTCTCGTTGAGGAGGACAAGCACAATCAACGCGCTTCAGCCCGCGGCGACACGCAGGACTGCCACACACTCATCCGAGCGGGACATAGCAAGATGAGAATGGCTCGAATATCCATGGCTCGAAAGGCTGGGCTTGGGGACCAGGATATAACGTTACCGCAGGAGGGGCGCCACGAGGCCCTGCTGGCCACACCGCGGCCCTCCAATGAGAGGCGAACTACAGGCGCCGGGGTCTCTCAACTGCGTCCAACATGCAGCGGCCGTGGCAGGACAAGTCGCTGTACTTTTGTGCCTTCACCTCCATTCAAATCCCGGGTGTCCCAAACACCAGTGTTTCCAGAACCCCGTTCGTTTGATAAAGAGTCAATCCCGTAACCGCCAAGACGGCCGTCTTCCGGATCTCACTCTCCACCAACAAAGCGCCGAAAAAGACGCTCTTGGGAACGGACGACAACGGAACCCTGGATCGCTTCCATGTCGCGAATCGAGGAGGCCCGACAAACAGTTGTCCAGGAAGTCCAGGCGCGGGGCGCTGTCACGGCGACACGGGGCTCGGCCAGGCGTATTCGTATCTGGAGATGGGGTTGGTAAACCCCCATGCTTGCCAGGGAAGAGATTATGTGACCTCAGAGTAGGTAGTCGGTCAGAAGGGGTCGAAAGTATCAATACTTCACCCCTCTTTTCGCATCAGGCTGTGGTCAATGCGTTCCGCTGCGTCGGGACGCGAGAAAAGCTGCTGTTGGTCGGGTGTTGTGGCTGTGTGGGAAGTCCCTGTGGAGGTTGCTGAGTGCCCGAAATTTAGGGGCCGGCAGCACCAAACACGCCCGGCCCGGGCCGATCCATGCCCCCTGAGATATCAACCGGCCCGGTAGAAGCTGATTAGCCCGACTTGCAATTGCCGAAGACGCAGGTCGACAAAGGGACCTAGCCGATGAACCTGTAGGGACCGGTTGCTTCGAGTCGTGTCTTCAGTTCCTTGACCAGACCTCTGTTCATAAAACGCTCCCTCTCCCTCCGGCCGTAGTAGGCCCCTCTCGCCTCCTGCATCTATGAGTCTAAGCCACATCCAAGATAACAACCGTCACAGCTCCCAACACGTGTTAAAACATCGCCCAAGCCAAGGTAGGCAGATCCCGAGGCGGCCTCTCCTCCAAGACTCAGCCGGGTCTTCCACCACCGCCAGCCACGCCACCCCTCCCCTATTCCCCCCCAACTAACCCCGCCCTACCGCACAACAGCCCCCTCATCAAGATACCACGTCGAATCCCCCTCGGGATCCAACTCCCTCGTAGAAAACCCATTCCCCAAATACGCAAACCGATTCCCCCTCCTCCCCTCCCCCTCCCCCTCACCATCAGCAGAAGGAAGATAAACAAACTCCCAATCCTCCCCCCTAAACCGCTCCAGCATATGAAAAAAATGGATCCGACTGCCCGGGTGCAGCGCCGTGACGGGCCCGTCCTCGCGCCCGTTCTTGAACCACGACCGCCCGCCGGGCGCCGCCCACGTCGTGCGCGGCATGAAGGCGGTGATGTGCTCAAAGTAGTCGTCGACGGCGGCGCGGGACGGGGCGAGCGCCTTGATGGATTCAGTCTGGCATTTCTTGATGGCGGCCGTGATGTACTTGGCGATGTGCTCGCTGAGGGTGAAGACGCTGCCGTGGCCGATCGGGGCGTTGGGGCCGAGGAACACTGGGGTGGGGTGGTTAGCATGCAGGTGATGGGGAGAGGGAGGGTAAAGGGGGAGAGGACGTACTAAAGTAGTTGGGCAGGCCGGCCACGGCGCACGACATGTATGCCTTGGGCGTCTCCTTCGCCCATCTGTCTTGCAGGTTCCCGTCGCGGCCGACGAGGGGGAAGCGCGGGCAGAAGGACGTGTCGAAGCCCGTGGCGCAGACGACGGCGTCGACCTTGAGGACCTCGCCCGACGCGAGCTCGATGCCCTCCGTGAAGAACCGCTTGATCTCGGATCTGCGGACCTCGACGTTGGGCTTGGTCAGGGCCTGGAGGTACCCGTGCCCGGGCGTCATTCTCCTGCACCCGAGCGGGTAGTCCGGGATGAGCGCCTTGCAGAGTTCCTGGTTGCCACCGAGCATGAGCGTCATGTACTCGGTGACCTTTGCTCGCGCAAAGGCTTGCACGGGGCTCTGCGCGAGGACCTGGCGGGGCGTTGTTAGTTGACTTAAGGGGTAGAGTGAACGGGGGGTAACTTACGATTGGGAACGCGTTGTTTACTTCCACCTCGACCTTCTTCACGAACTCGCGGTAGAACTCGGGGTCGGACTGGAACTTGTCGATCGTCTCTTGGGAAAAGTTCTCCTGAGCGTCCATCTGGATCTTGCTGAGGATCTCCCCTGCCTGGCCCATGACCTTCCACGCCTGTATCCTTGGCGGCACCACCCAAGTGGGTGTCCGGAAGACGTGGTACAGTTTCTCGGCCCCTGGGAGCTGTTAGATCTTGCTGAAGGCTCACGATGATAGGCGCTTACCTTGTTGAAGTTCCGGCAGCACTTGTATCCCGCTCGAGCCGTTGCCGATGACGGCGATGGTTTTGCCCGTGTGGTCAAAGTCTTTCGGCCACTGCGCAGTATGTATGAGGCGTCCCTGGAAGGAGTCGATGCCCTCAACATCAGGCCACTTCCAGTTGCTGTTCCACTCGGTCAGTTTGCTGACCGTCTGTCCGGTAAAGTAGCCGCCGCTTACTTCAGAATGCCCGTCCCGTCCACAAGGAAGTTGGCATGGTCACCAAACTCCTCTCCCGTCTCCAAGTCCTTAACAACCAGCTCCCACTGCCCGTCCTTCTCGTTCCACCACGCCGAGAACACCTGGTGCGACGTCTTGATCGAGTCCCTCATGCCCTCCTCGTCGCACACGCGGCAGAGATACGCCCCGATCTCGTCGGCCCCGGAGAAGAAGTTGGTCCAGTCCTTCTTTTGCCGCCACGAGAACTGGTAGCTGTGGCTGGGGACGTCGCACCGGCAGCCGGGGTAGCGGTTCTCGAGCCAGGTGCCGCCCACGTCGGCGTTCTTCTCGTAGACGGTGACTTCGTAGTCAGTCAAGTTGAGCCGCAGGGTCCGGATCAGGTTCAGGCCGCTCGCCCCGGCTCCGATGCCCACGATGCGGATGTGCCGGGTCGAGCCGAGGGGCTTTTCTTGAACCGTGTAGGCGGCACCGGGTTGGGGGGGCTTGACTGCCGCCGGGTGGCCGTTGAGCTGCGCCATGGGTTCGACGGGAGTCATGGCGGGCTCGGAAGAACAGGAGGACGGAGGGGTCGGGGGACGCTGAGCAAGCCCAGGTTGGTGAGGGATGGTTTGTGTTTGGACGGAGAGTTTGGGGTCCAGGACTGCTGGTTTTATATCCTGGCCCGAGAGGGATTCGGAGGAACTGGAGGGATGCATTGATACCAAAGGCAATACGCAACTTCTTCCGCGGTGGAAGTAATCTCTCCGCACCTGGTCCTTAACCTTGTCGACCTTAGGTTTCCACGATTGGCGAGGGCTTGGGCGAATTCGGGCTTGTCTTCATGGGCCGGCCAAGTCTACAACTGGTAAAGGATCCAAGCCTAGAGCGAACATGGGGATCCCTTCTTGAAATACGACCTGGCCCAAACTCCTGGCCGGGTTCAGCTCGACGGAGTGGAGGCGGCGGCCAGAGGAAGCACCGGTATAGTTGGTCCGTTTACGGCGGCCGAGACTTTGCCATGAGCTAGCTTGCCCGCGTATGATACTCGACCCAGCGCCCCTGGAAATCGGCAGACAGACGGGCGGCATGCACACCACTCCCACTCCCGGTCCCCAGCTGCTGTCTGTCGGGGGCCATTGGGGCTGCCAGTGGCCATCGGAAACCGGATTTGAGGTCCAATCGGCGCTGTTTGCTGGGGGAATGCAACGCAAGTTTCCCCGGCCCTTTGTTCGGTCGGTCCAGGTGAGGCTGCGTGACTTGAGGATTGTGTTCTGCCGTCGTATTTTGTCCAACCACAGCGGTTTGGAGTTGGGTTCGGGAAGCTGCTGGGAGGGCGAATAAGGTGTGCAGGTTGCCAGGTTCCACAGCTGAGTCCCCTGGCTGGGGGCCGGAACTGCCCCGCATGACGGAACCCTGCGGCCCCGCAACGCGTAAAAAGTTCACGTTCGTCCCCTGAAGGCGCCGCCATCACGGGCCATCAAATCCTCAGCTGGGCAGTGTTTTCGACAGGGGATTTCATCAACGGCGGAGCAACGTTGGCAGTCGGTGGCAACTTTTTCCAGCTTTCCAGGTTACAGCATTCCATTCAGGAACTGCATTTTGGACAAATCAAGGCCCGGGCTCGCATCTTCACGCTGGACCAGGGGTGACGGGAGACGATGGCCTTTTCATTTTCCTTCGCAGGCGACGACATAGAGGAGGACCACCAAGCTCCCGCACCTCCACCACCGACGGGGAGCACGGCGTCAGCTCCTCCACCACCGACGGCCGGCGCATTCCCCGTCCAAGGCAAGCCGCTGCTTCGACCGACGCAGCATGACCTGGAAGCTCTCCTCTCGCGGTTGCCGTCCAAGATCGCCTTCAGCGTGCTGGACGTCGATCTCGGCGACGGGCGCGTTCTCCAGCTACCTCGCCGCGAGCTGTGGGATGTTCGTGTCCAGCTGATGGCCGAGGACAGCACCGACAGTCCCTCGGAATCCGAAGCCGGCCTTGGGGAGCACGACGTCAAGACGGGCATCTACGAGGGCGGCTTCAAGAGCTGGGAGAGCAGCGTCGACCTGGTCAAGGTCCTGGCACGCGAGAGAGCCACCGATCTCCTGAAGCAGGACCCTTGCGTCTTGATTGAGGTGCGCTTTTCGTTGGCCCCTCTTGAAATACTATGTCATATGTCGGGAGTGTTCTTGCTGACACACCTTGCAGCTTGGCTGCGGCACAGCGTTGCCGTCTCTCGCTCTCTTTCAATGGGCCTTGACGGAGAGAAAGTCCGAGCAGAAGCAGCCCTTGGTGCTCACGCTCGCAGACTACAACCCCACCGTCCTCTACCTCGTGACGCTGCCCAACTTGGTCCTTGCATGGGCGTTGCAGCAGAGGAAGGAGAACGCCGTCGTTGAGGAGGCCTTCACCCCGGACGAGGAATTGGAGCTGACACCAGAAGTGCTCGACGCCTTCAGGCAGTCCCTCTCCGCGAACCGGATAACCCTCTCGTTCCTCTCGGGAGCTTGGTCGCCAGAGTTTGTTGATCTCCTCTACCACTCAGGCGTCCCCGTGAGCCATCCGGACAACACAAAGACACTGCTGCTGGGATCTGAGACCATTTACTCGCCGTTTGCGCTCGAGAGCTTCGGCAGCACGCTTCTCTCCATCCTCCAGCGGGAGCGCCTTGAGCGGCCAGGTGGTGAGGCCAGGGCTCTTATCGCCGCGAAGAGGCTGTACTTTGGCGTCGGCGGTTCGCTGGACGACTTTGTCGACAAGATGCGCGGACTCGGAGCCTCGGTCAGGACCTTGTTCGAGGAGACCCAGGGCGTCCACCGTGGCGTTGTCGAATGCCTGCTCTCGTGAGCACTACCTACCAACACACGAGTGCACCGGTCCGGAGGGTGCCGAATATCGACACCGCCTCGGGCTTCGGTGATAGGAACAGCAAAAGACAGCGACGCCGTCGGCAGTTATGCTCCGGTGGAACATGCGCCACGATGGTTGCTGGCGGATTCTTCGCTGCCGAAGAGATGTTTCAGAACCCTCGCTGCCTGGTTTGGCCCATGTTGTGAGGCACCCGTTTGCAGATCCTGCTTATCCCCCGTTTAACCGCGCTGAGAGCGTTCCGGATTGCAGCGCCTGACCTTGCGCGGAGGAGTTGAGCCTTGATTTGGAGCATCGACGAAACATGAGGTATCTTTGTTACACGGCTGAGTTTGCATCTCACGCCCGGAAGGCCGTGTGTCGACCAGCCTTGTTTGGATGCATGTCACGGCTGTGCGACGATAAACTTGTATGCCAATGCTGGCTGCCGGGCTGGCATGGGGAAACATTGTGTGACTTGCGACTTTGTTTCACCGCCTGACGCCGGGCGACAATGTGCTTGTTGCATATGTCTCAAGGCACAATAGATCCCGAGACACTGGAGAGTTTCCAACCAAGACGCGGGGGCGAAGGACGCGCAAGCACGCATGCGCGGCGCGGCGCCAGAATGCACAACTCTGTCTGTCCCATTTGCCAGCCGCAAGCTTCGGTTCTCGAGAGATCCTATCACAACTGATTTCGTCGACAATATGATACCAGTCGCGCCGTGCAACTTGAGCTCAGCCACCACGACTTAAGCCCGACCAGCCGATGGAACCACACCTAACCTGGAACAGCCGCGAAGCACAGGTCAGTAGCCAATGCTTCAGTGGGTGCAGGATCTTGTGCTGCGATGGTCACCGGTTCTTCGTTGTGTGAGCTGCTGTGTTTCCTTCCGCTTTTCACATGCCCGTCCAACCCATACCCATCTGAACTGTCAATCGCAGTCTGATCTCTCCACAGATTGTCCGAGTCTGGATCTTCAGCCTGTCAGGATGCCCTTGATGTAAACCGCCGCTGCCAATCAGCGGCAGGGACGCCATGGAGCCAGACCCATGCGCATCTGCCGTGCAGCGAGATGAAGGGCCCACTTGCATTCCACGTGAGAACTTTGATGTCTTGCGCCGGGCGATCTCTCCCATGTCGAATGGCGAGATCGAGGGATGCGCCTCCTTTGTCCGAAGCATTTTGTAACTGGGCATCCCAATGCTGCTATGCTCAGCTCTATCCGAAGGAGGCGCGGCCAGTCTTGTTTCTGCAAAGCACTTTGGGCAGGGCTAAATAAATCAGAACAGTGCGAGTGTTGCGCAGCAAATTTCCCGGTTGACGCCGCCGGCACTAGTCGGACTGGGAATGGCAGCCGAGAGTCTGCGGGCGGCGATGTGGACGGCGAGAGCGCGGCTGGCGGTTGCTGCCTCTCGTGGACAATTTTGGACCCAGGAAGGAGTTCGTTGCCGCACATTGGCAGCCCGTGGGGTTCCGTGCCTGGCGCAACCGTCCTCTCCAGCATCCTGCCTCCCCTCAAAGATGAGGTCACTGGCAATCAAGAGCCGCCAAAAGAGGCAAGCGACTTCGAGTCTTGATCAGACCCCGGTCTTGCCCTGTTCGGGCCCTGGTTGCCCAGGCTCAAGCCAAGCCTCCCGCCGTGCCGCTTCCCCATTGCAACATGGTCTGGGGTGCGTGAGGTGCGCTAGCAAATCATCATTCTTTCGAAGCATCCCATTGGCGTGTTGGGGAGGGTCACTTCCGCACTCCATCGCGTCCTTGCCTTGTCGAGGTATTTTGGCCCCTGTGTGCCGCCGCCGCCTTCTTGCTCGCTCTTCCTCCTTCCTTCCCGTTTTACCACTCCCAAATTTGGTCTCGCGACGGGCATTTATTTGCCGTAATAATATCCAAACTTCTCCACGATCGTTCATCGCCAGTTTTTCATCTCGCTACTATCCAATTGTCTCTTCGGCGCAACTCTTCGCACTTACACCCCACTGCATTCCAATCATCTCGGTACGTCGCTCTCCTGGGCAACCAGGTTGCTTGTCTCCCAGCTCCACTCAACTTTTCCCACTCCCGAGCTACCCGCAACACCATTTCCTCGCATCTTGGAGTGCATTGACTGATCGCGTGTCGCGCCGATAGCAATCGCTTACTCTGAATAATTCATCTCGACTGTCACAATGAAGTTCTCCGTCAGCGCCGTTCTCGCCTTTGCGGCCGCCGTGCTCGCCCAGCCGGTTCTCCTCAACTCCAACTACCAGATCACGGAGGGTGAGCCGTTCACCCTGAAGTGGGGCAATGCCCAGGGACCGGTCACCGTCACCCTTATGACGGGCGACTCCAAGAACCTGAAGGAGGTCACCGACCTGACCAGTAAGCGAGCCCCCGATGTTTTTTCTTGATCTGATCATGGTGCTGATAACCGATCACAGCTGGCGTCACCGACAGCGAGTACACCTTCACCCTGACGGACCTGCCCTCGGGCACATATGCCATCAAGATCACCGACGACAGCGGCACCCCCAACTACAGCCCGCAGTTCCAGTACCAGGGCTCCGCCACCCTCACCAGCTCCACCTCGCGCTCGGCGTCGGTGAGCCGCACTAGCACCCGCGCCTCGACCTCGAACGCGTCTTCTAGCAGCAGCAGCGAGAGCGAGAGTACTAGCACCACCTCGAGCGAGGCTAGCAGCTCCACCTCCTGTAAGTTGCAAACTTCTGTCTCTGATGCTTTCGTAACACAGTGTACTGACATGTCCCGCCGCAGCCTTCACCACGACCACGAGCCAGGCGCCCTCGACCACGCGCGGCGCCACCACCACCCCCACCAGCACCATCCCGGACCTGAACAACGGCCAGCGCTTCGCTTCGCCCCTCGGGTTCGTCCTGGTCACGGTGGCCGCCCTGATCTTCTTCAACTAAGAAGCCACCTACACCGGAAGGTGTTTGTTTCGGCGTTGTCGGTTTTTGAAATCAGGGAAATGGGGGGGCGTAAAATACCCTGTCTATTGCCATTCGTCTTCTCGTACATACCTTGTTCTTTTGACGATGCTGTAATTGGGGGCGTCGGTGGGCCCATTGACTTCGCGCGAGCGGGTCGGTTGGGCTACGGCATACTCGGGCAGGGTCGCGGCATAGGCTTGGAGGGTTAGTAGGTTCTGTCTTTTTTGGCAGACGGGGACTAATGTTGCGGAATGGTGGGAGACGGAACCGGAACATTGGTGCGAGTTTTCTGGGTTGGTTTTGTCATGCCCTGTCTGTCGGGATGTATGCGTTCATGCGCTTTCGTCCTTGGGGCGGGCGGGTCATGGCAATGAACCGCTTGCTATACCACCGGCCGGCCTTAGTTTGGTGTTGTAGTTAGGGGCAGTGCGGATGGCATGTCGGATGCCTGCCTGGGAATTAATACCTGTTATTGTTGACTTTCGGCTGCTCATCGACGTTAAGTCCCCCCCCCCAACCTGTTCATCGGAACCTCGCCAGTGTGGGTGGTTCATCTTCAACCCACAGTTGTTGTGGTTCGTCGGAAACCTGCAGGTTTGTGCCTGTATAAGTGGGTTCGGATGATCCGACGCTTGACACAGGCACACGCTGCGTGGTTTGCAACATGGATCAGCGGGAGCGTGCATGAGGCCAACGTGTGGGGTGCAGCGTGCAGCGAGCGCCCGCCGTCTGTTGATGCTTGTTTGCGCAATGACGCACATGTCGATTTTGTGCGACAGCGCAACGTGGTGTTGAAGACTGTTGAAGAGCCGTTGAAGAACCGATGAGAGCCGTTTTGGAGAATGAGGCGGTGGCTTGCTCGACTGTCCGAGCCCGTTGAAGAACCGACCGTTGAAGAATGAGGCGGTTGGTGGCTTGCCTGACTGACTGTCTGAGCGTAGCTGAAGAACAGACGGGTTTGATATACATGGCGTTTCCGAGTAACCCTTTCGGGTTATCTAGGTACCTTGGGCATACGGAGTACTACCTAGGTAGGTAGTACGGGAACAATGGCGTTATGCCGACCTATATGAAGAACTTGGAGTTGATGCTAGGGAGTCGTAGGTGCAACCGACAGTATGTAGGTGAACTGTTGTGTAATAATTCTAGGTTGGATGTCTATTTCTCGGCTCTGGGCCTGGAAAGGATGCTCTGGTCTAATGATAATCGCTAACTTTTGCGCTTGCTTGCTCACTGATGATGATGATGCAGAAGACTGATTTCAAACACGTCGCGGGCCCCGTCTAATCCAACCAACCATGCACGCATGCTTCGACATGATATCCTGGTTTCATTTATCCCCCACCGCCTCGCTTGTTTGGCTGGCTTTCTGAAGGACAGCAACAGCGTTTCTGGAGCCGGTCCGGATCACTAGGCAGAGGATGTATAAACGCCCGGCAATGCCCTAAAATGTTTCCAGGTTGGGAAATCGCTTTTGCTTTTGTACTCCGTTTCCTTGCAGCATCGACACCGAAGTTGAGACCGGGAGATGAAGCGTTTGGCTGATCATGCCCGTCATGGGTCGTGAGTCGTTGTGTTCAAAGCTTCGCCTTGGCGGGCGCCTCCTCCTCCGACACCAGCACCACCACGGTGCAGATGTCGTCCTCCTTGCCGCCGTGCCACACCTCGTGCGGGTAGTACTTCTTGACTTCCTTGGCGAACGGCCCGTCCAGCTTCCTGTTGACGCTGGCGGCCTTGGCGGCGCTGACAATCTCGGTCGCGAGCATGCTCTGCAGCGTGGCGTGCGAGCTCGCGGGCGTGTTCGTCTCGCCCAGCGCGGTGTACGGCCGCAGGTCCGACGCCACCTGCACACCCCTCTCGGTGCTCGCCCACGCGCCCGCGCGGGCCATGGTCCGGCTGACGATGCGCAGCACGTCCTGGTTGAAGAGGTTGTCCCAGAGGCCGTCGCTCGCGAACACGAGGACGTCGCCGTGCCGGAGGCGGTGGCGCGTCACCTCGGCGTCGCGCGGCTGGTCCATGAGCTGCGCACCGCCAAAGGCCGCCGCGCGCAGGAGCATGCTAGGCGGCACCACGCTGAGCTGGTAGGGGGTGTTGAAGGCGTGCGTCTGCGGCTCGCTGGCTGCGTGGACCCCGTTGAGCCGCAGCAGGATGAAGCCGCTGTCGCCCAGGTTGGCCACCTCGAGAAGCCCCTCGGCGGTGAGCAGCCCGACGATGGCGGTGCTCCCGCCGGCTTTGATCGCCCGGTCGTGGCAGACGGCCTCGTACCCCTTTTGCATGAGCTGCCGCGCCGTCAATGCCTTGCCCGTCCTTCCCGTTGTGGCTGTCGCGGCGACGGCCGAGGCCGCCATGTAGTCGCAGAACGCGTGCGAGAAGTCCGCCGGGTCGACGCCGCTATCCATCCACCCGCCCACGCCGTCTGCTACGCCGAGCGCGACTTCGCCGGGGGCCGCGCCGAGGCGGCTCACGAAGAAGGCATCTTGCCCCGACTCGGGCCGCGAGGCCTTGCCACGCCCGGCTTTCGGTGGCTGTACCCGGTTGTAGGGGTTGAACTGGAAAACGTGGGTCGAGGGGTCGTAGGCGCGGCCCTTGGCGATATACGACGCTGCGACGTTGTAGACGAACTTGTTGCTCTGTGAGGGCGCCGACGTGGAATAGGGGGCACGTGTGCGCGGCAACGAGGCCATAAGTCGAGGAAGGCCGGGCGTTTGGCCTCGAAAAGATTGTTGGACCGCTTGACTCGAGCTAAAGGAAGCTGTGCCGACGGCAGTGCGAGAAGCTCTCGGTCTGGCCGTGGCGCTCGCGAGCGACGGCGTTGGGGTGGGACGGCATGGTAGCGAGAGCACCCGGGCTACGCCAACAGTGCGCGCCATTTCGCGATGGGGCCGAGGGAGGATCGTCTAGTCTGCGCGGCCTTGCCGGGCCCGCAAAGAATGGAGGCTTAAATGGACGGCTTCCTCTTCCAGAGCATCACGGTAGTGTTCGGCGGTCGCGATAGGGGTTCGGGCGGGGACGGGGCGGTCCAGGACATCGGGGCCGCCGTTGAGTCCGGAATTCGGGTTGTGCTTTTTCGGCCTTGTCCAGCGCCGAGTGTCGCGCCGCGATAAGAGCCAATCCCTCCTCGTTGCTGCGCTATTATGTCACCTTGCCGATGGGGTCTGCTCTGTGTGCTGCTGGCGAAATTTCGTGCAGATGTGGGGACCATTTCTCCATGTCCCCACACTCGTCCCGGTTTGGATCGGCTGCAGCGGGCTGGCCCATGCATGCCTTTTCAGCCGATTGCCGAGCGCTATTCCGTTTTGGTATCAGAGGGATGCACGCCTGCGATCTCTCATTCAACACCATCCTTTTCGATTCTCGGAATCGACCTTGAACAACTCTTTGAGCCCATGGACCCATTCCATTTTGACGCCAGGGTGCTGCGATTGATGCTGCGCATACTATTCATACGTCCATAACAGTGTCAACGGTGGACCTCAGGCTTCTATCTGCTATCGATCAAGGGATGGCACCGGCCAACCTCGCAACTTGATGGCCAAATCGGATGGATCACCTCTATCTCCCTGCCGTACATGGCCGTACGTAGCTCGTGTCGGTAGTGATTGGCAGGGACAATCACAAGTTGCGCCTCAAATTCCACACACGACGCACACTCCGTCAAGCTTGGCTTGCGAACGGCGATTCCCGCTGGACCCATTGATGATCGCGATATCCAGCCTGCGCATCGATTTCACTGGGACCGCCAGTAGCTGAAACACTGGGGGGTATTGTGAAACCTCGCCTTCGCCTTTGCTGTCCCGGCGCCACTGCCGTCTCATGAGTCGAGGGGTGGCTTAGGTCAACGACAGGGATGGCCCGCGACACCGTTTGCAGGGCGCTGAAGGTGCCACCCCTCCATGATCGACGCGGCTGCCCCGTTGCAGCCGAGAACAAAAGAGACGTGAGCTCGATCCGGACCTCATCTTGTTTCCGGCCTTGGCACATCTCCTCTTCGTTCTGTTCCCAGGGCTTGATCTTTCTACCATCACAATCATTCAGTATTTTCCAGTGCCGCGCATTCGGCCGCGTCTTTCGCTCTTCGGTGACATTGTCGTCCAATTAGTACCTATTGCCTTATCCATCTCGTCCGAACTTCCGGGGCTCCGGCGCCTCCTCATCGCAGCATGGCCCCCGCGATCACGCACCTACTCTCTCGGCAATCCGAGAACTGCCAGTTCACCGAAGATGGCTACCTGGACGAGAATAGCTGCTATGTGCCCTTTTGGAGCACAAGGGTGGGTGTTGAATCTCTCGGGTCTTGGCAAGACAGAGGAAGTTGACTCCGTCCCAGACAGGCACCATCGTCAAGTGGTCGCTCTTCCTCGGCATAATAGTGGCAATCGGTCTCTATCTCCTGCTTGGCTATATGCACGCCCAGAGAAGGATGAAGAAGGGCCTGCCTCCCCTAGGATATCACCGAGTATGTGTTCCTCCCAAGGTCCCTCGGGCCCGCTCGTACTAACACCGCTCCAGTTCCTCGTCTCCCGCGCCGCACTCGCCCAGGTCGACCCTCGCTACCGGCCTCCTCAGCCGTCGAACATCTACCGGTACACGCCCGAGCAGCACTACTACGACATGAACACCATGCCCCCGCCCGTCTACGACCCCAATGCGCCACGGCCGCCCATGTACGAGCCTCCAGCCGGCTCGACCAAGATCGAGCCCAACCAGCAGCAGCAGCAGCAGCAGCCGCAGGGTGCCCAGCAAAGCCAGCCGCCGACGGAGGGACGCGTTGAGTATGGGCCGCCACCCGGCTCACCACCGCCACGGGCGCCCGGCCAGCCACAAGACACGTACGCGCCGCCTCCAGGACCTCCGCCGAGTACCGTCCGGCCTCAGGGTACGGGGACCAGCAATCCTTTCAGGGACTGAAGGGATAGGTTTCATATATGAAGCAGTGTCCCGGGATAGGTGACGGTGGCGTGCGTAATGGTCTTCTCCTGGTTGAGAAGGAGATGGCGTGTCCTTTTGGCGTTAATGGGTTCCAGGAAATTGGCGGTGGGATCGGTACGGAAGCATATTTGTTGCCCTGCATTTCAATACAAACGGCCTAGAAAGGTTGGAACAGTCCTAGAAGGAATAAAAATACAACAATCCCATAACCGAATATTCCGATCCGTGTGTCAGCAAACCTGCTGATATTGCAGTCCCGCCCCGGCCTTAAACGCCGCGCTAAAAGCAAACCCATCCCATAGCGCGCCATATTCTGTCCTGTTCGTGTGTGAGCGCCGCATAAAATGTCGTCCAGTTCATCGGACATAATAACCTCCTCTCCTCGTAGAGTCTCAATCAAGCTCCATCGCATCCGGATCCTCCTCCTCTATTGACCCCAGCAACGGCTCAGCATCCATGGGCACATCTCCCAACCCCGCCGACGCCAGCACCGGCACCGGCACCGGCACGGGTACCTCACCGGAAGAAAAAGCAGCCCCCCGCTGCTCCCGCTCAACCCTCTGCCTCTCCCGCGTCCGCTCCCGCGCCTCCATGATCGCCTTGCGGACGCTGTCCTGCTCCTCGGGCACCGAGAGCGAGCTCGGCACGCGGTACAGCACCAGCTCCTTGCCCTCGGAGGCTGTGTCGGGCCGGGGGTTCAGCAAGTGCGTCGGGATGCGGCGGCTGTTGCGCAGGTGCTTCTCGATGTCTGGCAGGAAGACTAGCTTGGCGGCGTCGTCGCTGCTCTCGTTGTCGGATGACGAGGAGAGCTCGTCGTCGAGGTTGTAGATGTAGACTTTGTGTTTGGAGTCGTCGAGCCGCATTTGCGAGTCATCGCTGCTGCTGCGGTGAGGGTGGTGTTTGTGGTGGTGGGGTTTCTGCGGGTTGGCGGCAGTGGGAGGAGGGTGTGAGGACTGCGAGTCGAGGTTGTTCTCGACTGGGACGTATAGCTTTTGGCCGGATTGTTCTGGGGAGTGGTGTAAGTTGGTGTCCTGGAGGGGCGACGGAGCGGGATCCGGCCAATTGGACGGTGCGGTGCGCTTACCGAGGTTCAATAAACTCAGCCGTTTGGAGAGGCGCTCATTGTTCTCTGGGGCCGCTTCGGCCTTGCGTTTGCGCGGAGGCGGAGGTCCTGAGAGGTATTGTTGCATGGAGATTCGTCCATGGTTGAGGTGTTGGTGTTGGTGGAAGTGGTGGTCAATGCCGACTCCGTCCATCTTCAGGGGTGTTGCAGGGTTCCTCGTCGCCAGCAATTCGTCGTTTTTTCCCTCCTCTTGCCACTCCTTCCCGTTCACTCGTTTGCGCCAATTGCTGCCTCTGCCGCGCTGCCAGCTGCAGACCGCCGAAAATACTATGGATGGTATCCAATCAACGGGGAATTCGAAGATTGGGCCGAGATAAAGAGACGGCCGATATCGCGAGGGGAAGAGGACGCGATGTTGGGTGCGGTCACTGCGGTGCGCTTGGACAAGACGTTGTGGTTGCGCGGGTCTAGAAGCCTGGGTGGCACCGGCTGCTATCGGTCGGCTTTTGAGCCTTTGAGTCATGGGTCGCGAAGCTTCCAGCACAAAACCGGCCCCGCCCCGCAGTCTTGTTCGATACTCGAGAACTTTCGAGCAGCCACCACCTGCAACTTCTCAACCGCCAAACACCCCTGGCCGTACTATTACTCCGCGTTGATTAGCCTGCAGCTACGGACCGCATCGGCGTCCAGAAACGGTTATCGGTTTTACTCTCGATCCTCCACGCTGCTGACCATGGCCGAAGTCGAGTGGACTGGGCCCCGCGTCCGCAAGACGTTCCTCGACTATTTTGCAGAGAGGGGCCATTCGATCGGTAAGGCGCCGCCAACCCGCTGCAGCACGCATGGCACTTTGCCCACGATCACAGGACGTCTTTCTTTGGGATTACTGTCTCAAGACAAATTCGCACATCGTTGGGATTCAAACATGTGAACTTGGCTGACATGCTGCCCCGCAGTGCCCTCGTCCTCGGTCGTCCCTCACAATGACCCCACCTTGCTCTTCACGAATGCGGGCATGAACCAGTTCAAGCCCATTTTCCTCGGGACAATTGGCAAGACTGAGCCCTTGGCCCAGCTGAAGCGTGCGGTAGACACACAGAAGGTGAATTGCAGGCCTAGATCTTGTCTGGTTTGGGCTCTAGGCTGACTTTTGCAGTGCATCCGTGCAGGTGGCAAACACAACGACCTCGACGATGTCGGCAAGGACAGCTACCACCATGTGAGTGCCGTCGTCCTACGACACCTTCCACGGCCTCCTTGGCTAACACACGGCAGACATTCTTCGAGATGTTGGGCAACTGGTCCTTTGGCGACTACTTCAAGAAGGAGGCGATTCAATGGTCGTGGGAACTCCTCACAAAGGTTTACGGCCTTGACCCGAACCGACTCTACGTCACATACTTCGAGGGCAACCCTGCCATGAACCTCGAGCCGGATCTCGAGGCCAAGCAGCTGTGGCTCGACGTCGGTGTCCCCGAGGACCACATCCTGCCCGGCGACATGAAGGACAATTTCTGGGAGATGGGCGACCAAGGGCCGTGCGGTCCTTGCAGCGAGGTTCACTACGACAAGGTTGGGGGGCGGAACGCTGCGCACCTTGTCAATCAGGACGACCCTCTCGTGGTGGAGGTGTGGAACAACGTCTTCATGCAGTTCGACCGCCAGCAGGACAAGTCCCTCAAGCCCCTGCCTGCGAAGCACATCGATACCGGCATGGGTTTCGAGCGACTAGTGTCTGCTCTCCAGCACAAGACGTCTAACTACGCGACCGATATCTTCACCCCGCTGTTTGCGAGGATACAGGAGGTGACTGGCGCTCGGCCGTACACGGACAAGTACGGCAAGGACGATGTCGACGGAATCGATACTGCATACCGTGTTGTCGCCGACCACATCCGTCTGCTCTCGTTCGCCATCGCCGATGGTGCTGCGCCCAACAACATTGGACGCGGTTACGTGGTCAGGCGTGTCCTCCGGAGAGGTGTGCGGTATGCCCGCAAGTATTTCCAGGCCGAGATTGGCTCCTTCTTCTCGAGCATCCTTCCGGCGCTGGTCGAACAGATGGGCGAGCAATTCCCCGAGCTCAAGAAGAAGCAGGAGGACATCAAGGAGATTCTCGATGAGGAGGAAGTGGCCTTTGCCGTCACCCTGGATCGCGGCGAGAAGCAATTCGAGAAGTATGCCGCGCTTGCGGTGAAGTCCGGGGAGAACAAGCTCTCTGGTGCCGATGTGTGGCGGTTGTACGACACTTTCGGGTTCCCCGAGGATCTGACAAAGCTGATGGCTGAGGAGCGTGCCCTCACCATCGACGAGGCAGAGGTCGAGGTTGCGAGGGAGAAGGCGAGGGAGGCGAGCAAAGCCGTCAAGGAGGCTGTCCAGACGTTCCCCAAGCTCAACGTGCACCAAATTGCCGAGCTGGAGAACACGGTCAACCTCCCGCGGCCAGATTGCGAAGCCAAGTACGAGAAGGGCGACGCGAAGGGCAAGGTCCAGCTCGTCTTCACTGGCACCGAGTTCCGCACGACGAGCAAGGAGCTCCCGCCCAAGACCCCCCTCGGCCTGTTGCTCGACAGGACAAACTTCTATGCCGAGTCCGGTGGTCAGGTTGCGGATACCGGCAGGATCATTATCGACGGCGTCGCCGAGTTCAAAGTTCTTGACGTGCAGGAGTTTGGCGGCTACGTTGTGCACAACGGCTACCTCGAGTACGGCGAGCTCACCGCCGGCGACGAGGTGATCTGCGAGTACGACGAGTTGCGGCGCCAGCCCATCAGGAACAACCACACCGGCACACACGTTCTTAACCACGCTTTGAGAGAGGTGCTTGGCGAGGAGGTCAACCAAAAGGGTTCGCTCGTCGACCAGGACAAGTTGCGCTTTGATTTTAGCCACAAGAGCCAAGTCAGCTTGGAGGAGATCAAGAAGATCGAGGACATGTCAAATGCGGACATTCGGAGGGACCTCAAGACGTACGCCAAGGATGTCGACTTGGATTTGGCGCGCGAGATCGAGGGCGTGCGTGCTGTCTTTGGCGAGACGTACCCCAACCCCGTGCGTGTCGTGTCGATCGGCGTGGACGTCGACGAGCTCCTCAAGAACCCCAAGAACCCCGAGTGGCGCAAGGTCAGCGTCGAGTTCTGCGGCGGCACCCACGTCGAGGCGACGGGTCTCATCAAGGACCTCATCATCGTCGAGGAGAGCGGCATCGCCAAGGGCATCCGGCGCATCGTTGCCTACACGGGCGACGGCGCGCACCAGGCCCAGCGCGACGCCAAGGTGTTCAGCGAGAAGCTCGACCACATCGAGGCGCTCGAGTTCGGCGCGCAAAAGGCGGCCGACATCAAGGCGGCCGCGGTCGAGCTCGACGCGCTCACCATCTCGGCGCTGACCAAGGAGGAGCTGCGCCAGCGGTTCGCCAAGATCCAGAAGGTGGTGGTGGACGAGCAGAAGAAGCGCCAGAAGGCCGAGAGCAAGACGGCGCTCGACACGGTGCAGGGCCACTTCAAGAAGGACGAGAACAAGGAGGCCAAGTTCTTTGTCGGCCACCTCCCCATCTCGGCCAACGCCAAGGCCATCGCCGATGTCATGACCTACTACAAGTCCAAGGACAAGGAGCGCACTGTGTATGTGTTTGCCGGCAGCAAGGAGGACGCCGTCATGCATGGCGTCTATGTTGGCACGGTAAGTTCAACTCGAGCACTATTGTTACGAGGGGCGTTTACTAATATTTTTGCAGCACCTCTCCTCCAAGGGCATCACGGCCGAGCAGTGGACCGCCGCCGTCACGGACGTCATTGGCGGCAAGACGGGCGGCAAGGAGCCCAGCCGCCAGGGCGCGGGTGCCGAGCCGGCCAAGCTCGACGAGGCGGTTGCCAAGGCGGAGCAATGGCTGACGGAGAAGATGAAGGAGCTCAACATTTGAATTTGCTGGTCATGGTGCTAGTCGTGAGGGAAAGGGGTTCAAATAATTGTGGTAATGGCTTTGCTCCGTGGTGATTTTATGAGACTATTATATGTTTCGAGGAAGGGCGAGATATCCTAGGTTTTAGACTGGTGAAATGAGGAGACAAAACTTGGAGCAATCCTAGCGGGTTCCTGGCGTTTGGGGGTGTTTGGGGTGGTACGTTGGCTTTGAGTATGTTTGAGGCAGGTTCATGTCCAGGTCCAGCCAGGTTCAGTTCAGGTCCAGGTTCAGGTTCGGGTCAGTATCAGTTCAACTTCAGCGTCATGCCCGACAATCTGGCGGGTTGGCAAGGGTTGTATTGTTACAAGAGCGTTTGCACGTACGCCTGACTTTTTTACACAGTAAACATCACACTGGCATTCTTGTACCATGTCAGGAGCGGGTTTTCGCCGCTCTGCGTCTCGGTGTCCTCGACGTACGCCCACCGGCGCATGAACTCCTCGTGGGTGAGCACGCGGGTCAGCTTGCCCGTGATGGCCTGGTAGGTCGCCTCGGCGGTCTGGAAGTTGGTGGGGAACATGATGTCGAAGTAGCCCTGGTGGACCTGGAGGGTAATGTTAGTTTTTTCGGGCATTCCTTGTCAAAGAAGCATCTTGGCTGGCTCGCGGGCTTACCAATGGCGTGGAAACGGGCACCGGCCGTCGCTGGAACCGCGTCTGCACGATCGGCGCGTTCAACCCCTTGGTCGCGTCCGGCAGCGAGTGGAAGTCGCTCGTCAGCAGCCGGTGGGCGGGGAAATACCGCCCCAGCACGTCAAAGAACTGCATCAGCCGCGTGGGTATGTACTCGGGCGGACTGAGGTTGGGCGCAAACGGCTTCTGCGCCGTGAGCCAGCGGCCCAGGCGGGTTGATGGGTACGGCACCTTGTACCGGCCCCCCGTGGCGGCGTCCCGGACGCGGATGTAGCGGGCGGCGACTGGGTCGAGGTGGGGGGTGTAGAACTCGAAGAAGTCGCCGTTGTCGTCGATCATGACCATGCCTTGGAGCGGCTTCAGAGTTTCCATGTCGTAGCGGATGACGTCGTGGGCGAAGTTGTCGAAGACCTCGAACGCGAGGAAGAAGCAGGGCGAGGGCACGGGGTGCGTCCAGTCGAAGATGGACTGATTGATGATTTCCACCTTGTCCGCGTGGCCGCGCGCGGCGAAGGACTGCATCAGCTGGGAGTTCTGGAGGGTGGCGAGCTGGGTACTGATCTCGATGATCTTGTACTTGGTGCGGTCGTAGACGGCGGGGTCGACGTCGCGGATGTGGTCGAGGATGTTGAGCATGAGGGTGCCGCGGCCGGCGCCCATCTCGTATATGATCAGGTCATGGTAAGGGTAGGTGGTAAGCTTGTAGTTGGCGATCAGGTAGCGTGCAATGGACTCGCCGTAAAACGGGCGGAAGAGCTCGGTGGGTGTGTACCACAGCTGGCGGGTATCGCTTGGGGACACGGCATCGAGCGAGTTCTCGAACTCGACGTAGCGACGGGACAGTAGGGCATCGAAATCGAGCTCGTCGTATAATGAGGGGAAGTCGAAGGGCTCGCCGGGCGAGAAGATAACGACTTGTTTCGAAAAGTAGCCGTAGTTTGGGTTGTACAGACTGTCTGAAACGGTAGAAGGGATGGATGTCAGCGCGTGTTCCATCCCAGATGATCAATTGGCCCCCCCGATCCCACACAATCCCACATTCGCTAACCCACCTTCTATAAAGTCCCGCATCAGCATCTTGACCCTGCGCGGCCTCTCCTTGCGCCCGCGGAGGTCCATGGCGGTCAGCATGGGGTACTTCTGGAACTCCTCCGACATGTCGTGTTGGAAAATGTCGGTCCGCTGCTGCCAGTTGTTCTCGGCCTGGGGCGTGCCTGCGCCCGGCCCGCCGCGGCCGCGGCTCACATAGGAGCGGTGCTGATGGTGTTGTTGCAGGTGCCGCAGCTGTTGCTCGTGGAGCCGTTGTCGGCGCACATCTCGGAGTGCAGTGGCAAGCGTCGCTAGATTTCGTCGCGATTGGCAAGCCGGATGGCGCCGAAACAGTTGGCGGAACAATTGAGTGACGATGGGAGAGTCCATGGTCCCAGCGGGGGGGTCGCTGGCGAGGACGTCGATGACTCTAGACAAGATGCGACAAGCTGTCAGCTGCAGCAATCACAGCTCATTGACGCTCTGGCCTGCCGATCGGGGGTCGACTTTTTCGACGTGGCCCGAGCTCCCTGGCGGCGGCACGCGAGCTCACCCGCGGGGTTCAGCCCCACAACCCTGGATCCTTCGAGACTGGGGTCTGCTTGGGCAGCCTTGGCGGTGCTGCAGTCCAAGTACTGTACAGTAGCGCAGAATGACATCAAGCTCGGGGAAAACGCCAAATTCAACATTCAACTGGAGGCCAACTTGGATTTTCGCAACACGTAAACTCACTTTTTGCTCAACTTAAATCTCTTTCTCTTCTGTCAAGACGTTCATATTTTTCTCACATTTTGAGAGAGAGCCTTTGGAGCGGACGGCGTTGGGCTCAAACATAAAATGCGGCAATGTCCCTGAGCGACCACCCTCGAGTCTACGGCACCGCCGCCCTGACGGTAGCCTTCATTGCCGGCATTTTTGTGACACTGGGGTTCAAGGACCTCTATCCAGAGCTAGAAGCGCGCTATGAACGCCGCAAGAAGCGGTCAAGACGGGGCAGCCTCTTCTTCGGGCCCGTCAGCCTCGAAGACCGCGAGGAATCCTCCCTCTCCGTGACCAACTACGACCGCGGCAATGGCATCGCCGACGGCATCGAGGGCACCATTGGCAACACGCCACTTATCCAGATCCGCAGCCTCTCCGAAGCAACAGGCTGCATCATCCTCGCCAAGGCCGAGTTCCTCAACGGGGCCGGCGGCAGCCCCAAGGACCGCGTGGCCCTCAACATGATCCAGGTCGCCGAGGAGCAGGGCCTCCTCTCCCCGGGCCGCGGCGACACCATCTACGAGGGCACCGTCGGCAGCACGGGCATCTCCCTGGCCGTGCTAGCCCGGGCCCGCGGCTACAAGGCCCACATCTGCATGCCCGACGACATGGCCGTCGAGAAATCCGACCTGCTGCACCACCTGGGCGCGACCATCGAGCGCGTGCCCGTGGCGCCCATCACGGACCCGGGCCACTTTGTCAACCTGGCCCGGTCGCGCGCGCGGGAGCACACGGCGGCGGCGGACACCCCCTCGCGGGGCTTCTTCGCCGACCAGTTCGAGTCGCTGGCCAACTACTCCGCGCACATGAAGACGACGGGCCCCGAGATCTACGCGCAGACGGGCGGCGGCCAGCTCGACGCCTTCGTCGCGGGCGCCGGCACGGGGGGGACCATCGCGGGCGTGGCCAAGCACCTCAAGGAGGAGCGCGGGCTGTCGGCGCTGCGCGTGGTGCTCGCGGACCCGCAGGGCAGCGGGCTGTACAACAAGATCCGGCACGGCGTCATGTACTCGGCGACGGAGCGCGAGGGCACGCGGCGGCGGCGGCAGGTGGACACGATGGTGGAGGGCATCGGGATCAACCGCGTGACGGAAAACTTTGAGGCCGGCCGCGGGCTGGTCGACGACGCCGTCAAGGTCACGGACGAGCAGGCCTGCCGCATGGCGCGGTGGCTGGTTGAGCGCGACGGCATCTTTGTCGGCAGCAGCAGCGCCGTCAACTGCGTCGCCGCCGTCGTGACGGCGCTCAAGATGCCCCCCGGCAGCCGCGTCGTGACCATCCTGTGCGATTCCGGAACGAGGCATCTCAGCAAGTTCTGGAAGCACATTGCGGCGATGGGGCTGGAGGATGAGACGCAGGAGCAGGACGGGGATTTGCTGGCCGTGTTGGGGCTCCAAGATCTTCAGAGGTAGCGAGGTAGCTCGGAATTCGGCTGTACAATTAGCTAGATTGATACCCAGAGTTGCCAATGTATTGACGCCATTTAACTACCTATTCCGGTATTTTGGAAAATTCCGTGGTATCCTTCGCGTGGTATGTACAAACTGCCCTCCTTATCTAACCCCTACTTTGAGGAATAGAATACCCCTTTCCCAAAACCAGGCACCATCATGCCCCTGTTATCATGCAGAGGCACAGCAAAATATCCTTTCCTTTGACTCCTTTAACCAGATACTCCGTCGCCCAGTCACACCCAGCAAAAACCAGACCGAAAATAAGAGGGCACCTTGGCTTATTTGGATGCATGCCTCTACATTTACAGGACCAGATCTTCACAACGGAGACCCAATGACCCGGTTCCGAAGCGCACCACACCGCACGCGTCTCGAAATGCAAAAACTCCCCACCGTGACCCCTGAAAGGCTGAATCCAGCCGTGAATTGCGCCCAGACCAGAAGGGCGACCGGGAAAAAAAAGAAAAACAAAACAAGAATTGAAATGAAACCCCCGGACGAGTCTGATTTACGAAAACTGATCTTTACATTAGCATTTACGGCACAGCTGGACCACCACAGAGCACTCACCTTCCAGCGGTGCCCGCAAACGGTGCACTCGCAGAATGTCGTCATGGGCTCATCGGCCGAGCGGGTTTGGGCCTGGCTGTACGAGACCTTATGCTGCTTGCACTTGCCGCACTGCAAAGAGTCGCTGATGGACCTCTGGGCCATGGGCACCTGCGCCTTGAGCATGTTCTCGCGCTCCAGCTCACGGTCGCGGGCGCGCTGGGCGTCCGAGGCCAGCTCCTCGTCCGTCATGACGACGAACTTGTCGGGCGCGATGTCGCCGCGCAGCACGCGGCGGCCCAGCTCCGGGTTGTCCTTGCGCTTCAGGCTCGTCATGAGGCCGCGGATCTTGTTGCGGTACTCGGCCGTGTCCTTGTACACGGCGTAGGCGGCCGCCTCGACCTCCATGGCGTGCTGCAGCACCTCCTCGATCGACGCCGTCGCGCGGAACGCCAGGCCGTTGTAGAGCACGCCGATGCTACCGTCGCGCGCCTTGTTGCCCGTCCGCGCGATGTCGACATTGTCCACCTTGAAGTGCCGCTTCTCGGGGTCGCCTTCGTACGGCGTGCTGTAGGCCGACGACGGCGGCGCGGGCGAGTCCTTGGGCGTTGGCGACTTGCTCTGCTCCAGCTTGCGCTTCTTCAGCTCCTTGGCGGCGTCCACGTTCTTCCGCCATTTCGAGACGATCTCGTTTGCCAGTCGCGCAATGTCGCGGTTCGCGTTGTGCCGCAGCTTGCCTACCGAGACGCCGGCCTTTGTGGACTGCAGGTCGCTGCGGTGAGCATGCCGCCCCCAGAACCCAGGAGGAGGAGGAGGCCGGGCTGGGGCAGACTTACACGAAGCTGGTCCTCGGTCGGCGCTTTGTCATTCTTCAGCTCCTCCAGCATCCCGATGACGACGGAGGGAGGCTCGGCGGCGACGGCCTTGTTCAGCGTCTTGATGCGCTTGCTCAGTGTTTGGTCGTCCATTTTGCGATCGGGTCTGCTGTTTCTTGCGACGGTTTCGTGTCTCGGGTTGGTCGGCGGTTCGCAGCGAGAAGCGAGGAGCTGGGGCGCTGGGTGCTAATGTCTGGAGGGTTCCGAAACCCAATACCAGATGGCTGGTCCTGCAAATGAGGTTATGCTGCGCGCGAGGGATATCGAGAGCGAGACTCGGCACGGTGTGGGCTCGGAGGAAGAAGAGTTGGACGTGGGCGACGTGGAATGGATCCTGGAAGCAAGCAACTGCAACTTTCCTGAATCGGCAGAGCACAAAAGAGGCCGCGGTGATCTGGATCGCGTGCCCCACCTCCGATAGCCGTGCGCAACCTGAAGCTGCCCACTTTTATCCGGAGTTTATCCGGCATTTTGACCTCACCTGGCCAGAAGGAGCAACTCACTCTCAGAGTCTGAGTCTCCGACCCAGACTTCCTTCCAGGTTTGACGAGAGAGGAACGGAACCATTCGAGTTTTTTTTTCCTGTGAAATATTGCATGGCTTTTGGTTCCTTCACTTAACAACATCAGACTCTCTTCACGTTCTACAGACATTCTCAATTAACCATTACCTTCCCACCAACCCCATGCTTCATGATGAAGCTCATCGATTGCAGTACTAATACATCAAACCCTGGCATCATGCAAGTTTGGGGCGACCAGACCTGACGCCGTAGCCGGGCACACAGTAGGCACGCCCGGGTTCACCCCCTTCTCCTCCCCCAAGTCCTCCGCAATCGCCTTCTCTCTGTCGCCAACCGCGTCAGCCCTGACCGACTTCCACTGGATGAAACACGAGATGATGGCAGACAGGGCCCCAAGCGGGATCGACACGGTAAACACCCTGGTGAGCGCCTTGTTGTATATCTCCAGCATCACGGGCAGGTCCTCGGGAGGCACCAGGTGACGGAACGACGCGGCGCCGCTGTCGATGAGCTTCTTGATGTCGAGGCCGTCCATGAGGTTCGCCGATGTGGCCTGGAGCAGCTGGTTTTGGAACACGCTGTTCCCCACCGAGAGGAACACGGCGCCGCCGAGCGACTGCGACGCCACCACGGCCGCCGTGGCGATGGCCATGTCCTCGTAGCCGAGCACCGTCTGCACGGCCGTGAAGCCCTGCTGAATCGCGATGCCGAACCCGGCGCTCGTCACCACTTGGAAGCCGACCCATTGCGCCGTCGTCGTGTCGACCCGCAGCAGCGTCATGAGCCCCAGGCCGACGGTGCCGATGGCGCCCCCGAGCACGGCCGGAGGCGTAACGTAGCCGAACTTGGAGACGAAGACGGCGGCCACCAGCGAGAATGCAGCGTTGACCACGAAGTAGGGGATCATGTTGACCCCCGACTGTATGGCGCTCACTCCGCGGATTGCCTGGAACCAGATGGGCAGGAAGTAGGTCAGGTTGATCAGCGCCGCGTAGATCATGAAGGCCATACCGCACGACGCCGCCACGCTGCGCTGCATGACGATCCGGGGCGGCATCAAGGCCGCATCGCCTTTCCACCATTGCCACACGATGAAGATGATGGTGACCACGCCGGAGCCGGCGAGGAGCCCAATGACCTCGGCGCTGGACCAGGCGATGCCCTGCGTGGTGCGCTCGAGGGCGAGGAACAGCATGATGGCTGCTCCCAGAAGCAGCATGTTCCCGCCCATGTCCAGGGCCAGGAGCCGCTCCACAAGCCCGCGGCGTGCATTCCTGGTTTTCGTTGGATTGAAGAACAAGACTAGCGCCACCGCGGTTGCACCTCCGACCGGGAGGTTGACGTAAAAGCACCAGCGCCATGACTGCACCGTCGTCAGCATATCATTCTCCTACAAAGCAACGGCAAGGGGCGACATACTACAAGATCTGTGAAGACGCCGCCAAGGAGAGGCCCTGTGGTGGCTCCGACGCCGAACCTCGGTCAGGTCAGCAGACGCGTTGCAAAGCGAGGAATCGGCTACTTACATGGTACCGACGATGGCCATGAAGATCGGGCGCGTCTGGAGCGGGACGGCTTCGACCACGACCACAAAACTCCCCGTCAGAATCCCTGCGCTGCCGAGGCCCGCAATTGCTCGCCCGATGATCAGGGCGATGGAGTTCGGTGCCACTCCGCAAAGCAGCGAGCCGACTTCGAACAGAAACAAGGCCGTCAGGTACGCCTTCTTGACCGAGAAGAGCATGAAGATGCGCCCGAACAATGGTTGAAAGGCGCACGCCGTAAGCAGATACGCCGAGCCATACCACCCAATGTCCGGCGTCGACTGGAACTCGTGTGTGATGTACGGGACAGCCTAGACGGATACCGGTCAGCATATCAGAAATGGAACTGCCGTCACCTCGTCATCCGTCGTCTCGTCTTACCGTGGATATGATGGTCCGGTCAATCGAGACCAAGAACTGGGCACACATGAGGCCGACCATCAAGCATACGAGGCGGAACCCCGTGACAAAACCTCGCTCGTCCCCGCCGGGGCTTGATGCTGAAGTCTTGCGCGGCCATCTCAGCTTGCCCTTCTTTGCGCCATCTTCAGTCTTCTGCTCCCTCGACGCCGGACCGGGTTGCGGAAACGAGGGCTCAGATACTGCTTTGAGGCTGGTGCGCAATGGCCATGGCGAGGCGCGTCCAAGGGTTTCTTCGCCAGAGAACTCTCTGAGCGGCTCTTGATTGTCGCCAGCGTGTCCACCCATGTTCTCCGCTGGTGGATCGAAGTTTTGGGGGTATTCCACGCAGGAGAAGCATTCGATGGGCGGCAGTTGAGGTGGTGACTCGGTCGGGCGTTTGATTCTGTTTGCAGACATTCTGGCTGAGAGAAAGATACGGGCACGGTGGAATGAAGCGTCGAGGGTGCGGGAGTTCTCTCGACCAGAGTTTCGGTGGATGATGGGCAGAGTATGGCCGTCGAAGCGGCAGTCTTCGCTGCTTGGTCTACTTCTCCTACACCAAGCCATCCCTTTTGGGCACACTGTCCGGTTATCAGTCACAGTTGCAGATGCTGCACCGGCATGTGAAGCCCCGACGCAAGCTTTCGTCATCCCTCGCAGCTCAACAAGCCGGCATCGCGTCCGCTTCTGCCGCTATCCGCCTCCGGTCGGTTTTCTACGGCATAGGCCCTGCGCTCCATGGCCTTCACGAGCCTTTTGTGTTTCCGCATATGTCCGCGAGTCGATATTCCAGAAGGGCGCTCAAGGGACACGGCGCGGTTGTCTATGGCTCTCGCACCGGGGTTACCGTGCTGGTTTTGGAGCAGCCGGGCTGTCGACCAGTTCCATCCTATCAACTAATTCCATAAACACTCCTCAACAAACGCAAGGAACGAGTCGGATCGATATTGCCCCCGAGGCCATGGGACAGCAGGAACTTGGGGCTTCCGTGCATTAGCTCGGCGGCGCGGGTAACTCTCGTGGTATCAGCTGCTCTGCGTCCTCACATGTGCATTGCAGCAGCTAAAGCACTCGCGACGCTGCAGCTGTTGGCGCAACCGTCTCACGGCACTGGAATCCGCTGGGAAACAGGGTTTCCTGCGTTCAGCAACTGGCAATACCTGATCGGTAGTATGCAAAAGGGGCGTCTTGCAGTCCGATGACGCTGGTCTCGAAAGACGGAAAGGAAAGGCTTCGCAATCAGCACCCGCGCAGCGGCCGCAGTTGTGTGTATAAAAAGCCCGCTCGTCCAGCTCCTCCTCCCCTCGTCTTTTCTTGTTGCCTCTCTCGACAAAAGCCATAACTCTCAACCTTGACCCGACAACCCTCAATCCAACACATCAAAGGCACATTCCCCTGAAACTCCATCATGTCTCCTACCAACACTCCTGTCCCTGTCCTCGCGTTCGCATCAGCATCAACCTACTACTGCGCGAGGAAGTCGGATCTGCCCGTCTGGCCGTCGGCGCCACTTGTGATGATTACAATCATCGGCGCCTACTGGGTCATTTGGCGATCGTGGCTCTTCCCCACCTACTTCTCCGAGCTGCGACATGTTCCGACCGTTCAGGGCTTTCCCCTCTGGGGCCAGCTCATTCCCATCATCTTCGAAGAGTGCGGTCTGCCGCAACGCCGCTGGCACAGACAACACGGCCCCATCATCCGCTACTTCTTCCCCCTCGGCTGCGAAAGGCTGTCCGTCGCCGACGACATGGCCATCCGGCACCTGACAGTCAAGGATCCCTACAACTTCCCCAAGCCCCTGCGCGCCAAGCTGTGGATGGTCCGCATTCTCGGCGAGGGCGTGCTCCTGGCCGAAGACGTGGAGCACGCGAGGCAGCGGAAAACGCTCAACCCAGGCTTTTCCATCTCAGCCATCCGCACCTTCACGCCCATCTTCTGGCAGAAGGCACTGCTGATGGCCGACCTGCAGCGGGGGGAGATGGAAGAAGCTGGCAAGTCGTCCATCTCGTTCGAGGTCCTCGAGTGGCTCAACCGGTGCACTCTCGACATCATCGGCCAGGCCGGTTTTGGCTACGACATTGGCTCGCTCGAGGATGCCACGCTGCCCATCCGCCACGCGTACCGCCTGGTGTTCAACTTTGACCTGTCTTCGCGCGTCCTGCACGGCCTCCAAGCCTTCTTCCCAAAGTCGAAGCACATCCCGGCCCAGATGAACCGTGATATGGAGGAGGCCCGCCGCATCATCCAAAACGAGGCGACGACCATCATCAACGAGAAGCTCGAAGAGGCCGAACAAGCCACCAACGCCAAGGACGTCCTGGCGCTCATTGCCCAGGAGAACCTCAAGTACAAGGACAAGGGCGAGCCGGGCCTGTCCTTCGAGACCATGCGCGACCAAATCATGACGTTCCTCGCCGCCGGTCACGACACCACAGCCACAGGCACCGCCTGGACAATCCACCTGCTGTCGATCCACCCGGAGATGCAGGACCGCCTGCGCGAGGAGATCAGACGGTACATGCCCTTCCTCTTCGACCCCACCTGGACCTACGACCGGAGCATGATCCTCACGGACCCGGACCGCCTGCCCTACCTCGACAACGTCTGCCGCGAGTCGCTCCGCTACATCCCGCCCATCCCCATGACGGTGCGCGAGTCGGTCGCCGACGACGTCATCGAGGGCTACAAGGTCCCCGCCAAGACCGTCCTGTACATGCTCGCCAACGCCATCAACCGCATGGAGTGGTTCTGGGGCGACGACGCCGATGTCTTCGACCCGGACCGCTGGGACAACCTCCCCAAGACGGTCGTGCCCAACTCCTTCATGACCTTCTTGCAGGGCCCGCGGGGCTGCCTCGGGCGCAAGTTTGCCGAGGTCGAGATGAAGGTGCTGCTGTGCGTCCTGCTGAGCAGGTGGAAGTTTGAGCGCGACTATACCACGGAAGACCCGGAGGACTGGAAGATGTGGCGTCTGGTGCTGCGGCCCAAGGAGGGCATCACGGTTGTGGCGACGCCGGTGGAGAAGAGTATGTTCTACTAATCCTCCTGGGCGGGGGGGTGTTCTGTATTTTTCTGTAAAGTAGGCTTAGCGGCAGTGGTTCTTGGGGTGTGTAGCCGCCATCGACAGGGCTAGGCTACCTGTAATGATAATTCTAATGGTGTTGAGTTGCACCTGTCCTCAACGACGAAGGGCTTTGTCTCGTGACCCCGGGAGAAGACCGTCCTGCCCGCAGCCTCTTGACCTTGGCGTCTGACAATGACAGACCGGACTGGTCGCATCGGCCACCGCGGTCTGGCCTCATCCTTTCTACTTCTTCTGATCGGGATCAGCCGATTGCGTCGGTGCTCACCCGCACACTCCTCAAGACGAACCAGGAGACCCCCGACTTTTTTGCAGTCCTATGTCCCTCCCCGAGGGCGCAACCGCCGACAATCTCAAGTTCGAGGCGGATTCGGACTTTGAGGAGGAGGTTGGTCGGCACTGGCGGTGGCGGCTGGGGTGCGGGCGGTGCGGGCGGTGCCACCCACGCTCAAGTCCATGTAGTTCGTTCGACCTGTAATTGGGTCTACTGAACAAAAGACCGCGGCTTTCACGACACTGGCCTGCCTTTTCTACCTTTACCCAGCATCGTTGATGTTCTCTGATGACTTGATGGACCAGGCGTATCTGTCCCAGAGATGAGGCATGGCGGTGAGTGACTGACTAACTAACTGGTTAACCTCCCAGCTTCCATCCCAACCAACCCTACACCAATATCCCATCTTCCCTCCCGGATACCTGCCTCCTTTTCCACCACCAAGGTTTTCTGGGCCGTAGCACTTCGGGGCACTCTTGACGGTAGGAGGCCGATTTGGAAACTACTCGCGTGACGGCTGAGTTAAAACCCAAGCAGTCAAGAGGAGGATCGCCGCCGTTGCTGATGGTTGAGGTGGTTTGCGATGATTGCCAGCGGTGGAAGGCGGCTAGCCCCCTAGGCTCTACAGCAGGCCACCAGGCGTCGTCTTGTCGAGCGAGCCCAAGGCGCGGGGGAACGTAGGTAGATAGTAACGGCCCTTCCCAAGATTGTGTGTTGTTGAAGTACAAATCTACCGATGGGGCAAACCCCCCTTTTCGGGGCTTTCGTGGCCGCCAACCTCTCCACTCGACCGACGAGTGGACGCCTGATGACAGTCTGTGGGTGAGACGACCGCTTCAGCTACGGAGAACGAGTTGAGCTGTCAGCGGTGGCTCTCCCCATGTTGATGAGGGGACAGACAGCTCAGACTCGACTGTGGCTCGGCTCCCATGTGGAAGAGGAGATGATACAGAACAGTGAAAAGAAGCAAGTAATGACAATAGGTGACCAACAAGCCAGAGGGGAAGGTGGAGAGTACCTATTGAGGGTTTTGGCGCTGATGTTTGTGATAAAGAGGACGTAGGAGAGTATTCGCA
Source organism: Parachaetomium inaequale (assembly GCA_033296685.1). Taxonomy (NCBI): domain Eukaryota; kingdom Fungi; phylum Ascomycota; class Sordariomycetes; order Sordariales; family Chaetomiaceae; genus Parachaetomium; species Parachaetomium inaequale. The sequence continues at coordinate 262,356 of MU854325.1, forward strand.
TTTTGTGTGTACACCTACCTACCTTACTTTGTTATCCTCCTCGCGTTTGAACTCGTCCTCCGTAGCTGAGCAGTCGTCTCACCCACAGACTGTCATCAACTCACTGGCAAGGGGCATGGAACACATATGTTGAGTCACTGCAGAGATACCAGGTACTCTGATTACATATTACTGTTGCTACCAATACTCTCAAGCATGGTATCCAACCCTAAGCTAACCATCCCAGCCACCGACTGCCCTTCAAAGACAGTGAGTGAGCGAGGTGGGTTGACACTCGCAATCCAAAAGCAAAGACCGCCAAAATCCAAGCTTGCATCATCCACCACCACAGTCACACTTACACGTACACGGGGAACGCGAGGACCGAAAAAGCCGAAACCAGAACCGCTGCTAGTCCTTCCAGTTCTTGCCCGCCTTCTTGCGCCCCTTGGCCGCCGCCTTGTCCAGCTTCTCCAACTTTATTCTTTTCCCGCCCTTCTCGTTGATGATGGTCACGGGATTACACACGCTGATGCCCTTGCAAGTGATGTTGATGGCGCCGCTGGGCTCGTTGTACTGCACCTGCGGGCCGCCTCCTACTTGGGTGGTGGTGTCATCTGCGTCGGCGTCGGTGTCGGCGTCGGGGAACATGTCGGCTTGGTTGATGATCACCGGAGCAGGGTCGTCCGGGGTCTTTTCTGTGGCGTCATCGTTGGTGGTGTTGCTAGGGCCTGCCCAGGCCCAGGCCGGGGAGGCCGCAGCGGAGGGAGCTTGAGCGGCTTCTCCGGCTGCGGGGGCGGGCGCCTTGTTGTTGCTGTCGTCACCGTTTCTGTTGTCGGTGCCGGCGTGATGGGCGGCCGGGGCTTCGGCCGGGGAGGCCGCAGTGGCGGGAGGGGCGTTTGTCCCGTTGGTACCTTGCATAGCCTCTCGCATCCGCTCAACGTGGTCGGCGATGATGCCGAGCAAGCGCTCGAGGTCGTCAAGCACGTCCGGGTCTTCCTCTTCGGAGCCTGCGTCGTGGGCGGCGCTGGCCCGGGATACCGTGTTTCTGAGAGCAGCAAGCGCTTCTGAAAAGGCGAGCTCTTCGTCTGTGGTCCGGTCTGGGGCTGGGGCGTCGTCAATAGTAGCGGTGCCATTGAGGTCTGTTGGCGCGGCGAGGGCGCACACGGGGAGGATGGCGATAATGGAGGTGAGGATGGTGAGGAAGAGCATTGTGGCTTTTGGTCTTTCGTTTTCCTTTCCTCCGGGGAAAGTTGTCGGCGCAAGACTTGACAGACGGCTTGATCTCGGCGGGTGTGCCCTGGTTGGGAATGGAGAGGATCGCACCAAGGGAGCACTTTCCTCTTACCCTGGAGGGCCATGGGGAGCTGATCCTATCCTCAGCAACGCTGGACGCAGTCGTCCCTCCTTGCATCGCAGCTGCTCTGCAATGGCCTCCTCCTGGCATTGTGCCGGCCTCGAATGTCCGTACCGCAGAGGTTGATGACGAAGGACTGCAGACGGATGGACCTAATGCGAGGTTGACCATGCGCAAGCGGCCCCTTTGCCGGGTCGACCAGAGCCATGCACGATGGACAGACTTTGCTTGTTCTATCGGCGATGGAGGCTGCTGGGCCGCTTCTGAGCGAGTTGCCACTGTCCTCGAAGCCTCCCACTGCCCTCGAATTCCGCATCATCGCAGACGATGGGCGGCCAAGAACATGCCGAACTGCAGCTTTTCTGCACTTGCAACGCCCGTGGCATATGCAGCGGGGAATGCGAACTGCCCGAACACATGCAAGTAGGTTCTCGACGGACAGTCTTCAGCACTCTGCGGTAACAATGCGTGCTCTGCAGCCTGCACATGCATCTGCAAGGTGGACCATCTTCGAACCCAGCCACTCCCTCGCTCATTGCTGTGTTGCTGATCGTAAGGTTTGAGTGATTGCGCGCCTCCCCCTTGGGTATAAATCCCACGTCCCCCCAGCTCGAAATCCAGACCAGAAATCCTCCAGCTCAAATAAGTCCTCTCAAGAATCTGTCAAGACTCCTCATCCACGAGACTCTCACCCATACCCATCAGAAACCATCACTCTACTTAACTCACTCACAATGCAACCCACCACTCTCACCACACTCCTCGCCACAGCCGGCCTTGTCACTGGCGCCGCCCTTCTCCCCAAGATGGAGTGAGTCAAAACCCTCCCCCGTCTCCAACCCCCCACTCCCTACTAACTCCCCATCCGCAGAGTCGGCCCCGTTATGATCAGCGACACCACCGCAACACCCGCCGCCCACCAGGCCGCGGCAACACCCAGCACCGCCACCGTCATCGAGACGATCACACGCAGTCAAACCCCAACCCTAACCCCCACAGCCAACGCCGAGGAGATGATGCCGGCGGTCTCCCGCCCCGTAATCACCACCTCAGCCGTCTCCCCCCACCACCTCCAAGCCCGCGCCGAAGACTGGCGCGCAGCGCGCGACAAGGCCATCTCCCGCGGCCGGCAGGCCGGTTCGCGCGGGCGCGCAAAGGGCGCCGAGGGACGGCGAAAGGGCCAGGCTGCCGCCGCCAATGATAACGAGCGCCGTGGCTGGCAGGAGGACGTGGCGTCGGCCAAGTCGCTGGCGGCGTCGTACCGCGCGTCCGCGTCGTCGGTGGCGGCGTCGGCGCAGGCCGAGGCGTCGAGCGCGGTCGCCGAGTGGAGGGATCATTCTTCTTCTGCTGATAATGGTGAGGAGAGTCTTGACGAGCAGCAGTCTCAGCACAACAACAACAACTCCACGGCTGTGCCTGAGCAGCAGCAGCCTCAGCAGCCCAGCAACGCCACGGTCGTGCCTGAGTCGTCGGCTAATGCCACTACTGCGCACGAGGAGCCGCGCCCCTCTGAGGTGCCCACCGTGCAGGTCAACGGGGCTGAGGCGCAGCCGATGGACATCACTAGCGTTGTGGTTGCTGGCTTTGCGGTTGTGGCTGCTGCTTTTGGGATGATGTGACTGGCTTTCGGTTTCCTTCTTTCCTTCTCCGTACCTATGTCGGGGATGTCAAGGGCCCATCGCAGGGCACCATAGTTGCACGGGTCATTGAGGGAATGCAGTCTGGCAAGCAGAATACAGTAGGAATACATTTGTAATGTTTAGTGGAACACCTGTTTTTCTATCCCACCCCGTGATCTAGTACAGAAAAGCTCAGTGGTGACGTACCCAGTTCGTTGTACAAGTAATAATACACGGCGAAGACGCCCTCGAGCCGACCATCACTTCTTGCTGAGGAAGGCAAGGTGGTACGTCTCGAGCTGCTCCTTGGTGATCCGCCCAGGGCTCTTGACGGTAAGGTCCTCTCCCTTCATCGACTTGGGGAACGCAATGACGTCGCGGACTGAGTCGGTGTATGTAAGCACGGCGACAAGACGGTCGAATCCGAGGGCAAAGCCCGCATGGGGTGGGCAGCCGGCACGGAGAGCCTCGAGAAGGTGCGAGAACTGAGCCAGGCCTGCGTCGGTCATCTTGAGGATCTCCCTCATGATGTACTCTTGCATCTTGGCCACGTGGATACGCCGGCTGCCGCCGCCCAGCTCGACGCCGTTCACGACCAGATCGTAGTGGTCGGCCCGCGCCTTCAGGGGGTCCGTCGCAAGCAGTTCGACGTCCTCGTCCGTCAGCGGCGCGGTAAAAGGGTGGTGAGTCGCCGAGAAGCCCGCTTGGCCGCCCTGGCCGGGGTCCGTCTCGTTATCGGGCGTGAACATGGGGAAGTTGGTGACCCAAAGGAACTGGAAACTCAGATCTCGGGGCAGCAGCTTCTTGGACACGGCTGCCTGGTACACGAGACTTCTGAATGTCCCCAGCGCTGTCGAGCCCCCGTGGAATGGCTTGTCCTCGCGGGCCTGGAAGACAAGTACATCTCCGTCTTCCAGGTCGGCCAAGCCGGGGATTTCGCCGCTCTCCAATGCACCCGCGCCCTCAAAGCCGAGAGGCGAAAGGCCGCGGAGGGGCTTAGAGGAGTCAACCATGAGGGCGACTGGGGCACCCTCTGGATTTTGGGCGAGAGCCGGAGGAAGCGTCTTCATCAATTCATCAATGAAACTCGACGTTGGAACTTGCTTCCCTTCCCCGACTTGGCCGGGGCGGAATCTGAAGGCCTCTACAACGGGTGTTTCGAGGTGGGTGATCATGGAAACAAATGATCGCGGCAGGACGTGGTCAACCCGGTTTAGCTGTCACCGTTAGTGGGTGATCACGCGACGAGCATGCGTAAGCATACCTCAAACGGAATCCGCAGATCCGGCTTGTCGATTCCAAACCTCGTCATGGCCTCTTCGTATGACATGCGAGGGAAGGGTGGCATCAGGTAACGCGACCCTGTGGTAGGATCCTCTTGATCTGCTGCTTTCTACGAGCTTGTTAGGATGGATTCTCCGAGTCTAACAGCTGTATGACATACCAAGCTCGTTTTAGGCGCAAGATACACGTCCTCGCCTTTGTCCACGACACAGAAATCCGAGTTTAGCGAGACGGCTAGGTCTGAGACGATGGACTCGACGGTCCGCATGACATCCTCGCCCGTGGCAAACGACATTTCTAGGTCCAGCTGCGCACAGTTAGTCCACTACTTCGAAGCCACAGTCATAAAGACGGTACTGCCATGCCTGTGTGAACTCAGGCTGCCTATCCGCCCGCAAATCCTCGTCTCGGAAACAGCGCGCAAACTGGTAGTATCCCCGGATGCCGCTGGCCATGAGCATCTGCTTGTACTGTTGGGGGCTCTGTGGCAGAGCGTATGCCAGGCCCGGGCGCCTCGTTGGCACCAGGAACTCTCTTGCTCCCTCGGGCGTGGACTTGAACAGAACGGGCGTCTCAACTTCGGTGAAGGCGAGGCCGTTGAGAGACTTTCTCAATTGGAAGGCTATTTGCGGCCGGACAAGCAGACGGGTGCGCAGGGGATCGGAAAACCGAATCTGCAGGTGCCGGGCCGAGGGAGGGAATTGGACGCCCTTGGAGACGATGATATCCTTGGGGAAGACGTTCAGGGGCTGGATGCTCGCCAGATCAAGGTCGATACGGAAGACTTGTTCCGGGAAACTGCCAGGTCTTGAAGACCCCTTCGGCCGTTCTGTCTCTCCATCAGTGTTGCCGTGGAGTTGGGCAACAGTGCCTGTCACGGAGACTGGGCTGTAGTGGGGGATGCCCCTGAGGTCTTGGTTCGCAGCGTGCCCGGGGCCGTCGGGCTCTTGGAAACTCGAAGTGATTTGAACAGCAGGCCCATTGTCGATCTGGATGTCGGCGAAGGCGAGCTTTGACGATTTTATCCGTTTCCTTGCAAGGAATCCGTGGACTGTGACGGTCTGTCCCTCCTTAAAGTCCTGTGCCCCCGACGGCTTCGGGAAGTCATCTTGATCGAGTCAGCACTGACTGGGCCATGGCATCCTGAGAGACGACCAAACGCATACTGTATCTGGCCCATTCCTCCCGCAGTTGCCGTCCGACGGTTTTCTGGTCGGATCCCACACTTTCGGCGACTTTTGACTGAGCAAGGCTGTGTGTAAGACGAGTGCACCTTTGTGTCCGCTTGATATGCACCAATTGAGGGCGCAGAGGGCCTCGCAAACACTTCAATTCCCGTTGCCCGAGGGCCCCCAGGCGCCGCAGCGGGATGCGCGGGAATGCCATTCGTTTTCGAGTCAAACTCGGTTTTGCGAGTTGCTCGTTTCAGTGACAGTCAGGAAGTCGCGATGAGAATGAAGCTCACGCGATGCCCCTGTTGCTCAACGGACCCACCTTTTCTCGGCCAATGTTTGGCCCGAGCAGATGCAGAGTGGGGCCACTGCCTGAGCAGCGACCTTCAAAAACAATTTGCGCCCAGCAGATTTTGAAACTTTTTCTTTTCTTCTCCATCCCTTCCATTCAAAACAAAGTGAGTGCTACCACCCCGACCAGCGAACCGACACAAGAGCTCGAGCTAACAAAATCCCAGATGATGAAAGCCAAGGTGTTCATTTGATGAAACTCCCTCCTTCTGGACCTTCCGAACTCTCCCCTCGCGGGCTCAAGTGGTTTGGTTGTGATAGAAGGTTGGGAGCATGAAATAAGCGTTCGGCACACCGACCTTGTTACTCATCGGACGCGATCACGGCATCTCTGATTATCCTGAATGCGAAGGCCTTGCGGGCGCTCAAGTGGGCGTGTTCCGCATGGTGCACCACGGAGGGGCTGAGGGTGGTGGAAAGGCACTGCAATGCCTCCAAGTGGAGGTTACACCTTGCCTTCCACTGCGCGCATCTTGCGGCAGGCCCTCTGCGATGGAATTCAAGACACGTATGATGTGTGCGACAGCAACAGGCGCACCATGTCAGATAGATTGTGGCAGCCAATTTATGTCACTATAAATGTTTGCAAACCTGGAAGTCTGAAGTCGTTGAATGCTAGCCTGCACCGCAAGCTGCCCAGGCTGTTGATCGAGATAACAATAAGAATATCGGCCTTAAACGCAAAGATAGCAAACTCCATTGGATAGCAAACTCCATTGTACACAGTACAACTGACATTGCCCCGGAGTCGACACCTGCTCCTTGTCTTCCGCCCTTGATGCCAAGGCCGTGCGCTTGCCTTGCCCGCGGCAGTTTCCTTTGACAAGGGTTCCCGGATCGACCCCTGTTTGGGGGCTTGGGCAGATTGAATCACCTTTGGTTTGTCGGCGACTCTCTCCAGCGCCTTCTGCATTTGGCCCGACCACAGCAGCACCTCAAGAACCTATCAGCTTGCCAGACCGCGCGCGACTTGGCTCAGCCCTAGCGCAGGTCAGACGCCGCCCGCTGCCCGATCGTGACCTCATCCGCGGCCGGTTCCCCATCTCCTGCGCATCGTCCAGCATTGTCGAACTCATTGAAGCGAAATCGGTGCCGAGTGTCCTGAGAGAGATTACCGTGTCCGCCAGCAGCGTCGAGGCGACCGACGACCCCGAGAGCCCGAGCCCGAGCCTGCCAGCAACAACCCCGCGTGGCCTTTGCTTGCCGACAATTCGGCAGCCATGGCGAGCTCGTTCGAGAAATCGGTCAAGGGCGCGACCAAGGTGAAGGTATGCCGCGAGCCCTTTCTTCGCCCCGTCGCAAATGCGCACCTCCGCCGACACGGGCTGCTAACCAACACCGCTGCTTCTAGGCCGCGCCCCCCAAGACAAAGTACATCGAGCACATCCTAGTCGCAACCCACGCCGGCGAGGCGGGCGTCGGAGAGGTGTTCCGGGCGCTGCAGCACCGTCTTCGCGACTCGACATGGACCATTGTCTTCAAGAGCCTGATCACAGTCCACCTGATGATCCGGGAGGGCTCGCCAGACGTGACGCTGGCGTACCTCGCCAAGCACAGGAACATGCTGGCCGTGAGCATGTTCTCCGACGGTTAGTGATGGACTCCGCTGCCCCTGACCATACCAGCAGCTGACGCTGATCCGCAATGCAGCGCAAATCCAGGGCCGAAACATCCGCCACTACTCAAACTACCTTTCCGAACGATCGCGCGCGTACCGGGAAACAAAGATTGACTGGGTGCGGGCCAAGGAAAACCGGCTGGAGAAGCTCACTGTGGAGAAGGGCTTGCTGCGGGAGACCGAGACGGTCCAACACCAGCTCACCGCTCTCCTGAAGTGCGATGTGATGGAGAACGAGCCGGAAAATGAGATCACCATCACCGTCTTCAGGCTGCTGGTACTGGACCTCTTGGCCCTCTTTCAGGCTCTGAATCAGGCCCTGATCAACGTTCTCGGTGAGCTTTCCTGCGAGGCAACCTCCGGCCATTTTTAACTGACCGATTGACAGGCCGCTTCTTCGAACTGTCCAAGACAGACGCCGAGAGGGCTATGGACATCTACCGAACGTTTACGAGACAGACCGACTACGTGGTGCAGTACCTCAGCGTCGCCAGGCAATACGAGCACCACACGAGAGTCGAGGTTCCCAAGTTGAAGCACGCCCCCGTAAACCTCGGGCGGCAGCTCGACGAGTACTTGAAGGACCCGGACTTCGAGGTCCACAGGAGGCAATATCTGGCTGAGCTGGAGGCAAAGAAGTCAAAGGGCGGATCCTCAGGGGCGTCCAAGTCGATCAAGTTTGACCTCGCAAAACCCTCCTCGAGCACAAACACCAATGAACGGCGACCGCCACCACCCGCGAAAGCAGAGCCCGCCAAGGGTCCTGATGGCGACCTCATCGATTTTTTCGAATCTATCGAGCAGAATCAGACGCCCATGGCCGTGCAGTCCCAGCCGCAACAGCAACAGCAGCAGCAGCCTCAACCACAGACGCAGATGCAGATGGGCATGTCGCCATGGGGCCCAGCACCCTTCCAACCGCAGCAACTGCCCCAACTTCAAACTGGCTTCGCCACCCAACCCACCGGATTCCAGGGCAGTGTACCTTTCCAGCAACAGAGCCAGCCCACCTTCTCCCCGACCCAACAGGCGCCTCAACAAATGCAACCGGCTTTTACCGGTGCAGGCTTTGGGGGATTCTCTCCCCAGCCGCAGGCTGGCTTCCAACCCAACTCTCTGTCCCCCATCCCACAAAAATCGGTTGCCAGCTTCCAGAATGCCGCGACGCCTGGGTTCCAGGGCCTCCAGCCACCACAGCAGATCACCAACCCGTTCCGCCAGTCCATGCTCATGAACCAGCAGACGGGCACGCCTTTCGCGCCCGCGCCTGCGCCGACGAATACCCAGCAGCGCCCCGCCACGAGCCAATCCACCAACCCCTTTGCCCGCTCATCTCCCCAGGCGGCCCAGCCATTCGGTGCCCCGACTTCCAACTCCCCGTTCCAATCGCAGCCTGCCCAGCAGCCCGCGTCACCACCTGCGCCCCTGCAGCCGCTTCAGACGGGGACGAACCCGTTCGCCAAGAACTTTGGTGCCGCCCAGCCGGCCCTGCCAACCCAGCAGCAACGGCCCGTCACGGCGGGCGGTATCCTGTCGCAGCCCACGGGCAGCACGAACCCGTTCCGGCAGGGCGCCTTCGTCAACCACAATACCGGCATGGGCTGGCAGCATAACCAGCAGGCGATAGGCGGCGGGCTGGACCAGCTCGAGACGATTCCGGTGTTCCCGCGCCCGGCGCAGCAGACGCCTTGGCAGCAATGAGGGGTTGTTGTCACAAAGCGCGGGGGCTATCATGTCGAGGGAAGGGCGAAGGGTAAGGGAAGGGGAGGTAGAGTTCGGTTGTGAGGGTACCCACTCAGTGTTCGTTCGTTTGGCAGCATCTAGCGTGGCGTTTTTCATAGGTTGTCGTTTTGGTATGGCTTTTTGCTTTGAAGGCGGGGATCAGGCCTGTTCCATGACAATTGGGGCGTGGCGGCTTGCTACAAACATTGCTTCTTTCCTCGCCGCCTCGAAAGACGGGCTTCTCTTTCGCATGCTGTTCTCAGGTAGCTGGAATCTAGACATTGGGGGGTAGGGACGGGCACTGAGCACTGTGGTTTGGTTAGGTTAGCGTTCGTTGTAAATCTAATAGTTGGTATTCATGGCTGCTGCAAACGGATCCATGATTCACTACAGCTGTTGCTCGGACGAGGTCTAGCTGGCCCGCCAGTCTCTTCCAGCTGCGACCCTGCCTAGATAGTTCGATTCAAACCTGGTATTACCCCTTTTCCAGACCTTTTCCTGGGTCCCACGAAAACGCCCAACGCTATGCATCAAAGAGAATAAAATGGCACTCAAACCAACCCCTCTAGTCCAGCTCCATGCTGTCGCCCACGGCAGCAATCCCCGCGCTGATGGTAGCAACCTCCCCGGCAGACAACCCAATGCCCACCTCCTTCTCGTCCTCGATAAAAACCCCCAACCCGGCAAACGCCTCGAACATGGCCCTCGTCGTGTACTCGTCAAAGTTGTACCCGCCCGTAATGTGCCCGGGGTCAACCTTGTACTTCTCAATCGACGGGTGCGAAAGCCCCTCGTGCACCTTATACCGGCTCGGCACGAAGTCCATCCCCCCAAACGGATCGTACGGCCCCTCGGGCGCGGGCGCCTTCTTCTTCTCCTTGAGCCCGCGAATCGACAAGCGCCCGACATCCGCCGCAGCGGTAGCCGTATTCACGGCCGCCTCGACCGCCCTGTTCGCCGCGGCGTGCCCCCGCCTCTTAAGCTGCACCCGCTGCGCGCCGCCGCCCGCGCCCGTCTCGCCCTGCGCGAGGCTGTCCAGCTCCGCCTCGCGGCTCCGCACCCGCTCGAGCTTCTCCTCCTCAGCCTCGCGCAGCGCCTCCACCCGCCTCTGCCGCGCGGCGTCCCGCTCCGCCGCCAACCGCCGCCGCGACTGCTCGTCCGCTTCCCTGCCCGCCTTGCGGTTCCGCTCAATATCCGCCTTGTGCTCCGCCTCCCACTGCCCCAGCGTCGCTTCCGCCGCGCGCCGCTGCGCGTCCCCGCCTGACACAAGATCAAACGTCAGATCCTCCACCATCTGCAGGTAATTGTTGTAGTCGCGCAGCGTCTCGAAGTCGTCCTCGGCCTGGTTGAAGACAGCGGCCACGCGCCGCCGGATGTCGACCTCGCGCTCGACGGATAAGTCCCCAAAGAAGGCGCTGCGGAAGCCTTTGCGTCGGAGCGTGCGGTGGCACCCCGCGTAGGGGCACTGGTTGGGGCCGTCGTTGAAGAGCCGGTTGACGCAGTTGGAGCACATGGAGTGGTAGCACTCTGGGTTGATGAGGAATTCCATGTCCTTGTTGAGGTAGCGGATTGTTTTGCAGACGGGGCACATGTCTTCGGTGCTGATGGCTGGGAGGCCGCCGCCGCCGCCGCCGGGTTTTCGGGACATGGTGGTGGTGGTCGGGGAGTGATGGGTTGGAGGTGTTGGGTGGATGGGGTGGGGATTTAATTTGAGTGGAGGGAATAGCGTCTTTTGTGTATCATCGGAATTTGTCGTTGGTGGTGTGGCTGTTTGGTCGCGAATTTATCATACAAGCTGAGCTTGCTTGCTGATGGTTTGGAATCTTTGGATGGCTGCGAGGGATCTCGGCCCAAGGCTGCATCGCTGGTTTGGCCAAGCCTGCCTGACCCCTGTCGGGCATGCAAGGCTGAGGTGGGGCCGGGAGCTGCGGGGTGGAGGGGGCCTGGAATGGTGCCCCACCATGAGCTCTACTGCGCATTCGCTTTCCATGAACTTCGAAAGGCTCCTTGCACCAGACGTCCAAGTCGTTGTCTATAACTTGAATTATCCCGGGTTTTGAATCCGAGCTTTTATACAGAGAACACCAAACATGGCTGACAAAGGTACGCCCAACGTTCACTTTGTATTGTTACCTCAGCATACGCTTCCCCCCATCCTTCCTTTCCAAGCGCAACCTGGAAGCGTACCGCTCACAGGCAACCCCGAAACTAAAACGCATCTGCAGCAGAGCCAACCCCCGCCGAAGAGGCCGCGGCGCGCGCCCAGGAGCAGGCCGAGCAGGACGCCCTCCCCTACAAGTGGACCCAGACGATCGGCGACCTCGACATCACCTTCACGGTGCCGGGCAACCTCAAGGGGCGCGACCTTGTGGTCGACATCAAGAAGGACACCATCTCGGCCGGCATCAAGGGGCAAGACCCCATCCTCAAGGTCCGTCTTCCCCTCCCCACCTCCCAACCAAACTAACCCTTGTGCCTGTGATGTGTACAGGGCACCCTCCCCCACCAAATCCGCCCCGACGACAGCACCTGGACCCTCTCGTCGGCGCCCAACAACACAAAGCTCGTCGAGATCCACCTAGACAAGACCAACAAGATGGAGTGGTGGCCGCACGTGGTCACGTCGGCCCCCAAAATCGACGTGACCAAGATCGTGCCCGAGAACAGCAAGCTGTCGGACCTGGACGGCGAGACGCGCGGCATGGTGGAGAAGATGATGTTCGACCAGCGGCAGAAGGAAGCGGGCCTGCCGACGAGCGACGAGCAAAAGAAGATGGACATTCTCAAGAAGTTCCAGGCGCAGCATCCCGAGATGGACTTTAGCAAGGCCAAGATTAGTTGAAAGGGGCGTATTCATTCATTACTTGATTCTCTGGGAGTTGTTTATATACCGTATGATATGTTGGGGATATGGAACTTGCTTTCAATCATTCAACCAGGGCGGGCATCAGGCAGGCATGGGATGAACCGGAGATGACATGGGTGGAAACGGTCACGAACTTGACGACACACATCTCTATTGCTCCAACATCTACAGCCGCGATTTTCTTTTTCAAAAAAATGTGAGGGGTGAAACGAATCGCCGCGACCACGGGGTATGTTGCCAAGGGTCGAGGCGTCAGAGAGCCCATCCGCTTTGTTCTTGGAACCGCCAGTAATGTGAATGCAGATGGGGAGCTGCAGACCATCAATTGTCAGAAGATAATTGAGCGTTCCGGTGTCGACCACCAACTTGGTGGTACTTGTACATGTTCTTGGGAGACCTGTCATGCTAGCCCGACAGTTGGGTGTGGTCGTGTTAGATGAGACAGAGAGGGGAAAGTCTAGAGAGTGTGATTGAACCGATCACAATATGGTACGAAAATGAAAAAAAGGCTGAAATAGTTCGATTTACATCGACAATGAGACAGCCTCTGGACCTTCGGGCTATTGCAGCTTGGTCAGCCGCGCGGCCTTGAACTTGCTCATCCGCTTGGGCCCGCCCAATTCCTCGTCGAGCGGGACGAGGCCCGACTCACTGTCGATGGCCCCGTCCTGCTGCGCGAAGCCGCCCTGCTTCCGGATCAGCTGGCTCCGCAGGCGGTTGTACTCAACCGCCGCGGCCTGGTACAGGACAGCATCGTCCATGTCATCCGGCCCCGTCGGGTCTGCCGCAGCAGACCGCTCAACGACTGTGTTGGCCAGGGTCTGGTGTTCGGGCGGGGTGGGCTGCGCTGGAGAGCTGGTGCTGACCGCGCCACCAAAGTTCGTGGGAAGCTGGTGTGGGCCGGGAGGAAGCGCAGCGGCCGGCGAAGGTGAGGGAGACGCGACGGTAGCCCGCTGCTTCTTGAACCTCGACACCCGCTTTGGCGGCTCTTCGGGGTCCTTGAGCATCTCCTCTTCGGCTACCTTCTCCACGACGTCCCCGACATCCGCAATTTTGCGTTCTCTGGATTTGATGTCCGACGTTAGCGGAGACGCGGTGTCGGGGGCGATATCCAACTTTGTCGCGAAGCTGACGCTCTTTTTCGCTTTCGGCGCCGCTGCCGCGGGAGCGGCTGACGAACCCGACTCGGCGACCACCGCTATCCGCCCAATGCCCTCATCCAGCTTCTTGGGCTTGGTTTCTGACGCGCCAACCGTGAACGCAGTCCCGAGGTTGAGACGCTTCTCCAGCTCCTGCATGCGCGAGATGTAGTCCGAGGTGACGGTGCGGCGTTTGGAACGCCCGAGCTCGTCCTCGGCATCGTCGTCCGTCGTTTCGTCTTCGGATTCGTCGTCGGTGCCGACCCAGTCCATGTCGTCCTCGTCGCCCGAGTAGTCCTCTTCCAGCTGCAGCTCGGCCACGACGGGACCAATCTCCGACATGCCGTACTCGAGCATGTCGCGGCGCAGCTGGCTGGCCTCTGCCGACTCGTTATCGGGAATGACTGCCGACGACAAATCTATCGCTTCCTGTTCCTTGGCCTTCTGCATGAGCCGTGCAAGATCCTGCGCCGCCCTCGACTGCGCAAGCTCAACAGCATCATGACCGTCCTTGGTGTCCTCCGCAAAAGAGACAGACTTCTTGCGGCCAACAACAGGCTCATCGCGAGCGGCGTTTTGCTCACCACCACCACCACCACTCGCAGTCGCCGCCGCCCCAACCGCCGCCGCCGCCTTCTTGACCTCCTCCTCCTCCTCTTTCGCACCAAGCCCCAACGCCCCCAGCGCCTTTTCCAGCTCCGCCTCCGTCTCAGGCAGATCCCCCTCCCGAATCCCCGCCTTCTTCAGCGCCTCCACAATCTTCGGCTCAGCCTCCGCACCACCCTGCAGCCGAAAACTAACCACATTCCCCTCCTCGTCCAGCTCCTCAATAATATCGGTAAACGGCAGCCCGCTCTCCTCATCCGTCCCCGCATCCGGCAGCGCAACCACGCTCGCCGCAGCAAGCCTGTTCTCCTCCTTCTCCAGCAGCTTCGCCAGCGTCTCAATGTTCTGCTCGACATAGTCGATGCGGCGCGCCAGCACGCCGACGATCTGCGCCGGTTCGCGGAGGTCGTTCTTGCCCATGATCTCGTTGATTTCTTTTTTCGTGAGGAGCTGGCTGTCAAAGTCGCGGCGGATGCGGCGGAGCTGCTCGTGAGGGGGTGGGGGCGGAGGCGGGTCGTCGCCGCCGGCGCCGGTGGGCGCTATTACTAGCTGCTCGACCTCTTCTTTGAGGGCTGAGTAGTCGAGGTACCATTGCTGCCAGTGCGTCAGGGACGCGCGCAGCTGGGTGACCTTGCTCTCGAGCTGCTCGACGTGCCGGTCGAGGTCGGAGAGGTGGTCTTTTGTTGGTTGGGCCATGGTGGTTGTTGTTGAGACAGAAAGATGTTGAAGGAAAGTGGGAGAATTTTTGGGTTAAGAAATCTGTCAGGCTGAAGCATTTCCAAGGGTCCTTGAAGTCGTTACGTAATCTTTACAGTGCGGAGCGTGCCGGAAACTGCTGGTAATTACGTCTCGAAACGAGTATTACACGAACGAACCCCTGAAGCAGTCCCTTGCTCGCTCAACTTCAAACATTCGACATTATTCCCAACCCGGGAGATTATAGTACAGTACAAGAAACTCCTGCGCTTGCCTCGCTATGCAATATCCTTTCCTCCGTAGAAGCCAAGCTGACCTGTTTCCAACGGCGCAGCTATACCGGAATTAGAGTAACGGACCGCGAACCAAACCTAATAAATAAACCAAAATGAAAACGAAGGCCCAAAATCTAGATTAGAGTCCGAGCAGGCTTCTCAGGCTCGCATAGATTGGTACCTGTGTACCGGGGATGTGGTTCGCCGGGTATCAAACGCATAAAACAACAAGCGGGACCGCTCCCGACAGGGCGGAACGCATTGAGTGGTGGCTGCTGGGCCGGTTTCACATCAACCGGCCCGGGCCGTCCAAGCTGGCACGCTCGTTACCAGCTTTTCCACAGCCTATTTTTGGAGCCTCAGGTCGGACAGCCGGCGACTCCTAATAACCCGGACGCGGCCGGATGCGCTTGCCGTCCAAGAACTGTTGGCTCTTGGGCTCGTAATAAGGGTTGTTGGTCGCCTGCTCCCTCTTTTTCTGCTCGAACGCGGCGCGCTCTTCGTCGTCCAGAGCGAAGGCCTTCTTCAGCCAGCCGAACGCGCTGCGCTTCTTCTTCACCGATTTCCCCGTCTGATTGGTCATTGTGGTCCCGCTGCTCATGATGCTCATCCCCATTGCCGAGGGCGTGTGCCTGGGCGGAGGCGGGAAGTGGTGGGGACCGACTGTCCCAGAGGTGTGCGGTCTCTGCTGCAGCGGCGAGTACGGGCTGGCTTGGACCGGGCGGAAGAACTGCCGCTCGGAATGCGGCGAGGGGATCATCCCCGGATGGATAAGAGGCGGAGAGAAATCCGCAAGGGAGGAGTTGATAGATGCCATGGAGTTGACCGGCGGCCGCTCCATGTCGGATCCGTATGCCGAATCCGGTGCTTGGCAAGCTCGGGGGGGTGCGTGCAACGGCCGCTGCAGCCCCACGGCATTTGGGAGGGGGACCTGGATGGATTCCGGAGGACTGATCTTCAGCGAGATGCGTTGTCTAAGCGACGTCCTCTGCGTTGTCACCACCTCGGGGTCCTGGGGGATAACCAGTTCAGGGGCTTGAGCCGGGTCTGGCCTGGACACCGGCTGAGGTTCTGGTCGCTGGCTCAGCCTGGGGCTGGACTTGTTTCCGATTTCGACGACCCTCAGCCGGTGCGCTTGCGGCTTCGCTATCACTTGTTCCACCCGGGGTTTGGCGACTTCGAGCGTCAGTTGCGCTGCTGATTCAACTGAAGAAGCCGACGACGATTCGGCTCTTGGCCTCTGGGTTTCCGTTTTCACCTCGGGCCGCTCCTCAACGATGCGGGGCGAGGGCTGTGGTGATGGCAGTTGAGGTGTGTAGGTTCTGGGTTGCAAGAGATACAGTGTGGTCTCTTCCTCTTCATCGTGTTCCTTGGGTACCTCAAGCTTGGGTGGATCTAGTAGCGCCGATGGCCTTTTAGAAAGCCGACGCGGATTTCGAGCGGGGGGCACCTGCGGTGGCAGTTCAAAGGGCGATTCAGGGGGCGAATCGTCGGGGGGTGGAGACCTTGAGGTTACCATGAGAAGCGACCGCGGTGTCGTTCCGTCTCTGCTTTTCTGTTCAGCTGGGCCGTCCAGCTCGGCCGCCTGCTGGGTCTCAGCGTCGATCGACAGCTCCACCGTCTTTATGGTGCTTAGCCGTAACGAGAGCCGGGGAGGCGAGTTTGGGATCTTTCTTGGGGGAGAAGTCGGGGGAGTTGTGGCTGACGACGCATCCGATGGCGGGGGGCTAAGCTTGGGAGACGAGTAAGGTTGGACGCTGAACTGTTGGTCGGTTAGCGGCAACTTCACACGCTCAGGTGATGGTAGGCCGACATACCCTCGTCTTGCGGCTCACTTCGCCTGCCCTCCGCTCCATCTCGGAGACCATATCGGTCAGCCGGACAATCAGAGCATTCATGGAACTCCCCTTGGCCTGCAAGTCCATAAACGCATTGAACCACCCGTCCGTGTTCCCCTTCATGGCATCAAAAATGTCGATCACATCGGGGCGGTCCCGTCGCCAGCTCCCATGCTGCTGCTCGGCCAAATAAATGGTGAATTCCCTGGTCGCTGCGAGGCCCTCGGAGAGGTCGTGGGTCGTCTGCTTGAGGGCAACCTGGGTGCGAGCCAAGATATGCTCAATCTTTTGATTCCCCTCGAGGATCTGCATGCGAAAGTTGCGGTCTTCCAGCATCCGCTCAAAGACTCCAATGTTGTCCATGGGCAGCTTCAGGTGCTTGATCCGGTCCTCCATGTCCCTCATGGCCAGGTCCATATCCTCGAGTGTCGTCTCCAGGAACTCGTCCACCTCGTCGATGTGGCCCTGCAGGATGGAGACGACCAGGATCTGGCTGTTGGCCATGCCATGCAGCAGCAGGTACACGCCAAAAGAGATCTGGGCTATCAGCCTGCAAAGCTCGTGTGTTCTCTGGCCCGGCCGGCCACGCCACAGGGCGGTCGGGGGCGGATCCGAGCTGCCCAGATCCAGGAGCTCCTCCCGCCTTGCCTTGGCATCGCCTGTCCTCAGCTTCGGTTTACCCGCAGCGTCGCCTTGTGTGGCCTCTGCCAAGGACTCTGCAAAAGCTTGCTGCATCGACGGGATGGGGTGTTGGGGTGCCGGAGGCGGTTGCGGCCGCGTATCAAGCTCGAGGCCTGCTCCCACTTCCATATCATCCTCGTCGATATCGGGCAGCAGCATGATGGGCAGCTGCACCTCGGAGAGGCTGGACGACGGGTGTTGTGGCAAAGCCATGGCGGAGTCGTCGGGGGTCCCTGAGCCGGTCTCGAGGATGCCGGGGATCGGGCTGTGATTCGCCGTAGATCACGGCGGCGATCGGCAGGAACTTGTCGCACAAGCCGAGGGGCAGCGCGGCGGTGGGCCCCAGCCTTGTGCGTCCTGCGGGCTCCCGCGGCGATGGAAGATTCGCACGAATGCCAGGAGAGGCGACAGATGACGGGGACAAGGTGGACGTATAAACGTGGTGGACGGCGGAAACGTCAAGTCGTCAAACGGGGCGCCTGTCACGGATGGGCGCCGGGATGAAACATAATGGTGAACGGACCCCAAAGGCTGGCGCAGTAGGGACAGGGCGAAGGAGGCACTGGAAACACCAGGCCGGCTCACCAATTTTTGAGCACGGGATCCCAGCTCTCCGGGGTTGTGGATGCTCCGAGCAAGGGGTTCGTCGTGGAGTGCCGGTGCGAGTCTCGTGAGGCTGAGTTGAGTCTGGGGCCCGATACGGGTCGCACCACACCGGTTTGAGCGTGTCGTTGTTTCGAGTCGTTGGCGGATGGGGCCGAGTTGTGGGATGGAAAATAGCAAGCGTCAGGGTCCTGGAGTTGTTACGGGGCACCGCGGTGAAGGGGTCGGCACAGCAGCGCGGCACTCGGTTTGAGCAACTTGAAGAGGGGATTGAGATCTCAAGGGGACTCCAGGGGAGGAGCAACAAAATCAGAGATGCCCCGTGCCCCACCCAAGACCATTGGGCGGTTCCTGGCAACCCGGGAAGTGCCATGCAGACTCCCCACGGCGGCGGCGGACCAGGCCCAGCGCCCTGGCAGTCCGTCTGTCCATTTGCAGAAATAGGGTAGCGTTGTGGCCGGGGTCTGTAATAGCTGGGCGCCATCCGAGCAAGCCAAAGGGGCTCGTTTCTTCGAACTGCATGTTTTTGCGGGCCTGGAACTCCTCATCCAATATTTGGCCAATCCAGGAGCCGGCCGAGCGCGAGCTGCCGATTTCTTGCCGCTCTCCGCCAAAAGGTACGGTAGGTACCATTGAATGGGGTATTGGGCCGTTCGGCCTGGAAACCCGGGATGGAGCTGCGGGCAATTCATCTACTATGTACAAGATGTACAAGTAATGATCAGCCAACCGAGCATTCCGCAATCCATCCGTTCTGTCGCGAGCGACGCCGCCAACAGCTGGTGTTGGCCGCTCGAAATGGATTTCTGCAGACACTGGCACCCTGCAGCTGCCCCGGGGGTTGTGAAGATCCAGATGGCGCATGGTGACCCCTGCAGCCCAAGGCCCGCTCGAGGCCCGGTGCCAGCCAACCGAACCCGAAAATCAGTCTGCGCCGAACCTTGACACGGTGTGGAACCTTGAACCCCATTGAGATCATGGATGTGTCCCGCGCTGTTTCGTCTCGACTTCTGCATCACCTCCCGAAAACCCATCTGCAGGCTCGGTTGGGCGGCATCGTTATGCAAATGTCGGATTTCGTCTCTGGCATTTTTGCTAACCACCTGCTGAACCCTTCTCCTACTTCCGGTCTTGACGTTTGAGCTTCTTCACTTCTGAGCAGAGGTGGTGTGCACAGCTTGGAACCTTCCACTGCTGAGGTCGCGAGTGACTCGCCTCAGTTTTCATGCCAGTTTGGTGTTTTGTTGGATACAACTAGATATTTGAAGAGTCCTCTCCCTTTCCGCAGTAATTACTCCGCCATCCACCATCTCACCTCACCGAGGCCAAAGGATGGCGCTCTCTCAAGACGATTGGCCGCCGTCGGCTTCCCCTCGGCCGCCACCATGAGGCGCCAATATTAGACCAGTCACCGAGTATTTGGCCGGTGCTGGCCGAACGAACGAGTCGATGCCACAACGTCTTCCTCTCTAGCGTTAGCTAGCTACCTAGGTACACAGTACGCTCGACGTCCAACAAGTTGTCAAGAGCTAGCTTTCAGGTCCAGGTTTACTGTGTACGGACACACCTAACTCGAAGCACAGCCAACGCCAGAGCCACAAGGGTGGAGCTGAGTGGTCTCAGGTGAATCGAACAGCCAAACGAATGCAACGCGACGTCGCAGCCTCAACAAGACCTGGTTGAACCGAGGGTGCAACGGCACTGGCTGCCGCATCGGGCTTCTAGCCGCGTGTTGGTCGATGCTCGTGGCATAAAAGCTTGCCAAGACCCGGGGTCCATCCGCCCTTCAACTTCTTTGTCGCCTGCACATCCTTTCGGCTTTTCTGCGCTTCGGACGACGCTCTTCGACTTCGGCGCATTCTTGCTGCCAGGTTTCCCGCCAGCCGGCCGAGCGATCCGCAAAACTGCGATCGGCAACATGGCTGGACAGGCATTCAAATTCGGCATGGACCTCTGGGACCCCACCCACCGGTTCGAGACATCGTGGCTGCTGTCGCCGTGGGCCCTCTTCTTTTGCAGAGCTCTCATCGTACGTTCTGCGCACTGCTCCAGCATCTGCCAGCAGCAACCGAGAAACATCACTAACCGTGTCCCCGCCCCATACAGTCCCTCTATGTCTTCACGACCCTCATCTTCGTGCTGGCCTGGCAGTGCGCCAACGCGGCCGCGGGCTGCGAGGCCTCGCAAGCCTCCTTCAGCTTCTTCACCACCCTAACCTACTGGGGCCTGGGCTTCTACTTCCTCGCCGCTTCCATCCATACACTCACCTACGCGCGCTCGGGCGTCGCGCTCCTCGACCGCTTCCCGCGCCCCCTGCAGGCGCTGCACGCGGCCTTCTACACGACCGTCACCGTCTACCCCTTCGTCGTGACCATCGTCTACTGGGGGGTCCTGTACAGCGGGACGTGGTTCGCCGAGGTGTTTTCCGGCTGGAGCAACGTCTCGCAGCACGCGCTCAACAGCGTCTTCGCGCTGTTCGAGCTCCTGCTGACGCGCGCCGACCCGCCGCAGCTCGTGCACATGCTCTGGCTGATCGTCGTGCTGGCGCTGTACCTGGCCCTCGCGTACGTCACCAAGGCGTCCAAGGGGTTCTACCCGTACGACTTCCTCGACCCGGCCGCGCAGCGCGGCCTCGTGGCCGCCTACGTTTTTGGGATTGCCGTTGGGTGCCTGCTCGTGTTTTGGGTCGTCTGGGGCATTATTTGGCTCCGCAAGTACGTGACTGAGACCAGGCTGGGGAAGCACGGCAAGTTTGCTGCTGCGGAGAAGGGGGGGCGCGGTTCTTCTGGAGGCGTGGAGGGGGATATGGAGATGGCCAAGGTGCAGGAGCCGGCGATGGCTTAGGTTCTCTCTCTGCCGTGGCTTGACATTTCCATTTTGTTGTCTCAACGCACGGCTGGCGTTTGCAAGTGTTTGTTGTTGTGTGCATTGACAAGCATTGGTATGCTGGAGGAGGATATACCCTTAATTTTGTCTGTTTGGTTACGCTGGGTCTGTCTGTATCTTGTATTTCGCAAGACGAGCACCTCGCGGTTAGTCAATCTTGGAATATTAACTTGACGTCTTTATACCCTATGGATACTCGCACAAATTCGGTGTCACTGCCGGGCAACGGATACACCCATGGTATTTATGGCAACGGCAATCACACCAAAAGTGACTCGAAAACAAACACCCTCGACTCTAGACTCCAGCAGCGACCTGATCATTGATACGTATTAACGCCCGTTAACGGACTAACATAGCTAGTCTAA
The DNA here is from genome assembly GCA_033296685.1 of Parachaetomium inaequale. NCBI lineage: Eukaryota > Fungi > Ascomycota > Sordariomycetes > Sordariales > Chaetomiaceae > Parachaetomium > Parachaetomium inaequale. Next base: position 283,416 of record MU854325.1, read on the forward strand.
CCCTTCTATCAATACTATCCCGAGTCCCCAGAGGACAGGAATTATACTGTGGCAAGAGATCTAATATATGCTGCAACACGCCACAGACAACGCTCAACACTTGAGATTAATCCCCCGCCTCAGCTCCGACTGCCGAATTTCAAACATGACCTGGATGCCCACAAACAGCACCGCGCACGCCGTGACGAGGAAGGCAAGGCCTAGATAGAACAGACAAGGTTAGCAACCCGACATCACACGACGATATAGAAGAAATGGGGGGAAAAACATACCCGAATAATCCCTAAAAATCCCCCTCACAATACTCTCCAGCCCCTCCAACCCGACCGCAAACCCCACCAAATTCGCCGACATCATCATCAACACATTCCCCACGCCACCCAGACAGCACAGCATCCTGTACGCCGTCGGCCGGCTCTCCCACTTGCGCCGGGGAAACAGCATCCCCGCGGCAATCTCAGGCAAGAAAAACACGACAATCAGCCACCCCCAGATGAGCAGGTTCAGTTTGATGTCGTGCCACAGCGCGACAAACGTGAACACGACCAGGTACGTTACCACGGTCCTGGCCGCGTCCCACGCGGTCCTGAAACTGGACCCGCCCAGGGGGATGTAGATGTACCGCAGCAGCCAGCGGTAGTAAGACCTGTGCCAGCCGCGCCAGAAGGACAGCGTCGAGTAGTTGTCGCTGACGCAGCGCAGCATGTTCTCTGGCGGGTCGATGCCATCCACTAAACTCCAGAGGCGGAAGAAGCGCCAGGGGAGCAGCAGCTTGAGCCAGATGATGTGCAGGTTGAAGTAGGACAGCAGCGAGAGCTGCGCGGGCGAGTACGTCGACCAGGTGGGGTTAGACTTGCTGATGGCGCCGACGTAGTCGAAGTGCAGGACGAGCTCCATGGCGAGCAGGACCAGCGCGAAGCGGATGGCGTACTTGAGGGTGCGCGCCGGGGAGAGGGTCGCGGGCTGGTAGCGCTGCTGCGAGATGTAGTCGTTGAAGGTGATGATGGGGCCCGTGAGGTAGAGCGGGGCGTAGATGGCGTAGGCGAGGTAGTTGCGGAAGGAGTAGTCTTGGGCGGAGGCGGGGGTGGCAATGCGGTCGCGCTCGGAGAGGTTGGCGGGGTCGAGTTGTTTCTTCTTGCCGGCCAGCGTTAGTGACGACTTGATCAAGGGAAAGGCGTAGAGTACGGGTCAGGGGTAAGGGGCGTACCTCGATGGGGTTGGAACCCCACCGGTCCAGACTCCAGTAGTAGTCGAGGTTGAAGCTGACCAGGCGGAGGACGGTGATATTAAAGAGAATCTCCCAACGGCGCATAATACCGCCGTGACGGTCCAGCCACTGGCCCAACGAAACGAGTGCACGCGTATCCGTCCGCATGTCCGTGGCCGGCCCGCCGGTCAGGAGCAGCGCAATCGCTTTGAACTTGTACCCCGAGCACAGCTCGTTGGCGAACAAGATGCAAATGTTGAACGCCCACGCCACGGCCGGGATGTATTTTTTCGGCACCGACATGGCAAGCCGGTAGTTGATGGCCAGGATCGCGAGGATCTTGACGGCCGAGAAGCCGTGCAGAGCCACGAGGAAGAACAGCGCAAAGGCGGCGTCGTACGACGTGCGCTGGCGCAGCCTCGCCTCGGCCGCCTCGGCGGCGTTCGCCCTGCCGGCCTTGAGCTCCTGTGGGACGGGGTACACGGCGTTCCAGACCCTGCGCAGCAGCGGGTGGAAGACCAGCAGGAGGGCCATGTACGGCAGATTTATCCGGAAGGTGTAGTACTGCGCATCCGACACGTCCTATAGCCACGATTCATTCAGCATGCGCCCACCCACGTCTCCGTGCCTGAAAAAGTAGCTTACGATCTTGCGCCCTGGAATCCACCCGTCCGCGAGCCGGTTCTTAAACCTGTCGTATCTCGGATCCGACGCTGCCCCGTGTCAGCCCCTCGCCCCCCCCTCGCATGCTGTCTGGTGAAAGAAGACCTACGCCTCGACACATCGTAGGCAACCCAAAACATATACGGCACCACGGTCACAAAGACCAGGTAGTAGAGGTGGAACTCGAGAGACCTCCATTTCGGCGGCTCGGCCCGCTGGTCAACGACCTTGTCGTCCTCCCTCTTGTCATTCGCGGCCCTGTACGGCACCGACGACGGGGTGGTGAAGCGTGTGTCGAGCGTGTCGAGGTCGTAGAGGTCGGCGAGGAAGGAGAGCGGGCCGGAGCGGCGGCCGCTGTTGCTGCTGCCGGACGATGCCATGGTTGGAATTATTAGCTTGTTGGAAAGATTGGGCGTGCCCAGTCTCTATAACATGGTGGGCTGGTTCGGTAGTCGTCGCGGGAAGAAGGGAGCGGCAGCGGCGGTTTTATGAGCGACGGCGATCTTGTCACTGCATGTCCCCAGCCTTGTTGCCCTGCGGTGTCTTTTTGGCGGGTCGATGCTGCTGGGTGCCGGGGCTCGCAGCGAGGCGCAGTCCGATGGGCAGATGCGATGTCGTATCGTCAATGCACCTCTGGTTGATGGTTTGGGGGCCGGGCACGGGGAGGCGGAAACAGGGATCGGAGAGCCCGGAGATGCTGGGACGGGGACGATTTGTGAGATGTGCGGTCTCTTGACGGGCGTCGTTGGAAGAAGGCTTTCCGGATGGGGACAGGGCGCGTGTTGCAGATTGACAGGTGCCAGAAGGGTCCAAATTCCAGAACACGCGGCCGAGGCGCAGCCGGGCAGTTGAGCCAGTTGGCAAGCTGATGCAACCTCCACTTCTTGGCACTGGGCGCTCCTGAACCCTTTTCCACCGACAGCTGCCTTCCACAAAAGCCGCACAAGATCCGATTGGCAAAACGAGCTCGGAATGCCATCAAGCTAGTGAAGTCTAAGCCCACGAATCCATTACCATGAAACCCGCTCCGACCGTCGGTCCTTACTGTACGTTCCAATACCACCGCCCGCAAACCTCGGCCCCCAAGCCCCTAATTACCTACCGGTAGGTACACAGTATGTATGGCCCTACGCCCCCTTCACCCCATAACTCCGCACGCGACTAAAGAAGAAGGGCTTGTTGTTCCGCATGGTAAACTCGGCCCAGTCCCCCGTCAGCGTGTTATAGCTGTAAAACCCCTTCCAGCCGAGCTTGTTGTTGCGCGCGCCCTTGCCCGCCGACCCCAGCGCGAGGTCCAGGCGGTAGATGTACTTGGCCACGCCCTCGGTCTCCACCGTCACGTCGCCCTCGACCTCGCCGGGGCTGTCGGCCGCCCGCGCCAGCCGCCACCGCCCCTTCAGCGCCTGCTTCAGCACGGCGGCGCTCTGCTGGGCGACGGCCTCGCGCGTCAGGTGGTGCACGACGTCGGCGGGCTCGGCCGTCTCGGTCAGGCTGAGCACGGTGCCGTCGCGGAAGAAGCGCAGGTAGCGGTAGTAGGTGACGATGTGCACGGGCGAGCCCCACGTCGCCTGGTTGGGGCTGGCCTGCCCCGAGCGCAGGTAGTTGACGGTGCTGATGTAGCAGCCGTTGAAGCGGATGCGCGGCCGCTGCCGGAACATGCGCTGCCACGAGCGCCCGTAGAGCGAGCGGTAGAGGGCGAGCGTGTTGGCCGCGCTCTCGGCAGCGTGCCGCTGGGCGCGTTCGGCGAGGGTCAGGGGCGGGGGGAGCAGCAGGGGAGGGGGTGCTGTCTCGGGGTCCGCCGACGACTCGGCGGCGGCGGCGGCGGCGGATGCCTCGGCTTCGGTGGCTTCGCGGACGAGGTCGGCTTCGGTGATGGGCCCCCATGCCACCTGCCGCTGCCAGTAGTAGTGCATGCCGCCGAAGCCGAACTCGCTGCCGAGGCAGATGCGCCGCCAGATGCGGTCTTCGGTGGCGACCAGGTAGGCCAGCCGCTTGCACACCCGGGCGAGCCGCATAAAGTCCCCGACGTCGAGGACGGCCACGTCACGGAGAATGTGCACCAAGATCTCCTCTGGGAGGGCGGCAAGCGGGCAAGGGGGCGGCGGCATGCCCTCGACCTCGGGTGGCGCGGGCGCGATGGACATGACGGAGAAGCTGGCGATGAGATCCTTCATCGACTGTGGCTGCTCGGCCCTGGGCGCCAGCTCGGAGGCATCCTTGGCTGGAGTTGCCTGCGCAGGCTTAGGGGGGGGCTTGGGGAAGTGCTTGTTCTTGTACGTCTGGTCCACCCGGTCGTCCAGCTGGATTCAGTCAGTCTACCAGCTCCCTCTAGGGGTCCAAAGACCTAGTATAACGCACCCTGAAGGCCTTCCTGTACAACCTCAAGCTGTCTCCTAGGTTGCCCATGGCCTCCTTCTCCACCGCCTGCTCATAGTGCTCGAGTGCCGAGACAGGTTCGCCCCTTTCCGGACTTGTTGGTCGCCCCGCCTGCTGAGAAGATGTTGGTGCGGTTGTCGCGGGCTCGTCAAACGACCGCGACTGGACGTAATCGTCGTCCTCCTCTTGGGCCGCGGGCTGTTTCTGGGCGGGCTGTGGCGGCTTCCCCCGGGGTTGGGCGGCAGTTCTCGCATGTGTGCTGGACGGTCCGGCCGCCCTTGATTGCTGTTGTTGTTGTTGTTGCTGACGGGGAGCACCCGGAACAGCATGCTTAGCCCGCACCTCAGCTCTCCATTGCTCGCGGAAGGACTCGAGGTCCGGATTAGACTCCTGGGGGTTCATGGCGGCGAGTCTTTGCGTGTAAGAGGTGGCAAGTGCATGGGAGAGGCAAGGGACTCGACTAGTGAGGTACGGGGAGTCAGTCTGGTTTATCCTGGGATACCTCCATAGAAGGGACGTCCACTCTTATGAGACGTGATGTCTTGCCGGTGCGGGATCAAAGAGACAGGGGACTCGGGAATCAAGTGTGTCATCCGGCAACCGGCGTCCCGATTGCGATAAGCGCTTATCGAATTGCGACTCCGGGTCCACTCGCTCGGTTGGCCAATTGAGAATCAAGATTCATCCATCTCCTCTATCTTCACCTTTCGTTCCACTCCGCTTCCTCAACCACATACCAACACCAGCTCATACCAACACCAGCTCAAGCTCCTCAACGACGAGATGAGTGCTTGGGATCCGAAATTCCTATAAAATGGATCCCACTCGTAGAGATACCCTTCTCTCGTATTCACTGGCTCATGTGGCATGCCCTGGAGAGCAAAGAGCCTTCTTGAGGTCTCCGTCCCGCTCGGGAATATCTCAGTTGCGGATATTCAAAACTCAGATCCCTCAAACAAAAATGAACAAGTCACTAAATTTCTGACATTAAGCCAAAGTACACCCCTGTGCAAACCGGTCTCCTTCTAGCCAACATCGTCTCACTCTCCTAAGAGACCCTACCCCCAGTGCATCGAGTTCTTGACCGACTCCCTCGCACTCAGCTTGGCCATCCACTCCTTCACATGCGGGTAGTCCTCCTCCTTATACCCCCCGCTCTCCCCAACGACCTTGACGGCGGCCAGCTGCCACGGCACAAAACTAAAGTCGACGTACGACAGCTTGTTGCCCACCATCCACGGCCCATCAAACCCGTCCCTGCCGCCGTGCTCCGCCTTCTGCCTGGCCAGGTGGCCCTCCAGCACGCCCGTGACGCGGTTGATCTCCTTGACGTAGCGGTCGATGGCGCTCTGCAGCTTCTCCGGGTGGTAGACGGTGAACCACACGGCCTGGCCGTAGTAGGGGCCCTGGCCGGTCGTCTGGAAGAAGAGCCACTGCTTGGCGTGGTAGGCGTCGTCGGAGCCCGGGGCGAAGCTGAGCTTGTGCCTGGGGTCGTACTTGTCGATCAGGTACTCGACGATGGCGCCCGACTCCCACAGGGTGAGGTTGGTGTTGGGGTCGTGGATGGCCGGGAGGCGGCCGTTGGGGTTGACGGCGAGGTACTCGGGGTTCTTGACGTCGCTGAAGGGGACGGCCTCGATCTCGTACGGGATGCCCAGCTCGAGGAGCATCATGGCCACCTTGGCCGGGTTGGGGCCGCCCTTGCCGTAGAGCTTGATGGGCTTGAGGTTGCTGTGGGAAGACATGATGGCCTGGTTCGCTTGGTTGTGGGTGGCCTGGCGAAGAGTGTGATGGAGATGGAGATACTGTTCCTGATGCTGGACTGGGCTCTGCTTGATGGTGAGGATGAGCGAGGAGATGGAACACAGCATCTCGTCGTCCCTCCCCATCTATATATATGCCTCCCTCCCTACTCTGTCCCCCGCGCGACCAGGCACCGGTCTCTGGTCCATCACGAAGTCGTTACATCACACCATGTAGATGCATGCCACGGCCCCGTAGCAGATTTCCAATGCTTTGAAAGCATGTTACAAAGGACCGAGTACACACACATGTTCCCGCGTGCCGGGGGCGTCTGTTGACATAGGTAAGTGGAGCCCCCACGGAGAACGGCGAAATCGACCTCCGACCTGTGTCGCTGGCTGACAAATTAATGTGTCCAGCAAGTGTATTGAGAAGTGGAGAGGCGCGACAACAGTTTCAGATGCAATCTGTCTCTTGCAGCTGCATCACGGCCAAAAACTTTCAGCCTGGGGGCGTGTCGAAGTGGGCTCTTTCTCTGTCTGCTCAGTGCCCATCATCATGATTCATGGTGTGTAACGTCAGCCGGCTTTGGGACCTGTCAGACGACACCCGACTACCAAGAGCAAAGCAGTTGCCCGCCCAAGCAAAACGACCTACAGCACCTGGTCGCATGGGTTTGGAACAAACACAGCGTCGATGCCCGGCAGCCCATTATGCATACAGTGGAAGGCTCTGAATCTGTCGAGCATGAGATGTTAAGCGTGCAATTGCATTGGTCAGGCGATGGCTTACATGCACAACAAAGCCAATGCCAATGCCAATGCCATCTTGATCTCTTGGGTCTCACACAAATGGATTCAGCGAAGCTTGGCAGTCCATACAAAACCCCTCTGCAATACAGTCCCCCTCTTGTTTGTTCGTTGGTGCCTGACCTTGAGAGAAGGGTGTCGGTCTCGCTCAAGGTTCACAATTCAGGGTCGTCAGAACGATACCCGTTCTTTTTCTTCAGGGAAGAAAAAGGGAGAGAGAGAGAGATCTATCTCCCCCCGTCCCCTCCTCCCATCCTCCCATCCCCTTCCTTTTTCCTTCATTTTCCATCTTCTCTAACATGAACTTCAAGGTAAAGGATAAATATCAAGAGTCCCGCGCTAACAAACAAACAAGGGTTGAACGGTATGGACGCGATATCTACAAAGGTGGAGGCTCGAGATGGCGGCGCCGCTTATGAGTCCAAGTTAGAACTGTACTGAGAACTCTAACGTAAGAATCGCCAAAGGTTACCTTCCTAGGACTGGAAGCGGCTGGCTACCTTACATCGACTGCCCTCGGACCCAGGGTTGAGTGAAGCGAGGTTCCACGTTGGGGTTGTTGCGGACGTAAAGACGTCGGAAGTTGGCACTGGGGCGATTGCAAGACCGTTTTATATAGCGTTCGGATCCGGTATCGGTCGGGCGCAAGTCCTCCTGGGCAGCTCCGAGCCTCCGAAGTCCGAACGGACTGAAGGGGACGGCGTTGCGTGGCAGGGTTGCAAGTTGACAGTTGACGGCTTCGGCACGCTTCCGAGCGCCAAAAAATGTGGAGGATCGGACGATGCGGGGCCGGCGACGCCCACTGCCGGCGGATCGATCTGCTCTGGGCTGATCTGATGTCACCGGAACCGGAAGTCCGCCGTTTTCAGGTCGCGTAATCCACGCCCTGGTCGCAAGGAATCTCGAGACTCTACGTAGTAACGAATATTTGTGGGTCCGGCTGTTCTCATTCAACTGACTCTCATCCCGGCGCGCTGTTTGAAGCTGACACTGCTTGGCCAAGAATTGCTCTTTGCGGGTGCCTGCTTTGTGGCGCTGAGGACGCTGTACTTACTGTGTGCCCACTGCGCTGAGACAGGGGGATCCCGCGAAAACACCAGCCCGTCGGTTTTTTTTGGATCCATCAGCTGCTTGCGCCTTGCGCCCCATCTGCCAAGACGGGCCGAGGGGCGACTCCCGCGACGTCCAACAAGCTCCAAACAACCACTTCCCGCGCCACAAACAGAACCGCCAACATTTTCTAGTTTCCATTCAAAACCGACGCATTGCCACAGACAGGATTGTCGCGCCGGCTGTCTGCCTCTTTCTCTAACTTCAGTTTCCGGAACAGGCGCAGCAACAGACCCTGCCTCGCTCGCCCACCATGGCGTGGTCAAAGTCGACGCGCATCAAGGTGATGCTCGCCCTCGACACCGTCTTCTTTCTGCTCGAGCTGGGTGTGGGCTTTGCCGTTCATTCCCTGGCGCTGATGGCCGATGCCTTCCACATGGTGAGGCCTCTTCAAGCTAGACTTGAAGGAAGTCCCCCGTACTGACCACTCCTGTAGCTTAATGATATCATCTCCCTGCTTGTCGGCTTGTGGGCCGTCTCGGTGGCGAGCAAGGCAACGACAGACAAATTCTCCTACGGGGTGAGTGTTCAAATCCGCGGACTGGATGGCGTTGGAAGCACCTGCTGACGTTGACGCTTGCAGTGGCTCCGCGCCGAGATCCTCGGCGCCTTCTTCAACGCCGTCTTCCTCATCGCCCTATGCGTATCCATCGTCCTCGAAGCGCTTACGCGATTCATCGACCCGCCCGAGATCGGGAACGCGCAGCTCATCCTGATTGTCGGCTGCCTGGGGCTCGCGTCAAACCTGGTTGGCTTCGTCGTTCTTGGAGGGCATGGACACTCGCATGGTCCAGGGGAACACGGACACGGCGAGGAGGAACACAGTCACGAACACGCGCACGCGCACGCTCACGGCGCTGACCGCGCCGCCGAGGAAGGACGTGCTGGTCCACTAGCAGACGAAGAATTTGCCGACGATGAGGGCGGGCCCGACCTTTTCCCCGAGGCTGCCGTCGCGAGGTACAGGGCTTCGGTGGCGGGGGGGTCGCCGAGACGCAGCAGGTTCGGACATGGCGACGACGAGACTGAGGGCAGCACCCCCGGCCGCAGGGAACGACGGACGCAGGGGGGCAACCGGCACGGCCGCTTCGCGAGCATCGGCGACATGAGCATCCATCCCGCTAGTTTCCGGCAGGAGATCATTGCCGCCAGTCGCCCGCAGCCGGACGACGGGTCGAGCAGCGACAGCAACACCGAAGACGACACGGCTGTTGTCGACGAGGGCGAAGCGCGCGAGGACACGCCCCTACTTAAGGGTTCGCCGGGCGCGTCCCAGCCCAGCCACAGCTCGAAAGCACCGTCGAAGCGGGCCCGGCGGGGGTCGGGCATCCACCACGCGCACAACCACAACAAGCCCAAGAAGTCGGGCAAGAAGCACGGGCACAGCCACGACGACATGGGCATGAACGCCATGGTGCTGCACGTGCTCGGCGACGCGCTCGGCAACGTGGGCGTCATCGCCACGGCGCTCATCATCTGGCTGACCGAGTGGCCGGGCCGCTACTACGCCGACCCGGCCGTGTCCCTCTTCATCACGCTCATCATCCTGCGCTCCTGCATCCCGCTGACCATCGCGGCGTCCAAGATCCTGCTGCAGGCCACGCCCGAGCACATCGACCTCGCCGACGTGCGCGAGGACATCCAGGCGCTCCCCGGCGTCATCAGCTGCCACCACGTGCACATCTGGCAGCTGTCCGACACAAAGGTCGTCGCCTCCATGCACATCCAGGTCGCCTTCCCCATCTCGGAGGCCGGCGGAGAAAAGTACATGGAGCTGTCCATGATGGCCCGCAAGTGCCTGCACGCCTACGGCATCCACAGCGCCACCATCCAGCCCGAGTTCTGCCTCGACCGCGCCCACGCGCACGCCCAGGGCTTTGACGCGGCGATGCGCATGGACGGAGCCTCGGCGGCGGCCGCGGCGGCGGTTACCTCGGCGCATGGGTCGCGGTGCGGGAGCGTCCAGGGGCAGGGAGATGTGTGTCTGCTGGACTGTGTGGACGATTGTGTCGGCCAGGGCTGCTGCTCGCCGAGTGCGTCCCGGCCCGAGAGTAGTCACTCTGCCGAGGGGCACGGGCATGACCATGATCATGACCATGACCACGAGCATGAGCACTAGACTAGGTGATTGGTTGATTGCCTGGGGATATTGTCTCTCATTTACATTTTGTATCATACTGCATCGGCACACTGACAGCATGCGGCGGGTTTCCTTCTAGTCACGTTGGATTTGGTAGCTCTCGGTGGGCCTCGGGAGTTAAGGCTTCTTTCTTGTCTTGGGTGGGATGGCTTCTCTGGTACAGTACCGTGCTGGGATGGATCATGGAGTTTATGGACAGGACGGCTTTACGGTTCAGCGTTCCTTTGTTATTGGGCGCTTCTGGCCGGTGGGCTGAGGTGGTCTTCACCGTCGGTTGTGTACTAATATTGTTATCTGGCATTGAGAGCGAGGGGCATGGGTAGTCGGTCGTCTGTAATAATTAGAATTGATCCTTGGAATGCCAGAGATTGGGAAGCTCGAGGACCAAGTGCTGAGGTTGCCCCCTTTGTTTGTCGGACCAACTCGATAAGAGCTCCCACTTTGAGCACCGGACACCGGTATCAGTACGTAGAACTCCGAATCCCCGGACCGACAGCGGCGCTCAAGCCACCCGGCACGGGATGCCGAGAAGCGGCGCGATGTTGAGCCTCCTCTTACGCGCTAAAACCGCCGAGGCCGCGACCATATCAATAGCGTCGCTCCAAAATAACTAGCCCCTCATCGATATATATAGCTCCTTCACGGCACTAACTGCTCAAAGTTTCAAACTCTCTCGATCAATCAGATCAAGCCTCTACAAAACTGACCAAGTCGTGGCGCAATCTGACAAACAGTCACCCCCTCGCCAGACAAAGCCCTTCCCCGCGCAAGCGAGCGAGCGAGAGAGAGAGGGGATGAGGGGTCATCTCATCCGAACTCATTCACGCAGCACTCATTCATTGTTGCACAAAAAGGGGACTTTTCGTTACACAAGCCAATGAAGAAGCAGACCTCGAAGCAGACCTCCTCCCGTCTCCCGTCTCCTGTCTCCAAGATCGATCTGCTTTTTTTGCTCGACTCCACCCCGCGCACACCCATGCCTGGTTTCATCCCGGTCCGTGATACAACCGCAACCCACCCGCACCGCGCAGGCAGCAGCATTTGCTGCGCCGCCATTCGACCGTCTCGGGCCCCGTTTTGTTTCCCCGTCTCTTGGACGCCACCAACACCAATGTGGATTGTGGATGTGCAACTTCCTCGGCTAGTTGGCTTTCATTCCTGAACCTCCCCAGTTGAGATGGAGGTACGGATAGGTATCGACAACTTGGACGAGGAACCTGCGCCATTGCTCCGAGTATAAGTTACATGTAGGTATTGATCCAGCCCAGCCAGCCCGTCTATCGCGCAATGTACGCACGTTACATGCGTCGTAGTAAGCGGCCTCGAGATATATTTCACCCGGCAGCATTTCCCAAAGTGTCGACTGCAGAAGTAACGGCAGGTAACTAATAAATAGCTCGTGGGCACTGGGCAGTCTGTGAGGCACACTTGTTGGTTCAGCAGTTGGGGACCAAGAGCACCACCCAAGACGGGTCATGGTTCCGTCCAGCACGACTCTCAGCAGCCGCCCCCAGACAGACAGAACACAAACCCAGGTTCCCCTGCGGGCCGCCGATGTGATCGCTGTCCGGGATAAAAGAGTTAGCGCAAGGGCAAGGTAGGATACAGCGTCTGGTCAAACAAGGCAGGGTCAAGGGTCTTGCGAGAAAGAGCTTGGTTGCTTACTGTGCTCCTGGACTTGGCTGATCTTGGGACTTCTCCAAATTCTTCACTCGGTCTCTCGCGCTCGCGCTCACGGGCTGGTTGGGTCCTTTTCTTTTCGGTTTCCCTTGCTTCGACCCCGTCGGCGAGAAACGGGCTGGTAGTGTGTGTGGCCTGGCTGCCCACCGCCCAGATCAGAGGCGCATCATCGGATTGTAACTCGCCTTTCACCCAACACTTGCCTCGGCCCATCCTCCGGGAATGTGTACCCCCCTCACCTCCTCACCCACCACCCGCCATGTCCGGCTCCGGCCCCGGCCCCGGTCCGGGTCCCAGTGACGACCACCACTACTACCACCACCGGGGCGCCACCGTCTCCTACTACACACAACCACCATCCACATCCACGGTACCCCCACGGAGACCAGTAGCCGGCACCGCCGCCGCCATAGACCAGGCGCGAGTCTCGCCGCCCGAACTCAGCTACGCCCTCCGGCCGGCGCGCACCAGCAGCAGCGGCACCAACCAAACCAGAATGCCGCAGCGCATGGGCACCATCAGCAGCGGGGGGAAATTCACCGTCTCGCCCGCCAGCTCCATCCACGAGGAAGACGACGACGACGACGACATAGACGACGACGGCGACGACGAGAAGGCGTACGGCGGCTACGGGGGAGGACCGGCGGGGTTATCGCCGTCTCCGCCGGGGCACTACCGGAACACAAGGGGGCAGGCGCATGGCGGCGGGTGGGGGGAACAGGCTGGACAGGTCGGGATGTGGCACGGGCAGGCACAGACACAGGGGCAGACACAGACGACAACAGCAACGGGGCCCGGCAACGACAACACCCGCGCTGTCGCCGGTGGCGTGGCGCCACCAGCAGCAGTATTATGGCAAACGCACCCGGACGAGACTGACATCCCCTACCCGGCGCCGCCGCACTGGCGCGGCAGCCGCGATCTGCAGGAGCTCAACGAGGCGCGCGCGAGGGAAGCGGAGTCGGGCCGGCGGCCCGTCCGGACGTCCTACGGACCGGCGCCGGCGAGGGCTGCTGCTGCTGTTGCTGCTGCTCCTGCCTCGTACACGTTTATGCCCGTCGTCCCGGCTCCAGCTCCGGTTCATACCCCGGGGACTGTGATAACCCCAGCCGTGTCTGTCCAGGCACCGGCGTCCGCATCCGCACCCTCGCCATGGCAGCAGACCCAGACTCAACACCACCACCATCATCATCAACAACAACAACCCCCTAATGAACAGCCACACCCCCCCAACCGCGTCCAAGAACCCGCCCCGTTCATGCACTACGAAGACCTCGACTACTTCCATGTCACCCCCGCCCCAGGCCCCGACTCGGAACCCAAAGACGAATCCCAAATCGACATCGGCGTGCCCCCCGCCGACACCTTCCCCCCCATACCGGAGGACCTCCTCAACCGGCCCAAGGCAAGGCGCTCCTGGGACCGGCAGCGCAAGCGGCGGAGGAAAAAGGCCGATCCGGGCCTGCCGGGTGGTGGGAATGGAGATGGAGGAGGAGGAGGCAGGCGGTGGGGTAGAGGTCGCGGGGAAAAGGGGGGAGGATCTGGGGGGTTTATACCGTACTGCGCGCACTGGCTTCCGGAGATGCTGTGCTGCCTGCTCGGGGTCGTGTGTCTGGCGGTTATCGTCGCCGTGCTCAAGACGTACGACGGGCGGGGCCTGGCGGACTGGCCGTTGAGCGTGTCGCTGAACACGCTGGTGGCCTTCCTGGCTGCGATATGCCAGGTCGCGCTAGCAGTGCCCCTGACCGAAGGGCTCGCGCAGCTCAAATGGAACTCGTTCGCGCGCGGCGAGAAGCCGCTGGCGGATTTCCAGGCGTTCGAGGACGCGAGGCGCGGCGGGCCGGTGGGGAGCGCCGTGCTGCTTTGCAAGAGGAAGGGAAGGTGTGGATAGACTCGCCCCGATACCTTAGTTCTGTTCGGCGCTGATCGACTGGTGATAGGGCCCTCGGCATGTCTGCGGCCACGGCGCTCCTGACTGGCTTCCTGCTCTCCCCGCTCACACAGGGCGCCATAACCTATCCCACGCGGAGCTTCGAGGCAGGGAGCGGCACGGCGACCATCGCCAGGAGCGAATCATACGCCCACCCAGCACCGTACGGTAAGTCGACCCCCATGCCCCGTCCCGCCCCCAGAACGGGGGGGTGCTGACCTCGCGTCCAACCTACCAGAGACGCTCGACACCCGAGAGAAGCAAGCGATCCAGTCGGGCATCTACCACGCAGTCGACGCGGCGGTGCCGCACCTGCAACCCCTCTGCAGCTCGGGCGACTGCCAATGGCGCAACTTCAGCTCGCTGGCCGTCTGCGGCGCCGTGGCCGACGTATCCGACCGGCTCACCGTGTCCAACGAGGCGAAACCAAAAAACCTGGGGGTCTCGCTGGGGGACGCGGCCGCCAATAACGAGCTCGTCCGCGCCGCCCGCCTGCCCAACGGCCTGTTTCTGGCCGGAGGCACCACCAGCTGCAACCTGAACGTCTCTTGGCCCGCCTCCTCTGTAAACGCCGCCGATGGTGGGGGCGAGGAAGAGAGCTTCCTCCCCGCGCGGACGAGCCTCGCCTTCTCGGACCAGGACGGCAGGGTGACGAGCGCCATCGCAAACTTCTTTTTGGTCTACACCAACCAGACGGCCGAGCTGCCGTCCGGTTCGCAGCAGCAGGCCGTGTTCCGCGCCGCCGAGGTCCTGCTGCACTTCTGCGTCAACACGTACGAGGCGTCGACCTCGCGTGGCGTGTCGACGAGCAGGGTCGTCCACTCGTCCACGCTCGCCGCGGAAGACGGGACGACCGCCAACGCCCTCGTCAACGCCCGGGATACGTCGTTGTCGTCGTCGCCGTCGTCATCTCGGCGCGTGGTGCTGCGCTCCGCCGACGCTGCCGAAGGCGTGTACTCGGTGAAGAGGGACGACGTCAAGTTGCTCAACGGCTATATCCTGCCCTTGTTTGCCGGCACGTATTCGCAACGGTATGGAAAGGCGATCCGCGGCGAGACGGCCACGAGCGAGGCCCTGGGGCTCGCCATGTTCCAGCGTGAGCCGTGTGACGACGTCGAGATGCGAGCTGTGGTGTCGAACTTGACCGCCAACGTGGCCACCAGCTTGACTAACACGCAAGTGGATTTCCTTGGGCTTATGCTTCTTCCCCTTCCCCCTTTCTGTTTCCTTGCCGGCGGCCTCGTTTCAATCTCCCGACTCTTTTTTTGGCCGGTGTTTCCTTTCCCTCCCCCGTGCTACGACGATGCAACCGCCAAGTTGTTACTGTGTAGTGCATGAACTGCCTAGCGCTGTCTGGGCACCTCGGGCAGTTAAAAGGTAGAGACAGGTGGAATGCTAACTCGCAAGACCTCCAGGATGCGCGCCATGAGTTCAGCCTCGGCGAGCGGCACCGTTCTTTCAACCGAGACCTACGTCCACATCCGCTGGGCATGGCTGACGTTCCTGGCCATCCAGATAGTACTTTCGGTCAGCTTCCTTGTGGGAATCATGGTCCAGACGGCCGTGTGGAATGTAAAGATCCTCAAGGGCTCGTCCACAGCGGCGCTGCTTGCTATTTCTGCCGATGACAAGGCATACCTCGAGGAACGAGAAAACCTGTTCCTGGACGGCGGCCCGGAGAGCGAGATGGCTCGCAAGATGAAAACCATAACCTGCAGGTTTCGGCCCGGGGAAAGAGGCTGGGGTCTGGAATTGGGGAAGAGGGAAGTCGGATAATCCCGACAGTTGAGACCAAACCGTAACTCGTCAATGTACAATGAGCACATCACAGTTTGCCGTGATCTGGTCGACATGACACATATGTTTGTCGAATCGATGATTAGCGACACGTCGTGTGGTCAGTCGGGTCCACTGTGCTCTGGAGTTTGTTGCTCTCCTGCATAAGCGTCCAGTGTGTTACAAACAGAGCCCCGGTGGTTGGCAGAGCAGTCCAGGACTCTGCCTGGCAGACCCAATGGGGCCTGGAAGCCCTTCGTTTGCAGACGCAGGGGTTGCGCGCATGCTGCAACTACTTATCGTGCCGTGCGGGAGCGAATGATGAGATGCGGACATGTGGAGGCCGAACCCTCGGCAACTCGAGGAGCTCTGTTGACGGCATCTAGTCGAGTCTCGCCGTGTTGCAGGACCTTGGGGGTGCTCGTTGACCCCGTCCCAAGACTCGCAGCGGCTTGGGGGGGGCATCCATTGGCAAAGTGCTGTTTTGGGTTTTCGTTATCCGGCGTCATTGGGCATCGCAGCCGATGGCGACATCATGATGGCTGTGGCTGCGTGTTCACCGGCCTGGGGAAACACAATGCAACGACGGGTTGACAAGTCTTCCTCGTACATACCGTGTATACTCGGGAGAGCAGAAACATGCTCGGGCCGCACCGGAGTGTGGTGTGTGTCGTGTGTCTGTCGAGATGATGGGTTGGCGATGCATGTCAGCAAGATATTGATGCGCGTAGGGGATCGGGGTGGGGAGGAAGAAGCAATCAGCAGACCCCAGACGTCGACGCTGGGCTGATTGGGCCGCTCGCTGGAACAAGTTTGGTGGCACAGGTAGCAATGCAGAAAATGAGAGGGGGGATGCGTGGGGAAAGTGCATGTTGAGGCTGCCCTGGTGCGAGTCCCTTCCCCAACCGTCGTGGTGAGCTCCTCCACTGGCATCGTTCCTGCCCGAGCCCGGGGAGAGAGGCGGGCCCTTCGCTCAGTTAATTCGCTGTGCTGTCCAATCCATATCCTCAAAGCACGATAGAGCGGGGGAAGTGCCCAGCCCGAGTTTCCCTTCTTGTCTCAAATCATGCAAACGACGAGACGACCATGTTCGCTGGCCGAGGTTGCGCGTGCGGCGGAGCGCGTCGCGAATTGCGTGAGGCTTGCGGCGCTGCAGCGAGTTTGTTTTGGATGCGGCGACCGACCGGGAGCTACGTGTCGGTGAGCCATCGGGGTGAGTGGCTGCACATAGCTCGCGGCGAGGAAAAGGGGCCGCGAGTCCTGATGAGCAGTGTAGCCCGCGGCATCTCAGCGACTCTGCTGCTTCTCCGCGATTTGCTCCCACAGCTCACAGCAAGGTGCCGAGGACCTGGGTGACGACTCGAAACTGTCATCTCGCATGGGCTTGGCCTGTGCATTTTGATACCTCAGATTTGACACGCCCATGATGTGCAGGCTGTGGCGTTCACATTCCCCGGCCCCTGGCCTCGGGAGCGTCAACTCATCACTGCAGACCGAAAACGGGAGCCCCTTCGAGGTTAGGTGGAAGACGGCTTGTGGAGCCGGTGACTTGTTAGCCTATGGGACAGCCAATCGGGTAACAAAAGCGCGGTGAAGGCTGGCGGCAGGATCCGGGCTCGCTCGGTATTGGCCCCTGCCACCCGCCGCCGATTGGTGCTGGTAAGGTGTGTTCGCGTTACGTAAAGCCGTAATCTGCTGCCAAAACCTCGACCTCGTCACATGACCGCAGTGGACGGGGTTAGGGTCTATGCCGCGTGCAAGGGGAGTGATTGCAAGCGTGGGGGTTCTGAGACACCTGTGGGTGATCCCCTGGCCGGTAAATGACGGTAAAATACCGCCACCAGGACTGCAGGTTTTTGGGGGGGGCAGGACAAGATTCTGGGTCGGGGGGAGCCAGAAGCCGCAGTTGATTGACGTCGCTGCGAAGCAATGTGCGTGCTGCAACAGCCAGCATCAAACCAGGCACGGACAACAAGAACGGCGCGGGCATCAGAGGTGGGGAGACAGGAGTGCGGGAGGGGGGGTTCGGGAAGAACTTCGCTGGGACCTCAGGTTGGCCGGACTCCACTGTCGGTCTGCGGTGAGCGGGAGCGGGTGAGCGCAACAGGGTCCACGTGGTTCTCGTCTCGTTGGGCTCCCCGGCTTGAGCCTCGAAGCGAGGGCCCTGGAGCATACCGCGGGTGAAGATTAATTCAGGAAAGGAAGAAAAAGAAAAGTGCCGGAATCGGGGTTGCAGGAACGACCGTGGACCGTGGACCTCTTCAATGCCGCCTTGCCCGCCCACCTGCACCTGCACCTGCCGTCTCAGATGCTCATGTTCCTTCCTCACTTGCTTCCTTCCCCGTCTACCGCGCGAAGAGCAAAACCTGACCTGCTCCTGACCTGCTCCTGACCTGTTCCCTCCGAGTCTGGCAGAGCAGGGCGGCCATTGGTTCCTCGCTGTGCGACGCCGTTAAATCTTTAGTTCACGATTCCCCATCACCACCCCAGCTGCGCTGATATCCTGTACGGTACCTACCTACATGGTTTCGAACCTCTTTAACGGCTGCATTATATTCTTGCTGTTGTCGTCTTGTATCAGCATTGTTTCTGTACTTTCCCGGGCCCTTTTACCCCCCGTCCGCCAGACCTGCAGACGGCTCATTCTCGCTCCGCCATTCCACGCTCCTCCGGACTCGGCCCCCCTCGGTCAAACCACTTCAGTTGCGGAGCAGTGTCCGGCGTGCCACCTCGCTGACCTCGAACCGCCGTCACCATCCCGTTGGTGTGTCGGCTTGACAACCGCACTCGCCTGGGCTCCACGCCTGTGAATAATCACCTGTTTTGTTCTCAACAAAGCATCGCTTGCCGGCAGGTCTGGCGTATCCCTGAAACGCATTCGTCCGCTTTCACCTCCGGGCCGTGGATATCCCGCAGCCTTCATTGCACCGCCAACAAGCGCAAGCGTGGGCGAAGTAGCCCCTTGAGGCATCGAGTCTCGTGTCGACCCTGACGGGCAAGAAAGTTGGAATCGGCCTACGGCTGGGTTGCCATCGATCATGGGATTTTGCCGTCATCTGAAGTTGTGAACGACATCTAAGCCCGCGCAGCCCAGGATGCTTCCAGCTTCCAACCCGGCTGGGGCGCCGCCCAACCACAGTGACGACCCTCGCCCCGTGTCACACTTGCCCGCAAGCCCCGAACATCGCCTTGTCTCGAACTCCACCCCCGAGGGCTATGCCCTACAGGCCGACGGCGCCTCTCCGCCGGTGCGGAAAGACACCAACTCGTCGATATCGACCGCCGCAACCCTTGTGGCCTCGGCAACCCACGGCACAGACGAGACGTCCGGGACTCCCTACAGCAGCGTGGCCTCGTCGCCCACCACCTTCGCCTCTCAGGCCGTTTTCTCTGCTAGGGACGGGAGTAATGTGACCCCACAACGCCGTGCAAGTCGGCGCCGGACCGGGCCCCTGACGGCCGTCCAGCGCGAACGCGCCCATTTGATCCGCAAGATGGGCGCTTGCCCTGACTGCCGCCGGAGGAGAGTCGCAGTAAGTCCTCAGTCTCCGGTCGGTGGGGTGCGAATTTTGCCGGCTCACAGATTATCCAGTGCCACCCCAACCACCATAACATGACATGGGAGGACGCTGCGAAAAGGTTTAGGTCACACGAATCGTCCCCCCCAGGGCTCCCTCCGCTAGCAGGGTCGCCACTGAGTCCGGCGCTACTCAACGGAAGGCCGTCTTTCACACAAGACGCTCAGGAGATGGACCTAGACACTTCGCCGACGCAGCAGCACGTCCAGCCGTCCTTGAGCGAGGCACGCATCAGGACTCCTCTTCCCTCGGGCCCGCGCCCGGACAAGCATGCTAGCCTGCCGCCTCTGTCCGGATTCGACAATTTCAGGGCGGACCTCCAAGGAAGCGCAGACCGGATTCTGGCGAGTCCCTTCCGCAGCCGCTACGCCAACGTGTCGGTTCTGTTGGTGCGGTGGCAGGACGACGAAGATGTCGGGGCTCACGCCGCTATCAACGACTTGGCCAAAACACTCCATGATATTTACCATTACGCGGTCCAAATCAAATCGATTCCTACGTCGACCGACGAGTCTAGGACACCCTGGCTGTGGCTATCCCAGGTGGTTACAGACTTCGTTGCGGACCACAACCAACGCGACTGTTTGAAGATGTTTTGCTATAGCGGGTATAGCTACCTAGATGGCGACCGGGAATCGGTTCTCGCAAGGTTGGTTCCATGATATAATCCGTTGTGTACGTGCGCAGGCTTACCCCTAGGTCCTAGCTCCAAGCACGCCGACCCAGCCTCGGTCATCCGATGGAGCGGCATTCAGCAGCTTTTTGAAAACGCCCGCTCTGACGCTCTGCTTCTCATGGACTGTGCCTACTACCCCACGCACGCAAACCCCCGGCGGCAAGGCATGCTGGAATTAATCGCTGCGTCCGCCGGCGAGGACCACGTCCAGCTCCTCGGCAGAAGCGCCTTCACTCGCGCCCTGACAGACCAGCTGCGGACGAGGGCCGCCCAACCGTATAGAGAACCGTTTTCGGCGGCCGAGCTCCACTCCAAGCTGCTGTCGTTGTATCCCGAGATGATACAGGAACAGAGCCCGGAGAAGGAGGCCATAACGAGGTTCCCCACGCCGCTGAGCATGCAGCTCTCCGGCACCAAAACACTACCGTCTATTCTGCTGGCTCCGCTGCGACAGGGGGAAGCGCCCGGCGCTCCGTCGAGCGGGTCGCAGATCAGCATAACGTTTCGATTGACGGACGATCCGTTCAACATGGACAGCTGGGCCGAATGGCTCCGCACGATGCCCGGCGGCATCTCAGAAGCGAGGGTGGATGGTCCCTATCGCGATACGTTTCGGTGACAGCAGTGCGGCGAGACGCACTCCTAGGATTGGGGAGGATTGGCACATTGGCGAGTGCCTCGCCGCTTTAGGTCGATGGACACAGAATGCCTGCAACGTTTTTCCAGACTCTGAGGAGTCGTGTTTCTTTTTTCCGCATGATCAGTTTCAGCGTTTCCCAATCTCAGCTCCTGCATTTTGACGACCTTTACGACTACGGAACTCTTCCAGTTTGATAGAGTTATTTGAGGAGGGAGACGTATTTTTAGTGTCTGAGTCGCTTTCTGGGAGGTGGAAGTGGATGGTGTCGAGACGATGTTGAGACGAGTGTCGGGGAGATTGATTGTATTCTGATGTCGTCGGTCGGGCGGCCACGGCCAGGCCAGGCCAGGCCAGAAACAAGTGCCTTCTCCCGTTCGTGGGGGAGTGAAGAAAAGGCAATTGGTGTGTGATACGAATAGTGCCCTGGTTTCAGTCACGCCGTTCCGTTGTTTTATTGTGATTTCACTCTAATCTCTCCCAAGGAGCAGGGAGATAAGAAGGCGAACAAAAAAAGGAAGCCTGGTTTGACAACTCCGATCTAGTGGTATCAATCTACCCCATGTTCAAGCCTACAAGATGATACATACAGCAACTGAAAGAGAAGGCTGCTTGCAACAATACTAAAAACAACAAACAACAGACCCTTTCCAGACCTAACCCCCTCACAAAACAAACACAGCCGCCACCAACCCCACCACCAACGCCGTCGCCGACCTCCCCACAACAACCCTCACACCCGCCGACTCCCCACCGGAAACTCCATCCCCAATCTTGAAGGTAGGCGCGTACTCGGCCCCGCCCCCGCCACCCACCACCGCCACGCTCGCGCCCGCCGTCGTCCCGTTCCAGCAGTACCGCTCAAAGCAGGTGGCGCACGCCGCGGGGACCGCCGTGCCCGTGCGCGTCCAGGAGCGGCTCATGACGGCGCAGGCCACACAGGTCGTCCACTGCGCGTCGAGCGTGCCGTTCCCCTGCGTGGCGGCGTCGTAGCCGTTGCGGATGATGCCGTCGCGTTCGGGGAGGGAGTAGCTCGGGGTGAAGGTGGTCACGTTGGACATTGCTGTGTAGGGGGCGTTGGGGAGGTATACCACTAAAGGGGGGACGGTTTGGGAGTTGGAGAGGGTGAAGTTGGAGGCGTCGCAGCCGAAGAAGGTTGGGCGATTGTTCAGGCCGAGGGAAATAAAAGTCTTGTCGTCGGGGACTGGGGGGAAGAGGGTGCCGTTTGCGATGGCGCCGTGGGTGCGGTCGAAGGTGGCGCGCAGGGCGGTGCCGTTGGGCCAGGAGTAGGTCGTGTCGGCTGAGGAGTCGACGGCGAAGATTACGTCGACGGCGCGGAGGGGTTGGATTAAGGGGTGGAGCGGGATGTTTTGCAGGTCCATGCCGCCGTCGACCAGGTCGAGCTCGATGGTGCCGGCTGAGGGGTTGGTCGCGTTGTTCCAGCCTAGGAACGGGTTCGGCACGTACTGGGCGATGTCGTTCTTGTCGGCGTCGATGCCCTCGAGCACGGCCGTGCCGGCCGAGATGAGGAAGTCGGGCACGCCCGGCACGGAGGTGATGTTTTGGAGGAGGAAGGCGTTGAAGAGGGAGCTGCTGGTGCCGAAGATGTAGCTGACCGAGTCGAAGCCGCGGATGCACTTGCCGCCCGACGGGACCACGCCGCCCGAGAAGTTGGACGCCAGGTACCGGATGGGCGCGAAGCCGAAGGTGGTCGGGTCCCAGGAGCCCATCTCGAACGGGTTGAACTCGTACACGGTCGCGTTCAGCGAGATGATCTTCTGGCCGGGGGCCCTACCGTCGGCGACAAGAATCGGGAAGGGCGCGCGCGCGTTGGAGAAGTCGTCGTCGTCGGCGATGCTGGAGAAGGTGTACGACGGCCCGCCCTCGGGGGCGTCGATCAGCTGCCACGCCAGCGCCCGGCCCCAGTAGTCGGTGATGGACGTCTCGAAGCCGGCGTCCCTCTTGTCGCTGACCTGGTCCGCAACCGTGGTCCAGTACCTGGCGCTATCAAAGACGCCGGGCAGGTCGGGGCCCGTGAAGATGGAGCTGTCGAACTTCCAGATGCTGCTGTCCTCCCTCCCCATGCGCAGCGTCTCGACGTCGGTGAAGTTGTTGGCGTAGATGCTGCTGACCAGCCACCCGCCGCCCGAGAGACCAGCCAGATAGGTGCTCGCCTGGAGCAGGCCGCCGATGCCGCCATTGCCCGTGGAGCCGGCGGTGCGGCTGTCGGCAGCAGCCACGAAGCCGGCGCCGTTCATCAGGGCGCGGTAGCCGCCGCCGGAGACGGCGATGCCGATGTTGGGCAAATCCTTGACGTCGGCGGCCACCTTGTTGATGTAGGCCTCGGCGTCGAACCCCTGGATGTTGGCCCGCTTCAGGAAGTCGATCATGGGATCGACGGTGAGCGGGCGGCGCTTGGCCAGCCAGTCCGCCTCGCTCTTGGAGAACGTGTCGGCGCGCCGGATGGAGGGCTTCTCCTGCGGGCACGGCACCTCGGCGGGGGCATAGCCGTGGCTCGGCGCGTCGGGGCGCGCCCGGGGGCTGATGATCAGGTCATTGTTCTGCGGCGGTATCCTGATGGGCTCGGCCGAGGTGTAAAGGGGGAGGAGAGCGAGCGGAAGAAGCGTGTTTAAATGCATGCTAAGTTATTTGTCCCGTCAACGAAACATGGAGTTTCGTCGAGGCAAGCGAAGGAATGAAAGAAGGGCAATCCAAGTTTGAAAACAGCCAAAAAGAGTTTCTCAGAAAGATGGATGTGCCGAGTTTTTGGATAGCAATTGTGATGATTGCTGATCGGACGATTAGATGAGAAGAGGTAGGGTATTAAAACAACACCGAGATCCAAGAAAGAAGAGGCCGACAACCCGGGCCGGTCAGAAACAGCGCCGTGGCTGGCTGTAAGTATGCGGCCAACAAATGGGAGGGAGGGAAAGATGTTTAAGAGAGACAAGCAACGCCGAGTGCGGGTGTGGCACGGGGGGCCGCCGTTTTTCAGGCGTGTGTGATGGTCGGGCGGCGGTCACTGGGCCCGGATGACCCGGGGAATGAACAAAACGAAACCACCGGAGGCCGCCGTTTTTTGTTCGCTTGTTGGTTGGGCTCATCGAGCGAAAACGATTCATTCTGATACATATCTGCTAGTCACAAGGGAGGATGGGTGCCGAGCATCCGAGGCTGACATCCCTCCCTGTGTGTCTGGGAGTTTTCGCATCTCGTTATGTCACTTATACGTGTATTTTCCTAATGTGCACAAGGGTGTTGTGCGGTTGTGTTTCATGCAGGGACCGCCGAGTGGGCCGGTGGAGTGTCAAAGATCGACTCTGATGTGTTTTGGCGTGTCGGCCCCGCCCGGTTTCTTGGTGGGGTGGCCCGAATGACGGTGCTGTGATTTCACAAATCCATCACTTTCGGGCTTTTCCTTTGTTAGATGGGATGAGAAGGAATGGAGATCCACAGTGTGGCACGACTCGGGGCTTGGCAGGGCGGAGCGGGCGCGGGTAAGATTACCGTACGTATTCATACTATGTACACAGTAGTTCGTACGACGTATTCGTACGTGGAACAGTTCTTGTGCAGTTGTCAGGCCATCACTTCAACCTGTCGATCCCAATCAACCTTTGGAAGCCACGCCGCAATGCTGAAAAGGGCCATGAAGTACTCCGTAAAAAGTACACATACCCGACCTACACAGTAGAATCCCTTCCTCAGCCACACAGCTGCCTACCTTACCTTACTCACCGCCCACCATGTCGTCAATCAACTTCTCCCAGCCGCACCTCAATGAAATCGATACGGCAAGTCAATCAAAACTCCTGGCTAATCTCAGGCACCCTTCTTCTTACTCGTTCGTCGTCGCCACCCCCCGACGACGACAAGTTCCCTACCCACCAAGCTTGCTGGAGCGATGGCAATGGGGGGCATTTCGCCCTCTCCACTGCATCCGAGCCTCTTCCAGATTCCAAGCCCCTCGCAGAAGACTCGACTTCCATCTCGAGAGTCCACGCAGTCGACAACCACGCGGCCGTTTGGCGGGCAGGCGAAGCCTTCATCAAAGCCCACCACATGGACTATCCCGGCGTGACCAGAGAGCATGTTACTCTCCAGTTCCTCAAGGACCAACAGCCCGAGGGTTTTCACTTTCCGAGTGTCCTCCATCACTTTGAGACGGGCGCGCGATACTTCCTCGTGGTCTCGAGGGTACCCGGCCAGCACCTCGACGACGTTTGGCCCGACCTGGACGAGACCCTCCGCCAGCATTACATCGCCAAGGTGGCAGATGTCTGCGACCGCCTAGCGGCATGGAAGGGTGACATCATCGGTGGTGTGGACGGACACCAGCTGCTGGAGCGTTATCTCGTCAAAGGCAACAGCAGCAGCAGCAAGACGGCCGATGCCCTTTCTCCACAGCAGCTCCTGGAGAACTGCACCGAGATGGCAATGGATGTCTCGGCGCTTGTCTTTTACCACTGCGATCTTGGCCCTACGAACCTTCTGGTCGATGTCTCGACCGGCTCGCTGGGCATCGTCGATTGGGAGCTTGCCGGCTATGTTCCTATCGAATGGGTCAGGACAAAACCCCGACTTTCGGCAGGAATGGATCTCGGTCATGGGGATGCGGACTCGAAAAGGGAATGGCGCCGCAGGGTCGCCCAGAAGCTAGAAAAGATGGGGCTACAGTGATGTTGTAGATGGATGGTGGAGGTTTCAGGGCAGCGAGTAGACAAAAGGTCTAACTCGGCGCCGTCTAACTCCCCAAGATTAGGTAAGTAAGGTAGGTAAGTTACCGTAAATGGCAGGTTGTAATTACGAGCTGAATGTGTGGGGGAAGCAAGGGTCTCACCCCCCCCCCCCCCCCCCCCACCTGCAGTGTTCCTCACGTCATTTTCAGGGTTCACAACAGATGCAGGCCCTCGGCGCCTGCAGCACAGCGGAGCTGAGCCTCGGCTGAAATGCACGCTGGAAGCTGCCTGTCATCTGATGCCCCCTTCTTCGGACCGACAATTGCCCAAACATTGTTTGACAGAAACAGACCAGCAAAGCCGGTCGGCCTCGTCGCAGGATCTGCTTCAGCTCCCGTCTCGCGGCCCGTTTCAACCGCCGCCGCCTGCTGACTCGGAGTCGACATTGACAACGTGCGAGGGTCCAGTGTTCTAGTTACTCCGGCGGTGGCCTAGCGCTCTCCCGCACATGTATCACAAACGCGCAATGCAAGGCTCAGCGAAGCTCACCGCCACGCTGTATTCCGACCGATACCATACCTACACACAATAATGTTTCGTCCGATGCCTAGGCCGGCCCCAGATCGACAACGAAACAAGACCGGCCTGCCCTACGGCAACCCGAAAACCGGCCCATCGTCGTTCATGCAACCGCGGCCCTAGGTACGTAGGTTTGAAGCCACTGGACGAGGTGTAGCAATGCCAAGTTGCGATCATGAATTCTATTCATCAAGCTATTCCCATACCAAAATATTCAAAATCACCGGTCCATGTGCGCCAGCCGGATGCTGACGGCCCTCCGGTGAGCCTCGAGCTCTTCGACCTTGGCGAGCTGCATCACCGCCTCGCCGACGTTCCGGAGGCCCTCGGCCGTGAGGTTCGAGCTCGTGATGTGCTTGACAAAGGAGGCGAGGTTGACGCCCGAGTACTGCTTGGCGTAGCCGTAGGTTGCTAAACATTTGTCAGTAACAAGCATAATATTAGATATGGCGACGGGTACGTACGCAGCGAGTGGTTGACACCAGCCGAGTAATCTCCCACGCTCTCCGGCGTCCATTCGCCGATGAACACGCTGCCGGCGTTCATGACCTTGTCCACCACCGACTCGGCGTCCTTGAGCTGGAGAATCAAGTGCTCCGGCGCGTATTTGTTGCTGATCTCCATGGCCTCGTCCACCGTCTTGACGCGCACCGTGAGCGAGTGGGCAATGGAACCGCGCACGATGTCCACCCGGGGGAGCTCCATGGCCTGCCGGTGGACCTCGTCCTCGATGGCCGCCAGCTGGGCATCGGTGAGGTCAACAGCGATCAGGACAACCTGGCTGTCCACGCCGTGCTCGGCCTGAGATAGGAGGTCAGAGGCGACAAACGCCGGGTTGGCGTCCTTGTCGGCAACGACGAGCACCTCGGACGGGCCAGCCGGCATGTCGATGCCGACGCCGGCGTTGGTGTCGTTGCTGACGTACATCTTGGCTGCCGTGACGAACTGGTTGCCGGGGCCGAGGATCTTGTCCACCTTGCTCACGCTCTCGGTGCCGTACGCCATGGCGGCGACGGCCTGGGCGCCACCAGCCAGCACGATCGACTCCGCGCCGACCTTGTGGGCGACGTAGACGATCTCGGGCGTGATGGTGCCGTCTGACCGGGGCGGCGACGCGAGGACGATCTTCTTGCACCCGGCAACCATGGCGGGGACACCAAGCATGAGCGCCGTGCTGGGCAGGACGGCAGTGCCGCCGGGGACGTAGAGACCGACGGCTTCGATCGGCCGCGAGAAGCGGCTGCAGACGACGCCGGGCATGGTCTCAACCTGCAGCGGCTTCTCCTCCTTCTGGGCAGCGTGGAACTTGCGGATGTTCTCAAAGGACACGTCGATGGCCTTGATGGTCTCGGCGGGCAGCTGCATGAGCGACTCGGGGAACGGCGCCTTGAGGACGGGCGACGTCAGCGAGGTTGCCTTCTCGAACTTGTGGGTGTATGCGAGAACGCCCTTATCGCCGTTCTTCCGGACGTCGTCGATGATCGGGGTGATGATCTTCATGATGGCGTCTGACGACCTTTGTGATGGCCGCCTCAGGGCCTCGTCGAGTTCTTCTGTCGAGGCCTTGGCCATGTCGTACACCTTCATGGTGATCTTCTCCGGAGCCGCCTCCTTGGGCGCCTCTGGTACTGGGACAACAGGGGCTGCACTCGCCGCGGGCTTGATGCCCTCCTTTTCTGCCCACTTCCCCTTGGCGTCGCCTGTCCTGCGCTTGACCTTGAAGCTCTTGGCATCCAGACTCTTCTCGATATCGGCCAGCGTCACGCCGGCACCCACGGCCTTGGTCAGGGCGAAGTAGATGAGGTCGGCAGCCTCAAAAGCAACCTCCTGTGGCGTCTTTGCATCGCAGAGCTCCTCGGCCTCCTCCATGATCTTGGCGCGCAGCAGCTTCTCGTCCGAGAAGAGGCGGGCAGTGTAGGAACCCGCTGGTGCTGACTGTTTCCTGGACAGAAGCGTGTTCTCCAGCTTGGCAATGCCCCTCAGATCACCAAAGCACCCCGACTGCTCCAGGTGGCAGAAGCGCCCCTTTTGCCTGACGACGAACTTGAGCGCATCGTTGTCGCAGTCCAGTGATATCCGGACCAGCTCCTGCGTATCGCCAGATGTCGCCCCCTTGTACCACAGGCCGCGCTTCCGGCTCTGGTAGACGCCTGTCTGGGTCTTCAGGGCCTCCCCCACGCTCTCCGCGCTGCTGTAGACCAGGCCGAGCGCTGTATCATATTCGTCGACGACGACAGTTGGGATCAAGCCGTCGGCACGGTCTGACGTCCAGGTAGCGGCGAGGATTTTGGACACGGCAAGCTTATCAGCCTGCGGTGTGCTGCTCAGCCCCGTCGACGGCAGGATGGGAACGGCGTTGCACTCGGCGGCAAGCTTGAGGAAGTCTTCCAGGTCGGTTCCCGGAGCCGGCTTGAGAAAGAACGACGCAATCTTCTTCGCCTTGGCCTCCTCAATGAACTGCGCAGCGTTGGGCGCTGTCCGGTCGAAGCCGGAGACCAGCAGGCCGTGCTCTGTGACCGTGGAGGCCAACTTCCCGGTGCTGTCGCCATCCAGGACCGCGGCAACGCGAGAGCCGAACTCGGCATAGTCGGGCAGGTGTTCGGGGCGGACAAAGACCTTGCGGGCGCCGGCGTCGAGCAGGGTGACGATGTCGTCGCGGGACTCGAGGCGGGTCACGTCGAAGAAGGGCTGGAACTCGGTGTTGTGGCGGCCGAGGAAGCGCAGGACCTTGTCGAGGGTCTGGGGCACGACCTCGATGAAGACACAGCCAAGACACGACACCTCCTCGCGGTTGAGCCCCTCCTTTTCGCCGCCGAGTCCCGGAGGGACGTTGACGCCGACGAGGAACGGGAGTGGCAGCGTTGTCTCCATGGTGTCTCGAAGTGGAATCGCTGGGGAAAGAGGGTGGTGCAACGATGGGCTGGGCCGGCTATGGCTCCTTTTCTACTTACTTGTAAGTCCCGGGCTGCCACGGCGAAAATTGACAGGGAGTCATCGCAGGTTTCGGGGGTCGCTCTCCTGCATCGGCACCCACTCTCGCCCAATCTGAGGTGGGGTCGAATCTGCCCCTCCATTGCCCTGACATCCCGCGCTGCGCTGCATCACACCAGGAATTTTTCTGGCGGGGTCGGCTGAAAAATAAGCGGTGGTCAGTGCGCCCGGCCTTGGGGCGGATCATTGAGGCTCCGACTCGGCCATTGCAGCTTGGCTCGGCGCGTTCGCAGCAGCTTCTCGGGTTCGCGATTGAATCCGCGACTTGACAGCAGCTTTCCGTTCAACCTCCCACCGATTTTCTTCAACAATCGACATATCATTTCTTTTGCGTACCTAGTCCGCGAGAATATATTCTGAACCGATTCCAGAATCAGTTGCCACCTTCTCCAATTGACGCATCGTCCAAGCCATCGCGATCCCTCCGCGCAACCCATCGTCACCTCGACTTCCCATCGCGACCATCGCCAATCCCTCCACCTCCAAAACTCAAAGTCCAACGAACCATCACCATGTCCGCCTCGGGCGCCACAGCGCCCCAAACAAACGGCATCCCGCCCTCCTCCGCCACCCCATCCTCCCAAACCCTCACCAACACACAACAACAACCAACCCAGTCCCAACCAAGCACAACCCCCGCCCAAACCCAGACCCAAAGCCAACAACCACACCCCCAAAACCCCACCCAACAAACCACCCCGTCAGCAGCCCCCCCCTCCACCACGGCCCCGCGCCCCCGCGACGCCCGCACAATCGAGCTGCTCCTCACCGCCCAGGGCGTCACCTCCTTCGAGCAGCGCGTGCCCCTTTTACTCCTCGACTTCGCCTACCGGCACACGTCCTCCGTCCTGTCGGACGCGCTGCACCTCGCCGCGGACCCGTACACGTCGCACGCGGGCGCGCGCCCCTCTGCGGCGTCGGGCGCGGCGCCCGTTAACGTGGGCGATGCGACGATCACCAGTAATGCGGTGCAGCTCGCTATTGGCAGCCGGTTGGGTTTCCAGTTCCGCGGGGGGGGTGGAGGGGGTGGGATTGGCGGGGCGAATGGCGCGGGTGGCGCGAGTAAAGAGTGGATGATGGATCTGGCGCGGGAGAAGAACAAGATTGCGCTGCCGAGGGTGATGCCCAGCGAGTGGGGGGTCAGGCTGCCCGGGGAGCGGTTCGTGCTGAGTGGCGTGCCCTGGGGGCTAAGGGATGTGTGGGCTGGGCAGGAGGGGGCGGAGGAGAGTAGCGAGGGGGAGGAAGATGAGGAGATGATGGTGGACGGGCCTGGGGGCGGCGGCGCAGATGCGATGGAGGTTGAGACGGAGGATGTTGGTGGGGAGGGGGTTGAGGGCGGGACGATTGGGGATGTGTTTGGGGATGAGGGGCTGGAGGATGAGGAGATGGCTGAGGCGTGAGTTGTCTCGGGTCTATAATTTCTGGTCACGGAAGGACAAAGCGGAGGAGTTGAGGATAGGTAATCTTCGGATTAAGAAGGCAATGCAAGTACCGCAGCAGGCATCATGGGAGGCGCGCTGGCGTTTAGGACGGCTCAGGGATATAGCAGCAGCAAGGCCAGACTCACAGCCTCTCGTTTCTCACACCCCATTTTCAGACTGGCTGAATGGACTAAATCAACCATTCAAACCACCACGAGCTGTAACCAGAAGTATCCATGAATATGCTCGTCTAATGCTACAGAAACCATGTCCGCCCTACGCCGCGCTATGCAATATGCGGAAGATCCGTCCTCCCAAGCAGTCTACGGTCTATGGCCTCATAGAATGCCCATACTATGCGCCAACTCCCGTCTCCAATGTCGCTCAAAATGCCCCTGCCAACAACTCTCTCTAGCCTACTTCTTCTCCATCTTCAGGTTTTTGACTCCTGTGATCAGCTCAGCGTCGACATCATGCACGCCATCCCCCGACGCGTCGTTGCCGACGACCGGAGTCGGCAGCCGATCTCCCGCCTCGTCAACATCGTCTGCTTCCTCCCCCTCCTCCTCGTACACCTCGCCCTCCTCGTCGTCGGCATACTCGTCCTCCATCATGGACCCCATCATGCGCTCCTCGTCGTAGCTCCCCTCGCCGTAGTCGTCCACCGAGTTGCGCGAGATGTAGCTGTCCGCCAGGCCCTCGCCGACCTCTTCTTCCTCGTCATCCTCGACATACTCCTCGTCGTCTTCGTCCTCGTCCTCGTCCTCGGTGCCGCTGGCGGAAAACTCGTCCAGCTCGAGCGGCGTGTCGCGCCAGTACCGGAAGTCGGTGTAGTCCTCGCCGCCGCCCTTGACGAGCGTGCCGACGGGCGGGAAGTAGTGGTCGACGACCTCGCTCATGTTGACGTAGCTGAGCTTCATGCGGTTGAGGCTCAGCAGGTCCAGCGACACCTCGGCGTTGGAGTTGATGGTGAAGATGCGGGTGCGCGGCACGTCGACGGTGCGGTACGAGATCTGGTCCGTGAAGCGGTTGCCGAAGCCCGCGTAGAAGGGGGTCCGGTCGGGCCCGTACAGGCTGCGGATGTCGCGCAGCGTCGACATCTTGAAGATGTGGGGCTTGCGCAGGTAGATTTCGCGCCGCAGCGCCGCCATGGTGCGGTCCGGCGACAGGATGATGGGGCCCCTTGGCAGGCGGAACCCGTCCTGCACGATGCCCGCGAGGTACGTCCTCGTGGTGTCGGCCTGCCCGACGGACCGACTGCTCAGGTACATGATGTTGTAGCCATTGGCCACAATGTCGTTGTACAGCTTTGCGACGCCCGCGTGCGTCCAGTCTCGCCCAATCATGTTCAGCACGTGGCCGAGTGCGTCGGATTTGGTGATGGTCCCGTCAATATCCGAGATGACCACGGGGGTCTCGTGTTTCCACAGGTACATGTATGCCTGGCAAGTCGCCCTGTTCACCGTGAAGCTCATCGAGTTCTCGCCCGGCTTCAGGTCCAAAGCCTTCAGCTGGTCGCTGGTCAGCCGCAGCGTTTTTGCATAGTTCCGGTTGGGGTCGCCCGCAGCCGAAGTGCCCGGAGAGCTGGGAGGTGTCTGCAGAGTCATTTGGCCGAGATCTGACTCGCTCCTTCTGTGGCTCGAGGTGCTTGGAGATGCTGTGGCATCGCTGCTATCGCTCTGGTAGCCGGGATCGGACGCGGCATCGATGGCCATGCCAGGGGGGCCGCGTAGCGACGACTCCATGGCCCTCTTCATGGCGGCACTCTTCGCTTCCTCGCTGCTGTAGATCCAGAGGTTTCCCCGCTCGTCGACGCCAAAGAGCGCGCCGATGTCGTAGTTGCCGTCGAGCTCTTCTGAAAGCACCTTGCGGGCAAGGACTTCGGCCCTGATGGCATCCTCGTCGTTGTTCTTGAACCCGGTCATATCCAACATCAGATCCCCCGTCTCGCTTACATGGGTCGGGATGTTGACGGCCGACAGTTCCTTGGAGAGGTTGATGGCCCGCTGCAGAGCCTCGGCTGGCGCCAGCGGCGGAGGGCTGTTAGACCGGTCCAAATACAATGAATTGTCGTCTTCGCTCGAGCCGTGATCGCTGGACAGCTTCCGTCCTGCCCGCGGCAGGATGTCCTCGCTGTGAGGACGCTGGGGCGAGCCATCGGGAGAGGGCGGGACCCCCTTGAACAGCTCTGGAGAGGTTGACCGGGGCGTGAGCAGCCCTAATTTCTGTCAGCAAAGCGCAGGCTGCGCGTCCAGGGACACTGCATACCGTCTCGCCCGATAGAGTGGAGGACCGTAGGGAGCGGGCGGGTGAAGCTCGACGACCGCGCCTTGCCGACGGGGTCGTTGAGATCGAGCGATTCGGGCTCCTGCAGCGGCGGCTGGCCGTTTTGCAGAGCGTGCAACGGGGGGCTGGAGGCGGGCGACACCAATGGCGACGTCTGTAAGCTCTTGGGAATGGTGTCGCTGGTTTCAAAGACGAAGAAGGCTTCCCCGCCCTCGCCGAGCTTCATCGAGTAGGGCTGCTTGACGCCATTGACCTTGAACTCGACCTTCTTCTCGTACGGGCGCAGCAGCGAGAACTTGCCGAAGCGCACGTGAAAGGGGGAGCATGACAGGCTGCCGTCTTCCTGTTCAACCACGATCACGTCGATGGCCCCGCTGAGGGTGGCCGGGTTGATCGAGTTCCATGCCGTCGAGACCGAGTCGCTCAGATTCCTGACGTACTGCATGGTAGGCAGGTGGGATTATTTTGCGCTGCTGAAGTGTGCGGCGGCCTTGCGGCCAGGAATTGCGATCGGGCCTCGTATTTGTTCTGGTTACAAGGTGGGAAAAAAAAGATAGGTTGCGCAGGTGTAAGCCGAGGTGCGAGGGAACTATTATGGAGTCGCCGAGTATGCGAGTCGCCACGCCTAGACTCCTGCTTCCGGCGCCCGTGGATTCGGGCGCAGCTGTGACTGGATGCGATGCGCCGGGACACGGAGAATGTGAAGGCAACGACGAGGCCGTCTTCGGAGCCCGCAGACGGGATGGAAGAGAAGAGCGGCGCCGGAATGCAGGCTGCGCTTAAATCGGCTTTGGGATGAAGGACCGAAGGGACTTAGGTAGGGACGGGCCAGGAGGGGATGGAACGGATTGGGCAACCGGCGTCTCTACTGCATGCGTGGACGGGACCGTTTTAAAACTGCTCGCATCGCTCTCGGACGACGGGCAACAAGGATTTTATCAACGTCTTCGGCGGGCGCCGGGTCAAACTGCGAGACCGCTCGCGGATCAGGAAACGACGTCGGCCTCTTGAAGGAAGTGGGCGTTGAGCAGGTGAGAGGTGAGATGGTCGGGGACAATCACGAGGGCTCAACAAACGCCGATAATCCCACCAGTCACCCGTGCTTGGCCGGGCTGAGTCTTGCAGCCGAGACAAGCCTGGTACTTACGGCCCACCAAGACACGCGGCACAATTTGCGCTGACTCTCCTCCCAGCCTTGGTATTTGCAAAGTCCTGCCGCTGGCGCCTGGCCATTTGGGACCCTTGTCGCAGGCCCGGGTTCCCCTCGCTGATGTCATGGCGCTCAACCCGTCAACCAGACCTTTATGAATCAAACGTGGAAAGCGGGTGAGCGACAGGATGACTATTGCCTTCAACTTTGGGCAGAGGATCCCGATGTTGGGGCGGAGAGTCGGGCGGTCGAGACTCGCAGTTTTCATTCCAGATGCACGTCCCACCCGACGACGCATTGAGGCCGAAGGCGTCTGCTGTTCGACGAGAGGCGCCGTTGGCATTGGGGATCAACAGCGGGCCGGCGCATCGAAGATTGGCCCGTTCAATTGCGGCTGGCTTGGTTGGGGAACAAGGGTTTGGGGCGCTCGGCGACCGCTGGAGAGGCACATGACCAGGCTGAGCGCAAATCCCGCTGGTTTGGTAGGGGCTTTATTAGGCTGAAGGAATGAACCGCGGCGAGAAGAGCAACGACATCCGGGAACCCGGTGTCGATGGGAGGTGAGATTGAGTCGGCAGAGCTGTTCGGTCGGTTGTTTGCCTGGCTCGCTGAGAACCACCCGGTGGCTTCGGGATGCCGCTTCTGGTCTCCAGAGGCCATAGCGATGTCGAGTGGTGCGAACCTGGGATCTTTCATCTGGTCACCTGCCTCGCCTTTCGGATATTGAGCATTGGGTTTCCCTTTGGCTATTTGTCACTGGCGAGGCTAGGTTGGCCGCCATTGTCAACAAGAGCCGGGGCGGGGAGCAGGAGGGCCGGTCGTGGCAATGACGAGCAAAAGACTGTTCGATATCCGTGGATTGAGAGAAGGTAGGTACCTTGCTGTTTCGAACACCCACTGGCTCTTAACTTCAAGTTGTGTTTGTTCGTTCCACAATAGGTCTATTAGCGCTTGGCCTCCGGGCTCGTACAGCTGACTCATTGAAACGATCAATACTTTTCTCTTCTGTTCTTCCCTTTCTCCTTCTCCTTCTTTTCTCTCAATTTCAAAGCCAGGATGGGTAGAATGTCAAGCATTACACATCAACAAACAGGGGTTGAACTGGACGCGGGCATAAATGTGCTTGAGCCGTGACGACGCTCGCGCTGCCACCATGATGTCCGAACTGTTGGTCGCAGGCGCGGTGCAGTGGAACCCAACCCATTCGCATCCATGTTGCTCGTCGATCTCTGCGGCATCTGCTGAGCTGCTCGCTGCCTGGAACCACAGGCTGCCTGCAGCAAAGCGTACAAATGAGGGGAAACACTCATCGAGTGAATAATCCCGCGTTCTTTGAGTGGTGAAGCGAGTTGTGAAGCGGAGGTTACAGTCATGGTTACTCTCCATTCGAGAGCCGTTGAGGCGTCCTCGACCGATTTAGGCCTGGGACGGCAGGTGCAGTGGCAGCCCGCCAACCGCCATGCCAGGCCGCTGAAACAAACCGCACTCTGCCACCCTCCCGCGCCCCCGTCTCGGCAGTGATCTCCACTAACACATGCAACTAACAGCCCGCTCGACCACTGAGCAGCCGGCACCTCAGTTGGGGCGTCATGGCGTCCATGCCGCGATGGAACCTCGATTGCTTGTCTGGCAATTGCGAGCGTCCCCAGTTTTTCACGGCCAATGAAGCATGCATGGAGCAGCCGGAGCGGGCCAGGGCCAAGCGAATCTCGGGCCTGCGAGCGAGCCCATCTCGTTTTTTTACCTTTGATGTTTCTGCGACTCATTGCTGGCGCCCCCCCGACCCCCACCCATCCGCCCGCCGCCCTTCCCTCTTGCAGTCGCCGCAGGTTCTGCGCGACGAGTAGTCGTTCATCACCCGGCCTCTCGCTGTCCCGCCGCCCGACGACCGCAGCGTCATGTCATGGCTCGCCTTGACGTCGTCGCTGGTGCCCACGCTTCTGATCCTCTCGGCCAGCCTCGCCTGGTGGTTCACCGAGCCTAAGAACGCCCGCATCAACCTGATCGCCGCTGCCGGCGCCGCCCTCTTCTGCTGGGCCGTCGCCCCCGAGCTGTGCCGCGACCTCTCGTACTCGGCCTACGCCCTTACCGCCGACGCCGTCGCCGCCCTCCACCTCGATCTCGTCCTCCTCAGGAATGCAAAGATGTTGGTCACGGGCGTTGCTGTTGTCTGGTACGTGGGGCTGGGTTTGTGTTGTGTTGTGTGTTGTGATGTATTGGGTGTTGCTCGTTGCCGCGCTTCTCTCGTCACACGCACACGGGCGTTTGGCCGCGCTTGCTGCAATGCGGCGGTCATGATACGGCAGTATGCTTACTGTTGCATCTTTGCAGGTTGGTCCGAAGAGCGTGGCAGACGTTATGGAAACCGGTCCCCGAATTGATCAACATCCTGGGAGTCGACGTCCCCGATCCGCCGGATGTGTCGCTAGCGGAGATCCGACCCGACGCCGCCACCGTCAACTGGACGCGCGCTCCGGCCAATCGATCCGTCCAGAAGTTTTTGATTCAGGTTAACGGGGTGGTCGGTGAGTTGGGACCTGGATATGGCCAGTCCGTGGCGCAGAGGTTAACCTTCAGTAGTGGGAGAGGTCGCCGCGAACCAGGAACCGGCCATCGTGGTTAGTGGCCTGAAGCCGGATCACTTTTATAATGTGCGCGTGATCGCTGTCGGCTCCAACAACTTCCAGGCCGGAAGCCGCGTCATCCGGCTGCGGACGTTTGGCCGCGATGGACGGCCGCAGCTGGGGAATTCGCGGCTCCCATCCAACTTCATCCCAGAGGAGCCTGCGCCGGGCGAGATTGGCGACGAGGCCGGAGCGGCTCGCAGCCCCTTCCCTGCGTTGGAAGTACCCACGATCCAAGAGCCAACCGCCTCGCCTGCTAGGGATGGAAATTCTGCAGGGGGGCCAGGACCACGACGGAATACGGTCACGCGACGACATTCTCCATCCACTGCGAGCCTCGACCAGCCGACACGAGAAGAAGTCAATGCGGATTCCAAGCAGACCCTGCCAGTGCTGACAGAGAAGTTTGAGGCTATCCGGAAGGAAACGGAGGATGTGCTGGCGCTGATTGCAAAAGAGGAGGGCGACAACAGGCTGTTGATGGAGGAGTTGGAAGCGGAGAAACGGGAAAAGAGGAAGGAACAGAAAAAGAAGGAGGAGCAGACCGAAAGACTGAAGAAGGATGTACACGCAACCGACCGGGCGATGCGCAACGCCATGCAACGCAAGGTGCAGAAGGAGAAGACGCTCAAGGAGAAGCAAAATGAGCGGACCAAGTTCCATGATAATATCGCCAAGTGGGAGAAGGGCGTGGAGGAGTTGCGCAGGGAGCGAGAGAGTTTCGGCCGGCAGATGGCGGAGCTGGAAGAAGAGCGGGACCAAAAGGCGGAGCAGTCTCGGGAGGAGAACGGCGATCTACAAGCCGAGTGCTCGCGCCTAGAGACGGAATTAAAGGAGAGGAGAGAGCAGGTGAGGGAGCTGGAAGAGGCTAGGAAGCTGCTTCCGGGCGGGGACGAGGATGGTGAATGGCGCGAGAAGATCACCGAAGAGAGGCGGGAGTGGTACAGGACCGGCACGGGCAGGGATTTGCAGGAGACTTCGACCCTCGAGGCTAAACGTGGCAGGGCTTTGGATGAGCAGGTTCGCGCCCTCAGCATCCAGGTGCAGCACATTCCGCAGACCAACTTTGGTCTATACAGCCAGCCAAATGCGTCCGGCATCGAGTTCGATCACTCGGCGGCCACTCATTTGAACCGGCGGAGCCGGGCGGGAAATTCACTCTCAAACGTCTCTATCCCAGCGGCGCCGCTGCCGCCATTTCCCCAAATCGACCAGACGATTGCAGCTCCTGCTGGCTTCGCCAGCTCGCGA
The DNA here is from genome assembly GCA_033296685.1 of Parachaetomium inaequale. Taxonomy (NCBI): domain Eukaryota; kingdom Fungi; phylum Ascomycota; class Sordariomycetes; order Sordariales; family Chaetomiaceae; genus Parachaetomium; species Parachaetomium inaequale. The sequence continues at coordinate 320,722 of MU854325.1, forward strand.
TCCGCGAACGCGCCGCCCGGCTTCGCCCCCGGTCCTTTTATGGACCACTCAGCAGATGCCGGCCGCCTGGACGAGTTGAGCTCAAGAAGTGCCCCGCTCAGTCCATCAGCCACCGCTCTCCTGCCATCTAACCTCATGGCGGACATCGATGACGATGAACCCAGCCCAGTCTCCCGGTTCGGGCCAGATTCCTTCTTCTCGCCGCAACGAGCGTCTCCCGACAACGCCCCGCTGTCGCCCGCATCGTCTGGCAGATCACTTAGTATCTTTTCGAGCCCGCACGGATCGTCGAGCAACCTTCCTTTTCCTCCTTTCCAAACTGACGCTTCAGATCGGCTGTCGCTCAATGCAGCTGCCACGGCTCCGTCGCCTGTCGCGACCGAGCCCCCGCCGAACAAGCTGAGCGGATTCTTCCCCTTCCAGCGGTCCAGGCCCGCCAAAGCCGTGGAGCCGGATGGCCTCCAGGGTCTTCCTCTTGGTAGCCTCAAGTCGGGACAGAGCCAGTCGTTTCCGAGGCAGGAGGACGACCCTGACAGTCTCATGAACAAGCGCCGTAGCTGGGGCGTGTTCAACCGTAACTCGGTGGGACCCGAGATCACCGAGGGGCATGCGACGTACTCGCGCATGTTTTCGAGGGGCCTTAATCCCTTTTCTAGCTCGCATCGAGCCCCGGGCGGCTTGTTCCCAGAGAGGGACAAGAGCAGCCCGCGACCCGAGAGCATCGCGTCGGCCGAGCTCCCTCGGCCGTCGACCGATTCGGGTTCGATTTGGGGGCCGCAGCCGGGAGAGGCCGGGACACTGGGGAAACCCAGTCGTCTGTGGTCGCCCGACGCATGGTCTAGGAATCCATCCCGCCGTCCGTCTCTTCAGGGGTCGCCGTCGGCCCTGAAGACGACGCTTGCGTCGGCGGATGATGAGATCCTCGGCGAGGAGATGCTGCCAAACGTCAACGAAGTGGGCGTCATTGGAAGCCGCCCACCAACGCAGTCCAAGGTTCCCCGCTTGAACCCCAACGCGCCGGCATTCAACATCACCTCGTTCTTCAAATCCAAGCCCGAAAAGGAGAAGGACAAGGAGAGCAAGGAGAAGAGCAAGGTCGAGAAGAAGGACAAGGCCAAGGCTAAGGACTCCAAGGACAAGTCCAAGAACAAGGATGCGTCCGCCACACCCGACGCGCCGCAGGTCCCGTCTCTCGAGCTGGAATCGCCGCCGGAGTCGCGCATGTCCCGCGACGGATTCTCGGTCCACACGCAGACGTCGGTGTCCGAGTCGCGGGACTCGCTCTCCCTGGACCAGTCGTTCTCCAACACGCCTTCTGAGCCCACGAGCGCCGGACTGTCAAGCAGCTTCAAGGACGACAACGTGGTCCGCAAGCTGTTCCGCAAGGGCAGCTCGAGCAAGTTCAGCATCGCCGGGCGGCTCGGCGGCAAGGAGTCGGGCCTCTTTAAGAAGGGCCCCAGCAGCACGGCCAGCGGCGGCGGCGCGTCGGACAAGGGCACGTCGCTGGAGCGGTCCAGCATCGGCGACTTTGAGGACATTGGCGACGAGGCGCTCAACCCAGCCTTCCTGGGCCGCAGCTACGACAGCATGGCGAGCAGCCCCAGCCTGGCGCCGGCCGTGAGCGCCACCAAGAGCAAGGAGAGCAAGACTGCCTCGCGGTGGCTGAGCAACTTTGGCAAGAAGGGCAAGAAGGAGAAGGAGAGCCTGGACTTGGACCGGGCGCAGTTCTCGGAGCTGGACGGCCTCGCCGAGGAGGAGAGCTACAGGAGCTGAGGGGGTGGCGTAGGGGTCGGGTAAGGGGTCGAGCGCTGCAGAGGTCAATATCTTAGAGTGCAATACCTTTGCATAGCGTTGTTGCGTATACTATGCTCAATAGACAGTGAGCTTGGTGTCGCAAGGTATTTTTCAATGAGGAGTGTGTCGAGGTTGTCTTTTAATGTGAGGCGTTGAGGGACCGTGCGAATCAGAGCAGTTGCGGTTGTACCTCGCACTGTGTTTTTGGTATCGGCGTTTTGGAGCTCCAGTGGTGCAACTCCAAGTCCCGACCGACATCGACACTGCACCGCAAACAACACCACCGCTCTCATCCTCGACATTTCCGCGCCCCCGGCCAGCGATTGAGAGACTTGACCGACTCCCCGCGAGATATACCACACGAAACATCGAACCCCCACCGCGAACCCGAACCCGGCGCTCCGGGCAGTGAATGGCCGCCATGGCCGCACAAGGCGGCAGCCCGGCCGAGCGCCTGCCCATGCCCTCGCGCAACCCGCTGCCGCTGTCGGCGTCGCAGGAGGCGCAGGTCCGGGATATCTTTTACGACCGCGTGCGGAGGCAGTGCGGGCCCGAGATTAAGGGTGTGTGTGTCTTCTCGGCCACTCTCCCTCCCATTTTCCAAACCACCACCACCCACACCCAACACAACACCTCTCGCACCCAGCCCAACCCAAACTAACCATATTCACATAATTTTTGTCTAGCCTTCGCCGACTGCGCCATGAACCGCACCTTCACCGCCTCCTTCACCTGCCGCGCCCCGCTGCGCGTCATGAACAGCTGCATGAAGGCGCACGCGACGCAGGAGGAGCAGGACGCCGCGCGCGAGGAATGGTTCGCGCAGCGCATGGCGAGGGCCAAGGAGAAGGAGCGCAAGGCGCTGCGCAAGGCCGAGCAGGAGGCGTTTTTGAGGGAGTGGTGGGGCCTGCCGGAGAAGGATCGCGAGCTGGCGAGGAAGGAGATGGAGAAGCTTGCGAGGGGGGAGAGGGTGGGTGGGTTTGCGGCGAGGAGGGGGGG
>MU854326.1:0-45342 GCA_033296685.1 Parachaetomium inaequale
GGGGGGGGGGGGGGGGGGGGGGGGGGGGGGGGGGGGGGGGGGGGGGGGGAGGGGGAGGTGAGGGTGAGATTGGTTTGGGTAGGGGAGGTTGGTGAGAGGGAGGTCAAGTTGGGTTGGTTTAGAGGTTGGTAAGAATAGACTAGTTGGTTGGGTTGGACATGATACCCCCATGCTGGTCGGCAAATAGAGGGCAACGGGTAGTTGGTAGACTTGACAAGTCTCTTACTTGTACATGAGAACCGTTTGTTTGCCTTTTTCTCTGCGCTGTTCGTGCTTGGTCACATTGCAAACGCAAAACAAGCCCCCGGTTGTTGGTTGGAATTTTCCCCCAGTCAGTTGCAATCGGGGATGCTCCTCGTATTCAGCACCGGGCTTCTTGTTTTGTCATACGTGACACGCATCCAGCCCGGGTTGCACGAATGTATGGATTAGAAAACCCGAGTACTCTGTACCTACCCTTAATGCGTCTCGGGTTGTGGCTATTGAAGACGCCATCTGCGTAGTGGTTGACGGCATCGCTGCGGGCTTTGGTAAGATGCATCCCCTGATTCCTGCTGGTGGTTCTCGATGGGAATTGTTGGCCAATGGATTTCTGGATTGTCTGATTTGACCAAGGCTGCTTGTTGGTGACTCGCGAATCACCTACATGGAAAGGTGGCGTCGGGTTGCCCGAGGGCATGGAAGTTACTTCGTACCGGCCCGGCGATCGACACTTGGACTCGGGCTCATTTAGTAATAAAGGAAGCACTTGTTTCTTCTCGTTCATCAAAAACGAGAAGACCACAATCAAATGGCCATGTTCTGTTGTAATACACACAGTGCTTCAATCCCTGCGAAGCACATGCAACCACGCGGCCGCCTTTCTGGCGTTGCAACGTCTGACTTTGGTTGACTTGTCGCGATTTAGGCTGGGGTTGAGTTGCGAGCAGCGGGCCAATGGGGCTGTAGCATGTGGGGCACCTCTGACAGATTTCAATCCCCTCGCACCACTCGAAGTCGAGTCGGCCATCCTGATACCCACTGTTGGCGCGTCTATTAATTCTCGTGACATATTGATCAGCGGCCGTAAGCAAAAACTGCCCAGAACACGGAGTGTTGTTGCTTTCAAATAAGTACTGAATACTAACAGGATCAACACGCAGATGTCAGTCAACAGTCTCCTTGGCCGTGGTCCTCAACATTCCGTATCGTAACGCTTGGGCTCGCATCATCTTGACGCAACAAGTGACATGTTTCAAACGGGCTCGAGCTCCCGATCGCCCTCGTTGCATGAACTCCTCAATCCGGAAGGTAGCAAACCAAGTTGTGGTTTCTAAAGGGACTCGGAGACCAACGAGAAATATGCGAAAATGCCCCGACACAGTGTCCGCTCAAGCCCGGCGCTTTGTCGTGTTTTCTAAAGCTACAGCGCTTCTGCGCAAATTTGTCCTTCAGTTGTTTGCCCTGCTGTGTTTCGAGTCCCAGTCCCAGTCCAATGGGAGACCAGGGCTTGGCATTCAGGTTTTTGGCAGAGTCCCGAGCAGTCGAGTCCCTCGCTTAGCTCCGATCCAGTCCAAGGGGTTCTCTCAACTGGTGCAATTTTGGCTGAACACTGAATCATCCCGTCATCCTCCGGTACTTGTAACCCCGACCTCTCGAGTCTTACCCCCCGGCCCAGACTCTGGCAAATGACCTTGTCTCCCTTGGTTTCAATTGCTCCTCCTATCTACCCACTTTGCGCCAGTTCACCATCTGCCCACCGCACTTTCCCTTCTTTCCTCTTGCAACTCACCTTTATCGCGCCATCTGTTTTCTTGCAACACACGCCTCCCCCCTTTTCGCTCATCTTATATCCTAGAGCGCACGCTTCCAAATTAATACCACATATCACACACGCCCACGCCATCCTCCGATCCCGTGTTTTGGCGCATTCCGCATTGGGAGACTGAGGACGCCGGCTGCATGATCCAACCCGCGACTCATTTGCGACAACTCCCTCGACCTCGCACATCGCACACATCGCCTCGCTCCGTGCTTTGCAACCTCACTGGGGATTTGCCACCCATCTCGTGAAAACAGGTCGTCTGTTGCTTGATTTTTTGCCTGCAAAGACATTCGGCGCCAAGACTTTTCCCACCTTCGTCCAACTCCGAGTCGTTGCCACGTTGGGCTGTTGACTGGCTCAGGGTAAGCACGTTCCACTCACTGCTCGATTCCCTCGGTGTTCAATTATTCGTGCTTGCCCGTTCCTTTCTTTCTTTCCTTTGGAGTTCTTCATTTTACCTGAAACCAACACACAGCGTTTTATGCTTGGTCTACTCAATTTACGCCTCAGGCTCTTGTTGTCGCCGCGTGCTCTTGGCTCAAGTTCTTTCCTCGACTCAGCCTGAGCGTGATCGCCGCTTAGCTGTCTCCTTTCACGTTAAAAAGCGTCCTTTGCTTTTTCAACAAACTGACAAACAACTAGGCCTGCAACCGGGCGTTTCTGGATCTGATGGCAACCCCCATCACCGACGAGATGGACTCTACGGGTATTCCTGAGGCGATTATGACAGGTGACGACTCGCCTTCCGTCGTCCTCTCACCTGCGCCTATAGAAACAAAAACTGAGCAGGCTGATGAGTGAGTTTAATTTCTTTCTGTCATGGTTATCTTTTCCCGTTGTTGGCCCTTCCCATCCGCTACTTCCCGCAACCTTACCTTGATCTCCCACCCGTTTCGTCAGATCTTTGAGGCACGAACGGTGAGCGCTAACATGAGGGCCTTGTTCAGGTCTTTCCTACCACGATCACATTCCGAGAGGCAAGTTCTTCCATTTCCTCCTACCCTAGCCTGGCTTGTTCACTCCCCGAACATCCAAACTCGGTTCTCACTTTTCCCCCACCCGACCGTCCGCCAGGGCACAACCCCGACGGGCGTTTCTTGGAGCCATCACCTACCGCGGTCACATACTACTCCAAGCCAGGGCGCTAACAAGAACGGTATCCAGTGACGTAGAGATGGATGCATCTTCTGAATCTCCCATCACACAAACCCAGGCTCAAGAGGAGCCTGCCGAAAGGTAAGTCAATTCACGTTTCGCTCGAGTAACACTCCGTTCATCGCCCGTTTGGCCTGTACCCACATGATTTGATGTTGCAACTGCCTCTTTGCACAAACTCTCACCGAGTTGGGGCCGGAATTGGCTGGTTTTCTTTTGGGCTCGGGTCACTCAAGCGGCATTGACTTAACCTCTCAATCAATCGAAGCCCTTGACACTTCAAAGCCGGACGCTGACCGCGATGAATATTCAGCATTCCTCTTTCAGAAGCGAAGCCCGAAGGCAGTCCTAGCGACGAACCTCTTTCTGTGGCCCGCACTACTCCCCCAAGAGCAAACCCTTCTTACCCGTAGGCTCCCTGCACCTCCCCTCACACACGCGTTCTTAGTGGAGTATCTAACCTGTGCCGTAGCGACAATCTTAACGGCAACCACCAGGAGCACAGCGAAGTCAGCACCCCGATTAATTACGAGGCTCAGAGGCCTGACAACACCACGGACAACACCGAGGACAATAACGAAGACAACAACGAGGAACTCACGCCGCCCCCCGACTCTCCCATTGAGGATACAATGAGCCACGCCTCCAGCATCCTGCCGAATGCCCTGCAGGACGAAATCGTTGTTGGCACCAACGCTCACAACAAGCCCTCCCCCACTCAAGTCCCTGAAACGGAAGACGTTGTGATGGGCGAGGCAGAGGAGAAACCGCTCATTATCCAACATCCGAAGCGCAAGCGAACCTCCGGAGTCTATGCAGAGTCTGTCGGCGATAAGGACGCTAGCCCGGCACCTACCGAGGACCTCGATATCCGCCGCCCGGCTCGCCCTACCAAGGCACAAGGCGTGGGTGGCGTGAAGGGGGTGTTGATCGGCTACTGGCGTGATTCGCCCGCCGAGAACGAGGCGGATAAGCATGGCGTCGTCGGCTTTATCGACATTCGAGACCGCCTCCGCACGCGCATCCAGCCAACTACCCGGGATGGCCGCCCGATGGATCCGAGATATCCAATCCCGCCCGGTCCCGGCGGTAGTTGGGTCACGTTCGACAAGGTGGCTTTTGACCCCCAGCTTGTTGGCCACAACCACCACGTGATCAAAGAGTATGTCAAGATCCGCGCTGAGGACACCCGCAAAAATGATGAGTCAGAGGAGAGGGCCAAGCTGGACGTGGAAGCCGCTGAACTGGCCGCCGAACGTGTGAGGACTAACCCGCCCCCGGATGCCGCCACTGCGCCCTTGGTTGCCTACGGCCCGCAGATTCCCGCCAATGCCGTCGTTCCTAACCGGCCTGAGAGCAAAAAGCGCCGCCTGGCTGGTTCCTTTGGGGTGCCGTCCGACTCGCCAAAGTCCACTCAAACCTCGCTCGATAACATCCCGGGTACGAGGCCGACGAGAATCCTTCTCGGCTACTGGAAGCTTTCCAGTGAGGAGGATCCCATCAACAAGCACGCCGTATTTGGCGTTCTCGGCGCCAACGACATGTTCAGGGTCAAACTGGCCCGCGAGACTCGGGACGGCCGGACAGTCATTGGCAACTTCCCAAGTGGTGCTGGTGCGCTCTGGATTCACTGGGATGAGGTCGAGTTCGACCCCCACCTTAGGAAGCTCAGCAGGAATGAGGTCAAGGAATACTGCCGGGTCCGTCAGCGCCAAGTCGACCTCGGGGAGGCTCCGGAGGATCGCGTCGCGAATGAGACCAAAGCCGTGTATGAAGCACAGCAACGCGTCGTGCAAAGCCTCGCCATCGGCATCCCCATCCGGAAGGATGATAGCGACCTCCAACCCATTGCCATGAAAGGCACGAACGGCACTGGTCGCGCCTCCGGCAGCCCGGCCTCTTCCTTCGTCTCCCCCAGGCCCGCCGAGGAGCTCCGCCAGTCACGGCGCACCGAGAACGGCCCCCGTGCGGCGGCGACAGCAGCGGGCCGCCACCCCCTCCCGGACGTCGAGTTCCGTGCTGCCAACCGCGCGACGCCCGGTCCGAGCCCGGCCGCCCTCGAGCGCACTAATTCGCTCGCCCGCCGGGAAATCGCCCGTCTCGAAGCTGCTCAAGCACGTGCCGATCTGCGCGTGGCCAGCCGCGAGGCGTCAATCGGGCCAGTCGCCGCTGCTGCCGCAGCCGCGGCCGCAGGTCTGAGCACCAACCCCAACACCGGCCCCACCACCGGCGCCAATAACAACAATGGCAACGGCAACGGCAACGGCAACGGCCACTTCCAGGACAACGTGTCGCGCCTGAACAAGGTGTGGGAGGCGCAGGAGGCCAACCGGCTCCGCGCCGGCGGCGAGGACGCAAAGATCTACATGGGCGTCAAGTACCAGCGCAAGCAGAACGGGCCGTTCCAGGGCAAGCTCGTCAGCCAGGGCATGATTATCACCATCGACGGCGAGGACTATGTCGAGTATCGCGTCTTGACGAAGCCGACGTTTTTCTGAGCGGCCCGCCTGCGGTTACCTTCTCTTGCGACAGGGGGGGTTGAGCTCGGTTCCTCTGCGCGCGCCTGGCCTTTTTTTTCTCACCGGATCCTCGATTTCATTCTATCATCGTCATCATGGCCATCATCATCCCGGGTTTTCCCCTCGGCCTCGCTACTATCCCTTTCCTCGGCTTTTGGTTCCCTTCATTCCTTCCTACCTTCCTTAGGTCCTGGGTGAGCTAGCGGTGGCTAGCGGCTAGTTTAAGGGATGGGCGATGCGATACCCGGATGTTTCTTTCATTCATCATGGCGTGGGGGGTTTCTCTCTATCTCTCTATCTTCATCTCCATCCCTATCTTCTATCTCGTCTGTATAGGGCTGGGTGGGGAGTGGGGGAGATTCATTGGGGGTTGAGAATGGCAGGCGTTTTGGGAGTCGGGCATGAACTTTTTCGTTCTTTTCCTTCGTTTATTCGTTCTTCTTTGGCTTTGAGACAGGCCGCGGATATTTGGCCAGTATTGATGGCGGCGGCGGAGGTGGAGGGGAGGGTTAGAGGAGGCGGGGTGGAGGTTGTTCAGTCCCTTCCTCCTGGCCTGGTTGATATTTACTTGGTGGCGCGCGAATATCCATTGCTTTTTTGCTCTGCTTTGCTTCCTTTTGCTTGCTTGCTTGGTCGTTTGCTGTGTTGTTGTGTTGTTGCGTTGCCTGTTGGTGGTGGTGCTGGTGGTGGTGATACCATAGAGTGAGTTGAGTGACTTGCCTTTTGCGTGTTGCCTTTTGCTCGAAGGGGGGTATATCTACATGCCCGCGTTTGTTAGGACTGTGAGGAGGTTGGCCAGTCTTGGGTGTTGGAGGGTTTGTTCTTGTTGTGGATAGAGTTTGTGTATGGTTACTACTACTGCCTGCTTTGTCTGTATGGCTACCTCGCAGCGTTAACTTGCCCTATATTTATCCTGTGCTTGCCTTCTTTGCCTACCTTGGTTCTCTTTACCCTCTGTTCTTGTCTACGCCTCTCTTTACGTTGACTTACATACCCTGGGCTGCCGCCAAGGGGTATTCTGCCGTCGGGGATGTTCAAAGGGGAGAGCACATTTGGGCAGACGTGGAGTTGTTGACTGGCCGAGGCCTGGAGATGGCGATGAATTGGAGTTCGCTACATAGGTACCTAGTAGGCAACACCCCGCCGAGCGAGCAGAGATGCTGAAAACAACCTAACATTAGATTTCCCCCTTTTGATCAGAGTGATAGGTCAACGTGAGTCTTCGATGCGCGACCATTGCTTTGGGTGGGTATGAAATCACTGTAAAATACGAGGTTTCTGAATGCCCGCGGTCTGCTCAATCATAGCCGTTGTGGCATCTCATCATGTATTTTCATCTAGACCCAAACAAGGGTATCTCAACCGACTTTATAACCTCAAGGTATCGCCACCCATATCCATCACGAAACAGAACAACAGACAATCAACCACCTCATGCGCTCTTCTCCGTCTTCTCGGCATCCTCCTCATACCCCTCTGTCTTCATGTCCGCCAACCCGAGATCCTCCTCCTCCTCCTCGGTCCGGTCGTACTCCTCCACCGTCATCTGGGCGTCCGGCTGGCTGGGGTCGTCGGCCAGGCTCTGGACGTAGCTGCTGGCCAGGGGGTCGGTGAGCACGATGGTGAACTCCTTCTCGCCGTTGACGGCGGCGTTGAGGCCGGCGAAGAATTCGTCCCAGCGCGTCTTCTCGCTGGAGCTGAGCGAGTCGTTGGTGCGCGCCGTCGCGGCGGCGTCGGCGTCGGCCTCGAAGATCTGGTTGTGCAGGTCGTCGCGCACCTGGGTCAGCAGGCCCTCGACCGTGGTGAAGCGGCCACCGAGCGTGCCCGGGTTGACGGCGAGGCTGAGCTCGGGGCACTCGAGCGCGCAGCTCTCGCTCTTGAGGATGTCGCGCGCGAGGTCCACGGCGGTGCGGACGCGGAGCGTCACCTTGCGGCCCTTGGCGGGAATCTCGCCGCCCGTCTTGACGTCGTTGGACTTGTACCCGCAGTCGTCGCACGACGTGTTCATGATGACGACCTGCCGGAAGTGCGGGATGTCGACCATCTTCATGTTGGTCGTGCAGGGGTGCATGCAGCCTGGGCAGGAGGCCGGGAACTGGTAGATCTGGTCGGGGATGATGTCGCCTTGCTCGTCGAGGTCGTCTGCTGGGGCCGTGTCGGCGAGGCCGAGGGCCGCGTTCTGCTCGGGCGTGCGGAGGAACTCGCGCTTCTCCCACTTGCCCACGCCGTCGCGCGGGTCGGGGGCGATGAACGAGTTGCCCGCCGGATCGTCGACGGACACGCGGAACGGGAACCCCTCGCCGGCCAGCATTTTCCTGCCCTTGGAAATGACCTCCTCAATCTTGGCGTGCACCTCGGGCGCCTCCTCCTTGCGCTTCTCCTGGCCGAACGCGAGGTCGTCGATGACTGTTGTCAGGAGCCCCTCCACGTTTGTGAGTTGGCCCTTGCCGGCGGGAACCTCGACATCGAGCTCGATGAATTTGACAGTGGCTGTGTCCGACTTGACGACCTGGCGCTCGAAGTCGGGCATGGCGGTTAACCGGAGCTCGTAGTGGGCGCCCTTGAGTTGGAAGGTGCCCGCGGCCTGGACCTCGTTGTTGCTGAAGCCGCACTTGTCGCAGGAGAAGGACATGATGATGACTTCGCGGAAGTAGGGGATCTTGGTCAAGAAGAGGCGTGTCATGCCCTGGGTCGCGGTTAGCAGGCATTCATCGGGGACCAGTCATCCCCAGTCATCCCGGTCTGACCGCGACTTACATTCTCCTCGCAGTTCATGCAGAGGGACTCGATCTCGTCAACCACCTTCTCGTCCTCGTCGCCCGTCGTCCCGTTGGGAGCGGCCGCCGGGACGACCTTCTCGACCTTCTCGCCGATGGGGTTGAATAACTCGGGCATGTTGGCTGCGTTGTGTGGTGATTATCGACGATATCGGGTACCAGAGAAAATTTTGGAGGGGTAAACCTGCTGCAAAAGTCGAGTTTTGGCGGGGTAACAGTTGACAGGCGGCATCGACCCCTCTGGACCACAGTGGGGCGCGGCGTTGGGCAGGCTTTATGTCATAGGCCCAGGGGCGGTCAGGGGAAGCCTGATGTCACTCCAGGCTTCCCGAAGGTTCGGGGAGGAGTCACCCGAACTTGTTTCGAGGTGTTCATCCCTGGAGACTGGGCTCCAGGCCGAATTCATCTCTGCATAAAGTCGGCGAGGCTCAGACCGAGCCCAGGCCCCGAGTTCCGCGAGGCGTTCGACTGATCCAACAAGGCCTGCAATCCAGCTTTCCTGGACTTGGCTCGCTTCTTGCTGCTGGCGTTGGAGGTCGTTTTCTGGGATGCCATCTCTTGGGCGGTGCTGGGCACAGATGTCGCCCTTCCCGAGGCTTTGGTGGCCTTCTCCACCTTCACCTTGCGCCTCGAAATAGGAGCAGGTGCCGGGAGTTTGACATTTGTCAGCCTGCCGCAGTGCCCGCAAGTAATGGCTTTCGTCGGGCCTGGGCACGTCTGTGGGCGACTCGGAAGCTTTTGGGCCCCGTTTCCCTTGGGCGCTCGGGTCGAACGAGGCTTCTGGCTGGCCCTTTGCCCGGCCTTGACCTGCAACTCGCTGCCCTGGCCGAGGAGCATGATGTGGCCGCAACAGCTGCAGACATGTTGCCGCTGCTTGTCTGTCAGGGCCATCTCGTGCTCCAGCATCAGGCCATTGCGCTGGCTCATCACGTATGCCGATGTCTCGGGGGCGGCGGTCGCCAGCAGGTGTCCCGCGTCGGTGAGAAAGCCGAGCGTTGCTGTCAGCTCGGCGGGAGTCATCTTGTTCGTGGTTGTAAGTTCGGGAGAGGCGTTTGAAGCCTCGTCAATGTCTGTGCAAACTTTCTGGGGAGGTAAATACAGTGTAAGTGGGTCAGGTAATTACACATCGTACCCTGAATGTACGATGTAAGGCGTGTTGTTAAGACGAACCCTGGAATTATTCACAGGTATCAAACAGAGTCTCTGCCTTCTTGAGGTCTTGATGACGATGCCATCAAGTTTCGAAAGTATCATATTTTCCTGGTACTTCGGAATCACGCCCGAACTATGTCCCATTTCAGGTCCTTGATGCTTACTTCGTCGCCCGCCTTCTCGTCGTAGTCGAACCATTCCCCCTCGGACAACTCTACGCCGTCAAACTTGGTATTCGACTCGATCCCGTCGGCAAGCCACTCTCCCTAGTTCTTGTCAGTACCATGTGGAATTGGAATTTTCAGCCAGAGGACGTTGAAACGAACCTCTGGGAGAAACTCGGTGAACTCGAGGCCCCGGCAGTCGAACTCGATGATCTTTTGGGCCTTCGCTGGCTCGGTCTGCTGGTAAGGGTTAGGGGCGGCCTTGATGGTGGCCGAGGACTCCCTCTTGCAGTTCTTGCACTTCCACACAAAGTTGGCCTCGCCCCGGCTCCCGCTCATCTCGTTGGTCTCCTGGTTGGTGTGAGAAGAAAGTCGCGGGAACGAGTCTCAACGGCCAACTTACAAAGCGGTTGACGGCAATGGGGTTGGGATGGGTCTCCCTGCAGGATGTGCATTGCACCTTGAAGGTATAGAAGAAGTTGCTCTCTTGGGTGTCCTTCGGGCGCAGGTTGGTGACTCTGCAACAACTTCGTCAGCCCCGCTGTCTCTGGGCTTTTGAGCGCAATCAGGTGAGGGAGAACTTACCCCTCCAACTCGGCCGACAGTGTGAGCGCATACATGCCTGCAATTCTCTGTCTTTTTAATGTCTCGTCGGTGGTGGTTGTGGTGGATGCGGCGATGATAAGGCAACAAGCTTCTCAGGTTTCAAGTTTCTTGACGAGAGCAACGGAGCTCGCCTCTGGATGCGGCTCCGTGGTGTTGAGGGGCAGCTTTGATTGCCCCACACTTTGATCGGCTCACCAATCGTGAACGAGAGTCACTTCAGTGGGGGCTCCACTTCCGAACTTCAGTCTCAGGTTGTTCCGGGGAACATTCCTCCCTCTTCTCTCTCCCTCTCTCTAGGTACCTAGGTAAGCTTCCCGAGACTCGTTTTGTAGTGGGAAGGCAAGGTAAGGTACCAGGCATTTGGTATGACAGACGGAGCAACCTAACTCGGCACCATGCAGCGCTTCCAATGCTCTGTGGTTTGTTTGTTAGCGCCTAACCTGGGGAGGAGAAAAAAGCGTAGGATTTCTCTTTTCCTTCCTCTTTATTCATCTTCCCCCATTTTAATATCTATTTTCCCTTCTTTCCTTTACTTTCAAGGTTAGGGACAACAAATGTCAAGAGTTTTATATTCGGTAACACAAACTGTAATGTATTGTAACATCACACGTTGTGGTGGGTCAAAGCCAAGCTCCTGCGGATCCCTGGCCGAGCTCCGTTCCCAGCAGTTAATTGCTCAATTGCCATTGCCCTGAATTCTGGATTCCGCACATCAATCATACCTGGTATCATCCCACCAAGCTCCGCGTCCCAGCTCCAGCCCCGGTTCTTCGACGACGCCCGAGGCCTCGAATCTGCAACCCCCGCTCGCAGGCTCAGCTTGGCCGACATGCCGCGGCGATGCTGGGCGTCTGGTCAATGGCAGCCCAGCTGCGGGCCTGCCACTGCCGGGCGTGCCTGCGAGCAACAAACACAGCCGCGCGCCGGGTGACGACGAGAACGACGGGCACGACGGGCCGCCGCAAGGTCCTTGCCAGCGATGTATTTACCGCCTGCTACACCGCCATCATGGCGACAGCCGCCGTCGTCGACGCCGGCCGGAAAGACAGGCGCAGGCGCGAGCTCGACACCAAGATCGCCGAGGCCCGGAGCAGCCTGGCCGTCCTGCTCGAGGAGTCGGCCGGCCGAGACCTCGCAGCCGTCGTCGCGTCGCCGTACCCCGATGTTCCCTACTCCCGCCCGCTGGAGAGGCTAGACGTCCTGCGCGACATCTGCAAGCTCGAACCCGACTTCCTCCGGGACCTGGGCCGGAGGCGCAAGGACAGACTCGACGCAGCCCAGCACATGCGCACCATGCTCGGCCTGTCCTGGAACCCGGAGCTGCCCGACACAAGAAAAACAACGCTCGCCAAGTGCGAGGAGGTCATAGTCGCCGAGAAGGAACTGGCCCTCGAGCGTCGGGAGCCGCAGACCGAGACACACATGGACAAGACAACTGGGATGATCACCGACCTGGTGGACCGGCTCATGGCAGAGGCCTGGTGGACCTCGGAGGTCGAGGCGCCCGGGTCGCACCCCTCTCCCAACAGCCCAGATTCGGCCAGCACCATGATCCGCATGCTGCGCTCCGACGGCTACCCTTCCTACGCCCACCCCGACCTGGACCCTTCGGCGACTATCCAACAGAGAGAGCGCCTGAACGACATAACTCTAAAGATCCTGTCCGATTGGGCACTACCTTTCCGGGAACGCTATGTAGCAAAGATCTGCTACAACTTCCTCGTCTGCGGGGTTTCTCCAGGCATCCAGAACTATAACCTGCTGATTCTGGGCTTCTCGTTTCTTGGCGAGTACAACCTGTCGCAGGCCGTGGTGGACTCGTTCCTCTTCCTGAGCCATATGAAACCGACCGAAGCAACATATCTATGCCTATTGCACCACTACCGGCTGAAGGGAGACGTCGTCGGCTTCCAGGGCGTCATCAGGCGCATGTTCGGCTACGACCCACGCGGGATAGGGCTGATGCGGCGGACGGCCGACTACGTAGAACAGCGCCCCGAGCTCCAGGCCTGGGCCGCGACCGAAGACGTCGCCGTGGTCAACGGACATTACGTCCAGCGTGCGCCACTCACCCAGAACGTGGCCGAGGCTATGCTGGAGGCGTTGATCGACTTCGGCATGCTCCGGGAGGGTGCAAACCTCTTGGCCGTATGTCTCCGGGAGCAGTGGACAGTCAGCAGAGATCTGCTGTGGAGGCTATTCCATTCGTGCCTCACGCTGTTAGACACGGCGGCGGCCAAGATGGTCGTTCGGGGGTTGCTCGACAACATCGACCAGGCGTCATTGCTTCTCCTCGGCCCCGGGGCCGTCAGCGCTGGGCCGGTTAGGCAACTGCGCCACCTACTCAACATTTGGCAGGCGACGGCGCTCCCTGGAGACGATAACGTCGGAAATGGCGAGTTTCACTTGACAAGGGAAGCCGAGAAAGCAAACCTAAACCACCTGGCGACGGCCATCTGGATCAGGGAGACGTGGCACCACAGCAGCATGATGGGCTGGTGGCTGGGTCGGGCTCAGAAAAAGCTCTTGGACGACGACACACCGCTCATCGACCGGCTCGACATGGCTCTATCCGTCCTCAACTTCGCGGCTGAGCGCCCGAGGCGGCAGATGGAAAAGTCGGAGCACATCCAGCGCGTCGCAAAGATGGACTGGCTGGTGGCACAAACCGTCGTGTCGGACTACAAGATCCGCGCGGCAGAAAACGTCATCGTCAACGTCCTCGCCAAGCAGACGCCGCGCCAGCTGCGGACGAGGTCGCAGTTCGCGCCCGGCATCCCCATCCACAAGCGCATCGACCTCGCCCTGCCGTACGGCACGCCGCGGACGCTCGAGCACGACGTGGCCACGTGCCTGAACCTGAGCAAGGAGATCGACTTCCAGATCAAGCGGGCCCTGATCGGGGCGCTCCCGCGCACGCTGGCCCGCGGGCTCGAGCAGACGCAGACCGACTCGGGCGACGTCAGCTTCGGGCGCATTGTCGCCTACTTTACGCAGTACCTGGCCGGCGTCAAGGACCGGCAGCGGGCGGAGGAGGCGGAGATGGCGGCGGGGTCGGATCCGTTTGCGAGGTTGCTCGAGGCGCTGCCGAAGCCGATTTCGTTTTGGAAGAAGAAGGGTAAGGCGGCGGCGGCGGCGGGGCATGTTGGTTGGTGAGTGGGGGGAATGCAAACTACAGGTGACGAATGGTGTAGGCTTTATATACCCAAGAAGGATAGAGGGGATAGAGGGGATCTAGAAAGGGGTGGGATACCATATAACAATGATACACGAGACGGGTTTTGATGGATACTCTCAAGAGGCCCGACCGTGTAACTACTGCGCTTCTCAACTCACATGCAGACAACGCTCACACAATCCGATTGTCCAACAAACCCAACCAATAAACACCATTCAATAACTTGGCGATAGCTATTCCTCAAAGCTACGGCTATGCAACCGACAAACTCCCGACCCATTGTTGGCTTTGTCCGGCACGCTAAAAGTTATTCTACCTGGTACAGCCAGGGACGCCGCATGGGACGCGTTCTGGCCAGTTCTCCCCTGGGGGGCAAGAGGCGTCACAAGACCAGCATATCCCGCCAATGCGCGCGTCACGAGGCCTTGTTCACGTTCTTTTTTTGTTTCATTAGTTTCCGAGGCTGGGTCTTCCGTCGCGACTGGTACATGGGGACAGATTTGGGCAACTTGGAGCGGTCAACACATTCCCGGAGAACTACCTAGGTAGGTACTGGGTACGAAGTCGCCCCCCATCGAACACGGGGAAAGACGTGCGGGGAATTTATTGAGGTGCATTGTGTCACCCACGTTTTCTTCCATATCCGCCTCTCGCAGACATGGGGGTTGAGAACTGACAATCGAGTGGCCGCCTCGGAGAGAAACAGTGAGAGAAGACAGATCTGGCGGGCTCGAGTGTGGGGGCGCCGATCGCCCAATGGGACCAATCCTCGGCCGCACCGGACGCCACGGCGAAGTCTGACTGGTTCCGGGCGGGACAGGGCGAGGCGCGGGTTGGAATTCAGCGGGCCCCAGCGGGTGCTGTGGGATGGGATGGTCCCTTCCCCGGGTCCCGGCGGGCCTGGCGAGTTTTGTACCTGGAGACATGAGCTCATCGAGTCGCTGCCAGGGCGATTCGGCGAGAAAGATGTACCTGGACATGATGAAGGGGTTTTTTTGCATGTCCTTTATGGGACCCCTGCCGGCCGGGTTCATATTGTCCTTTCCATGTATAGTTCCCGCGTGATGACGGGGACGAACAGGGGGGTTCACTCTTTCACTCCACCGTCGTTTTCGTCCGAGTCACTTCACTCACTTATCAAACCCGATTCCCGGGACGGACCCCGGCTTTCTCTTTCAAGTTTCTCGACGGCCGAATGCTTTAACGGTTTCAAGACCTGCGCGTTGACATCTCAGCTGTGTCTTGAAGGGTCAAGTCGACCAACTACTGCTTGCTGCTGCAACTGTATACGAAATTCCCCAGGTTTGCGTCACAGTGGAAACGCCTGCCTTTGACCGGGACTACAACCACAGCATACCCAAGAATCTCGGGTCGTCATTCTTCATTTGCGTGTGCTTTCCCATTGCTTCAAGATTTTCATTTTGGCCTTTCACAATGCAGGCAGCCAGCCATTGAACGTTCAAGTTCCAAGTTTCGTTCTGGTCACTTCGACGCTGAGACGGCACCTTGCCTCGGACCGATCTGAATCCATACATCCCGGTCTTCCACCGCTACTTTTACACTCGAGCATTCTTCGATTTGCTGTTCTCTCTACCACATACCCCGGGCCGCACATCGACATTTCAGTTTCAGCATGAAGTTTGGTCGAAAGTACGTCTTGGGCCTGCCCCCTTTGAGCTTGCATATGGCTGACCGCGTACAGCCTCCCCCGGAACCAAGTCCCCGAGTGGGCGGGCTCATATATCAACTACAAAGGGCTCAAGAAACTCATCAAGGCCGGTGTCAGGGCAGCCCAGGAGGGCGAGCAGGTTGATCTAGCGGGTGCGTGTCACCGCAGACGGGCAGTCCTACCTTGCATGCCGTGTACTGACCGGCTGTGCCAGAATTCTTCTTCGACCTGGACCGGAACCTGGAGGACGTCGACTCGTTCTACAACAAGAAGTTCGCCGACGCCTGCCGGCGGCTCAAGGTGCTCCAGGACCGCTACGGCAGCTCGCCCGACGTGGTCGCCAACCTCGACGATGACGAGATCGAGGAGCTGATGGGTGCGCTGCTCGAGCTGCGCAGCCAGCTCCGCAAGCTGCGTATGTCAAATCCGTGTTCCTTTTTCCCCTTTACGGGTCCCCGTGGCTCCTTGTGGCTCTCAAGACCTCCAGAGCCTTTGTTCCACGCTGCTCCCGATGCCCCGATTAGGAAAGAAATAACTGACATTGTTGGACAGAGTGGTTCGGCGAGATCAACCGCCGCGGCTTCGTCAAGATCACCAAGAAGCTCGACAAGAAGATCCCCAACACGACCACCCCGACCACGACGCAGCACCGCTACATCTCGACAAAGGTCGACCCCCGCCCGTTTGCCAAGGACACCACCATCGCCAGGCTGCTGTCCGAGATCAACAAGTGGATCTCGGTCTTGGGCGACTCGCATCACGTCGACGATGCCAAGTCCGAGAGGTCGACTCTCTCGCTGGGACGGGCCACGGCGAAAGCCATGCTCAGTGTCCCGACGAGTCTGCTGGACAAGCTCGACCAGGCGATCCGGAACGACGATGTAGAGACCCTAAGGGTCAGCCTGACGACAGGAAACCTGCTGAGCTCCGAGGCTGCCGCGCAGAGGGTGCTGCTCAACGTCCTGCAGCGGTCCATTTCGGCGCGGTCAAAGGGCTCCACTGCGTTTCTACTCGAGAACATCACCTCCCTGGACGAGCCCGACGACATCAACGAGCGGAACTGCATCCACCGGCTGGTGATCCACATCGGCCGGACAAAGTCGGTCTCGGCCAAGAACGAGGAAGACTCGAACGGGGCTGCGTTTCCCTTCCTGGGCGCGGTGCAGTATGCACAGAACTACCTCACGCCTGCGACATCGCCACTTTCGGCCCCGAGAGCCTGCGGCCTCAAGGAGTCGACACTCCTCACCAAGGACGATGAAGCGGTCCAGATGCTTATTTACCTCCTCGAGACCCTCAAGCCAAGCCAGAGGATAGCGCTGAGCGCCAAGGACGGCTTTGGCCGGATCCCGCTGCACTACGCGGCCCAGTTCGGGTTCGTGGTGGTTTGCCAGATCCTCATGAAGAAGATGCAGGAGTGGGGGCAGTTTAGCGTCGAGAACGGCATCGACGCGACCGAGTGGCAGGACAAGGACGGCAATGCGCCCGTGCATCTCAGCGTCCTCGGCGGCCATCGCCTGACCACCAAGGCCCTGCTCCAGGGCGAGGACTGGCAGGGCGTGAGCGACAACAAGGCCGAGATGCGGCGGGCCATCTCCAAGTCCAGCGCCGTCCTGGCCATTGCGACCAAGGCCAACTTCAAGCCCATCGTGGAGATGCTGGTGGAGGCCGGCGTGGATATCAACTGGCAGGACAAGGACGGCGAGACGGCGCTGCATATTGCGGCGCGGTTCGGCCATGATGAATGCGTGAGGGTGTTGCTGAAGGGGTCCGCGGAGCAAAAGGCTAACCTGGAGCTGGTCGAAAATTCGTTTGCCTGGACGCCGCTCCACATCGCCGCCGTGGACGGCCATCTGTCCGTCGCACAGCTCCTGGTGGATGCCGGGGCGGATGTGGACAGGGTGGACTCCTCGGGCTGGTCGGCCAAGGAACACGCGGCGTTGCGAGGCCATCTCCCGATCGCCCGCCTCCTGGCCGCGCATAGCCGGGATGAGGACGACACGGGCACGAACAGCTCTGACGACGAGAAGGCGGCCGCGGAGCCGGTGGCTCGCGAGGTCGCCTCCCTCGGGGATAGGAGATCGAACGGCACCTCGCGCCCTGCAGAGCCCGTCAAGTCGTTTGGCCATCGCTACCTGAGGGACGAGAGCCTGGTGCTCGTCAGCCTCGGCTCGATGGACATGCGCAAGAACGTCGAGGCCGTGACGCTGGACAAGGTGCCGCTCACCGAGGCGCACAACACGCAGCTGGACACGGCCCTCTCCATCGTCGTGTCGGCGCAGGGCGCGCACGGCGAGCCGACCATCATCGACATGCCGGTCCACGAGAACATCTCGACGGAGCCCATCGTCTTCACCACGGCCGACGCCACCAAGGTCAAGCTGCTGTTCGACATCGTGCCGACGTACGCGGGCAACAAGAACCACAAGATCGGGCGCGGCGTCGCGCTGCTGTCGAGCGTGCGGCCGACCATCGGGACCAAGCGGATGAACCTGCAGGGCGACGTCTGCGTCCCGATCGTGGGCGCCAACCTCGACGTCATCGGCACGGCCAACTTCAACTTCCTCGTCATCACGCCCTTCTCGCACCCCAACATGGAGGTGACAGAACAGCAGACGTACTGGAAGAAGATGACGTCGACGACCATGGTGATCGGCCACCGCGGGCTAGGCAAGAACCTCGTGTCCAACCGGTCCCTGCAGCTCGGCGAGAACACGCTGCCGTCCTTCATCGCGGCCGCCAACCTCGGCGCCCAGTACGTCGAGTTCGACGTCCAGCTCACAAAGGACCACGTGCCCGTCATCTACCACGACTTCCTCGTCAGCGAGACTGGCTTCGACGCGCCCGTCCACACGTTGACTCTGGAACAATTCCTGCACATCAACCCGGACTCGTCCCGCCACCACCACACCAACGGAAGCGGCGCCGGCGACGGGGACTCCCCCAAGCTCCAGCACAAACAGCTCCACAAAACCCGCAGCAACAGCCCCGGCCCGCGGCAGCGCTCCATGTCGATGGACTGGCCAGCCGCCGCGGGTGGCGGTGGTGCGCACCAGCAGTCCAAGCACTCGATGGAGGAGCGCATGAAGCACACGCGCGACTTCAAGGCGAAAGGGTTCAAGGCCAACTCGCGCGGCAACTTCATCCAGGCCCCCTTCGCGACGCTCGAGGACCTCTTCCGCAAGCTCCCCGCGTCGGTGGGGTTCAACATCGAGCTCAAATACCCGATGCTGCACGAGAGCGAGGAGCACGAGATGGACACGTACGCGGTCGAGCTCAACTCGTTTTGCGATACCGTGCTGGAGAAGGTGTATGACCACCTCGATTCGTCAGACGAGGAGGGGAGTGGTGGTGGTGGGAGGCACGTCATCTTCAGCTCGTTCAACCCGGACATTTGTTTGTGTTTGAGCTTCAAGCAGCCGAATATCCCGATTTTGTTTCTGACCGATGCGGGGACCAGTCCCGTCGGCGACATCCGCGCGAGCAGCCTGCAGGAGGCGATCCGGTTCGCGTCGCGGTGGAATTTGTTGGGGGTCGTGAGTAACTCGGAGCCGTTTGTCAATTCGCCGCGGCTGGTGAGGGTGGTCAAGCAGAATGGCCTCGTGTGTGTGAGCTATGGGGCGTTGAATAATGAGCCGAAGCTGGTGCAGGTATGTCTTTTTACTTCTGCTTTTCCTTTTTTTTCTTCTCGTTTTTCGTTTTTTATTGCGTCGTCCTTTTTTCAGGGCACAGTCGCTAATCTAGTCTTCTATTTACAGCGCCAAGTCAAGGAGGGCATCGACGCCGTCATTGTCGACAGCGTCCTGGCCATCCGCAAGGGGCTGACGGGCGGCCAGGAGACGGCGGCCGAGGGCGGTGACCAGCTGAGGGAGAAGGTGGAGGAAGTGGCGGTCAGTCATGGGAATGGGCACGGGGCGGTCAACGGTGGGGAGGGCGAGGGGGGTTCGAAGTGAGACGGGGAGCCTCTCTCATTTGTGATAGTTAGACGGCAATGGCGCATGAGGAGGTGAGCGTTGCATTTGGGCGTCATGAATGGGCATTTGATTTGCATTCTGCCGTTGGGGGGGCTTTGAGCGGCATTCAACACCGCGGGGGAGGGCATACATGCACGCACGTACAATACCTACCAAGAGAGAAAGGCGGTGATGGTTCACTGACGAATAGAGAGAATGGTTTCAATCTCTCGGTTGGTGTGTCTCGGCCGCTTGCATCGATATCGAAACGGGCGGGAATGGGCGGCCTCCAACGCCTCACACCGTTTACCATCCAACAACGTAGCCAATGGAGCGTTGGACGCGTTAGCGGGCTGTGGCTGGAACGGCATCATGCCCCGATCTAGCAGTTTTTAGCAGTCTCGTTCAGCGGGAGCGCTGGGGCTGTGTGTTTCGCTTGAGCTGCTTGGTCATTTGGTTGACGAGGAGGAAATTAGGTGAGACGGGTTTTCCCTGGCACAGGGAGCCAGGCCGGTGGCAGCGTCTGGCCGTTCTAGGCTCCTAACGAGCTTGCGTCGTAATGTGGTTGCGACTATTGAGCCACGGACGGCAGCGGAGTTTTGGCCCCGGCGAAAGGTTGATGACGGTCGACTTGGTTTGGCCTTTTTGGGATGTCGTTGCGGTGTTTTGAAGGGTGCAGGAGGTCGCTCATGTCAAGCACAAGTTCGGAGGGGGCGTTGGCTGACTTGGCTCCCTCTTGTGCAGTGGCGCCAGGTTAGGTACCTTGGGTAGGACCTTTGCCTTACCTAAACTTGAAGAGCAGAGTGGTTGCAATTTCATAAAGCTATCTCCTTGTCGCATGTTGCCCGAAAGCAGCGAATGGACTTCCCTCGCTCTTTTCACTTTTGAATTAATTTACTGCCCACGGTGATGGTGCACAAGACCGCCCCTCCAGACCCCTGAAAGACTGCAGCCCACTGCGAGGAGTTGCCCCGCCCCCTCCAAATCGCATCCGCCCCGCGCCATACGCTTCAGCTCCCACCCTAATCCTTACCCACCCCGACCACCCGACCACCCGACCACTCCCCATTTATCAGGCAGGCAGCGGCACAAAGGAACCTGGAAGCGAAGCAGCGCGACAAAAAGTGCGCCTGCCGCCGCAAATTCTCGGTCCCCAACCTCCTCGACACCCAACACCATCCCCCGAACGAAACCTCCCACGAAGCGCATCACCACCTCACCTCACCCTCACCCTCCTCCATGGCTGGCCCCTCCTCCCCCGGCAGCGACGGGCCGACCTTCGCGCCGCCGCCGCTCCCCGCGGGCTGGATCGCGCAGTGGGACGCAGCGTCCAAGAAGTACTACTTTGTGCAGCTGTCGACGGGCGCGTCGCAGTGGGAGACGCCCACCCACGCCGCCCCCGTCGGCGGCGGCGGCACCCCGGCCGCCCGCTCCGACCACCCCTACGGCGTGCCGCACCAGGGCCACAACGGCGCCGAGATCATTGTGCACCCGGACGGCAGCCAGACGGCGCGGTACCCCGACGGCAGGATGGAGCCCGTGCACCCGCGCGAGGACGGGTCGACGCCGGGGACGAGAGGCGTTGGTGGCGGGGATGGGGATAGGGGCCTTGGGGTATGTCCTCATTTCCCATGTCTTTGCTGCGTTGTTTTGTTCGCTCGTGCTGACCTCATCGCGCGTCGCAGTCGTTGCTCAGCTCGCTCGGCGGTAAACAAGGCGGCGGATCCCACGGCGGTGGTGGTGCTGGCGGGCTTATTGGGCAGGTGGCGAGTGGCCTTTTGTCCTCTGGCCACTCCAGCGGACACGGCGGCGGCCACGGCGGTGGCAGTGGTGGTGGCATCGGGGGGAAGTTGGCCTCGCAGCTGGCCTCCAATCTGTTCTCCTCTGGGAGCAAACCCTCTTCGCAACCCCAGAACTACCACGGCGGCCAGTCGTCCGGACACTCTTCTGGTGGCGGTCTCGGAGGCATCGTCGGAGGCGTCGCTAACATGTTTGGCGGCAAGCCCCACGGCTCAGTAGGTTCACAAACCCACGAGTACAACCACACCCAACGCTAACAATACGATAGGGCCAGAACAATTTTGGCTACTCCAACAACGGACAATCGGGCGGCTACAGCGCGCCAACCCCACCGGTCTCGTACCAGCCGCCCTCGCAGCCCGGCACCACCCCGTCCTACCACGGCAGCGCAGCCTCGTACCAGTCCGCAGCCCAGCACCAAGCCCCGCATACGCAGTACACGCCGTCCTACGGCTCCCCGGCCGGCCAGCAACACCAGCCACCACACAGCCAAAGCTACGCCGCCCCTCCCCCACAGGGCCAGCCCCAGGGCTACGGTCAACCGCAGTACGGCGCGCCTCCGCCCGTCCCGGCGCCCTACGGCCAGCACAGCCAGCCCCACGGCCAACCGCACGGCGGCCAACCACAGTACGCCCAGCCGCAGTATGCCGCCGGCGCCGGGGGCGCTGGCGGCCACTCGGCCTATCCCTCGCAACCGCAGTACGCCTCGGGCGGCGCCGGCGGACACCACCAGGGATACGGAGGCGGCGGCAGCAGCGGCCAGTATCACTAGAAGAAAGGCGGCCGTGATGACGAGGGGGGAGTCGCCCGGTTACTCCCTCGGATGCACCTGGAGCCGATGACGCGGGCAGCGTCAGACATCCGGTATCATGAGGAGGAAACCGGCCCGATACTCCCTGCGACTCAGCCGGCGCCGATCACGCCTGCGGAGGCGACGAGGGCGGTGCGGGGGTCTGCCGAGCGGAGGTTGGTGGAGTTGGGGGAGTTGCCCCAACAACAACAACAACAACAACAGCAGCACCAACAGCAGGTGAGGGGAGAAGGCTCGTAGGGGGAGTCTGGCATATCGGCCGAGGTTGAGGAGGAGTGGAGGCACCTTGTCAATTGGGAGCATACAACAACAAGGTGAAGTGGGCTTTTTGAAGTTTGATAGAAATTGGTAGCGATGGTTTTGTTTGTTGGTTGGTTGGTCAGGGTTGTTTCTATTTTGTACCTACACACAGTGAGAGTTTTGTTTCTGTCTTCTGTCTTGTCAAGCGAATAGTCTCCATCTTTTGAGTGTACTGTCTGCGTCGTATCCGGTTCATAGATCCCAGTAGCATCAATCACACCAAGCAGAGTCCTGTTGTCCAAGAAGCCGAGTTCTTCTATCTATCACTGCCTCTTCTTGGTGCTAGTACTATTCCCCTGCCGTGATCCGCCGGCAATCAGCCCCTGAAGCCCCGAAGCGATCCTCGCCGCGAGGAAATATGCTACCACGGCCACGCCCACAATGTAGCACGCGATCCCTGCTAGCGAGCGCGGCAGCACGTTGAGCAGAAACGGGTCTAGGATGATGTCCACGTGCACGGGCGGCACGTTGCGCATCAGCGAGGCGTCGGTGGTGAAGTAGTCTGCTGCGGCGAGGATGCGTAGAAAGAGCATGGATGCTTGACGCTCGCTGCTGCTGCTGCTGCTTCCCTCCTTGAGTGGGGGGACGTCGTCGTCCCTCTCAGGGGTGGGTGCCTGCCGGGAGGTGGAATAGGCGTGCAGCGAGGCCATCAGCTCCGGGGTGTCCCATACTGTGGAGAGGGAAAAGGTTGAGAGGGTGAATTCGGTTGGTTGCTGGGTGGGGTGTTAGAAATGTATTTTCTGAGGAGTGATGATAGGCAAGGCAGGTAGGTGACTTACCGTGGCTGCCCAGCAGACGCGCACTTCATAGCGCTGGTGGGGGGTGAGGTTGTCGAGGATGAGCCACGTGGCTGTCCCCCGGGGGTGTTCTGGCGCGGGGAACTGGGCGGCGAGCCGGGTCCGGAGGGTTCCGTTGGCCGGCGTGAGGGTGTCCAGGCGCAGCAGGTCCGAGAGGGTTGGGTGCGTGAGGGGGGCGGTGACGGGCTCGGGGCCGAGGAAGATGGCCTTTTCTGTGTTGGCGAGCACCGACGTGAACAGGAGGAACAGCACCGAGGTGAAAGTGACCATCATGACGGGCCACGCTCAACGCCGGAGTTGGGTGACGGCCGCCGTGTAAGAAGTCCGGGCTCCGTTCCGAGTGCCGGAGTGGACGGGTACCTAGGTAGTTGCCGGAGACGGGCGGGTGGAGCCGGTTGATACCTATGACGGTTGAGTTGCTGCAGCTGCAGTGCCAAGCAGGCACAATTTACCCCAGCATTCCCCGGGTTATGCGCCAATCCGAGCACCCGGGCGGGGCCGCCAGCTCCCGGCCAGCCACTGAAGAGCGCCCTGCAGACAATCACATGCCGGCCATCGCAGCTGCTCCCCTGGAGCGAGTGGGTGACGCAAGGACCGAGGAAAGACAAGGACACAACCGCCGCTTTTGATCCGTCTCGACTTCCATTTGCTGACGGACTTGCGACAACGTTGATTATTCCGAGTTTCAAATCCACACATACCCGCAACGATTGCGAAGCGCATAGAGACCGACAGCAGTAAGACAGCTTCGGGCCACGAATTGGCAACCTTCGATCCCAACAACCCACCTCCATCCCATCTGACCCGATCACCCCGGCTTGCTGTCCCGATATCGCCTCCTGCCGAATCGACTCCTTTCTCCCGATGACCGCCAGCGCGCGGCCGTGACCCGTCATTCCGCCCTGCCTGCATCCCCCCCGCCGCCGTTGCCCGCCATGGCGCCGTCACCGTCGAAGCCGGTCGCCCTGGGCAGCGCCGCGCACGCCCACACCATCCGCGGCATCATCTCGCAGCTGACCACCATGTACCTGCGCAACCGCACCGGCATCTCGCGCGCCGTCTACATCACCCTGTTCGTGGCCCTCGTCAACCGCATCCGTCATTCCATCGCCGACCAAAGGGGTGCCTCGGCACGCGAGGCCGAAAAGCGCGCCCAGCGGGCCGGCACCACGGCGGCATCCGGGGAGGACGAGGAGGGGAAAAAGAAAAAGGTCGAGCTGAACCGCGAGTTCGTCCGCTCGCTGATGCGGCTGCTCCGCATCGTCGTGCCGGGGTGGAGGACCAAGGAGACGCAGCTGCTCATCAGCCACAGCTTCTTCCTGATCCTGCGGACCCTGATCAGCCTGAAGGTGGCCGCCATGGACGGCGCCATCGTCAAGGCGCTGATCAAGGGGAACGGCCGCGAGTTTCTGATGCGCATCGTGTGGTGGATGCTGATTGCCGTGCCGGCCACCTTCACCAACTCGATGCTGGCGTACCACCAGGCAGAGCTCTCCCTGCGGTACCGGTCGCGCTTGACCGAGTATATACACGACCAGTACCTGTCAAAGTTGACCTTCTACGGCATCTCGGCCCTCGACGACAGGATCAAGAACGCCGACCAGCTGATCGCCGTCGATGTGACCAAGTTCTCGACCAACCTGGCGGAACTCTACAGCAATCTAGCGAAGCCGATCCTGGACATGGTGAGCTACCCCCGGCCATTCTCTTATTCTCTCGGTTAACCTGAAAACAGACCATATATACAGTTTCGCTCTCCCGAAACGTCGGCGGCGAGGGCGTCGTCTTCATGTCGCTCCTCGTCCAGCTCTCGGCGGCCGT
The DNA here is from genome assembly GCA_033296685.1 of Parachaetomium inaequale. Classification (NCBI taxonomy): domain Eukaryota; kingdom Fungi; phylum Ascomycota; class Sordariomycetes; order Sordariales; family Chaetomiaceae; genus Parachaetomium; species Parachaetomium inaequale. The sequence continues at coordinate 24,507 of MU854326.1, forward strand.
GATGCGAGCACTAACGCCCCCGTTCGGCAAGTACGTGGCCGACGAAGCGAGGCTGGAGGGCGAGTTCCGCTTCCAGCACTCGAGGTTGATAGACCACAGCGAGGAGGTCGCCCTGTATGCGGGCCACGAGGCCGAGAAGGACACGCTCGACAAGGGCTACTTCACCCTGATCAAGCACATCAACTACCTGCTGCGGAGGCGCTTCTACCACGGCTTCATGGAGGACTATGTCGTTAAGTACATCTGGGGCGCCCTGGGCTTGCTCCTCTGCAGCCTCCCCGTCTTCGTCAAGCTCCCCGGCCACACCGTCTCCAGCATGGGCGACCGCACCGAGAGCTTCGTGACCAACCGGCGGATGCTCCTCGGGGCCTCGGATGCCTTTGGCCGTCTCATGTTCTCATACAAAGAACTCATGGAACTCGCCGGCTTCACCTCGCGCGTCTCGTCGCTCCTCGAGGTCATGGACGAGGTGCAAGCAGGCAACTTCTCCAAGAAGCTCGTCTCGAGCTCCGACACGGAAGCCAACGCGGCGGCGCTCAAGAGCCGCGGCAAGGTCATCCTCAGCAAAGACATCGAGTTCGTCGACGTGCCCATCATCTCGCCCAACGGCGACGTGCTCGTCGCGGCCCTGTCCTTCGCCCTCAAGCAGGGCGACCACCTCCTGGTCGTCGGCCCCAACGGCTGCGGCAAGTCGTCCCTCTTCCGCATCCTCGGCGGCCTCTGGCCCGTCTACGGCGGCACCGTCCGCAAGCCGCACTTCTCGGAAATCTTCTACATCCCGCAGCGGCCCTACCTCTCGAGCGGCTCCCTCCGCCAGCAAATCATCTACCCGGACGGCCCGCGCACCATGCGCAACAAGCGCGTCACCGACGACGACCTGGCCGCCATCCTCCGCACCCTGTCCCTCGAGCACCTCCTCGACGTCTACCCGGGCGGCTGGGACGCCGAGGCCGAGTGGCGCGACGTGCTGTCGGGGGGCCTGCAGCAGCGCATCGCCATGGCGCGCCTGTTTTACCACCGCCCCCGCTACGCCATCCTCGACGAGTGCACCAGCAGCGTGACGCTCGACACGGAAAAGGTCATGTACGACACGGCTAAGCAGCTCGGCATTACGCTCATGACTGTCAGCCACAGGCGGAGTCTGTGGAAGTACCACACGCATATTCTGCAGTTTGATGGGCAGGGCAAGTACGTGTTTACGCGGCTGGATGCGGACAGGCGGATGAGGTTGGAGGATGAGAAGGAGGATCTGGAGGTGTTGCTCAGGGGGGTGCCGGAGATTGAGAGACGGGTGAGGGAGTTGGCTGGGGAGGAGTAGGGATCCTGGGAGCGAGACCAACGGGGAAGGGGGGGGGAGGGTAATGATGAGGAGGTGAGAGTGGGGTTGGATTTTAAAGAACTAGGATGTAGGCCCTCGAGATATACACAATTACGGGAGGAGGGTAGGGTTGTTTGCGTTCCGGTTTTTTATATATAAAGTAGCGGCTAGGGAAATGGGATGGGGACTGGAGCGGCATTTTTGTATATCACTAACGAACGTCTGGTGTATCATCTGAGGTGGGAGGCGGTTGTTTGTCGATGCCGGCAACATTGAGCATTTAGATATGAAGTGATGGAGCGGGAGGAGTGTTGAATAACCAACGATACTTTCTAGTCCGGAGCCGAAACTATAGTGTTGTATAGGTGTCTTCCCGGTATCCGCCAGGTTGAGTCCCGGTTAGGTCGGGCTTGCGAGAGCATGTGCACGCATGAAACTCGTTCGAACCTGGTTAGAGCCAAATTACCCTTCCCTCGCCCGAGATGACGGCAGCTTGTAACCAGGTTTCGGCTAGGTTTGGCGCGAACAGCCCCCTAACTTTGAGCCCCAACGACCTTGCATCCCCAGCAAGAACCAGATATCACGCGACTCAGGAACACCATGAAGTCCGATCATGAGATGTGTATCTACCAACTGCACAGTGCCGACCTTGCAGCGTCTAAAAATGGACAACCTGGCAACGAATCTGTCACAAGCTCAAAAGAATAATCCAAAATTTCCCTAGAATGTGACGAACAAGATTGAAATTGTACAAGAAACGAAGACGTAACCAGTCAGTCAGTCGGAAAACCCATGCTCAGCTAGGGTTTTCCTTTCTTTCTTCCCCCCCTTCCCCCCTTTTCACAGTCCAAACCAGAAAACCCCCACAAGTCTATCTATCTATCTATCCATCCATCCCCTTTACAACCCCGACGGCGCCACACTCGGCGTAGCCGACGCCTCGGACGCCGTCGCCGTCACGGTGTCGTCCTCCTCCTCGGTCTCCCCAGCAGCGCCGGTGGTCTCGCTGGGGGCAACAGACGCCGTCGCGGTCGCCGCCTCGGAGGTGGAAGCGGTGGAGGTGACGGTGACGATCTCATCCGGCGGGCAGGCCGTCTCCTCGGCGTCAGCATCGTCCTCGTTGTCGTCGACGGCGCCGGCGCCTGACTCGCCGCTGCCGATGGCTGCGGAGGAGGAGGTGGCCGCGGCCGCGGCTGTGGTGGTGGAGGCCTTGTCGGCGTTGCCGCCTTCGGCAGCGGTGGGGGCCGGGGCGGCGGTGGCGGCCTCGCAGTCGGCGAGGGTCACGTAGACGGTTGAGGCCGGGGCGGTGACGGTCACGGCTTCTTGGGTGACGGTCACGGTGCTGGCGGCGGCGTTGGCGGCGTCGCAGTTGCAGGCGCTGCCGTCGTTGCCGGTGCCCTCGCCGCTGCCGGGGCTGACGGCCACGGTGGTGGTGGTGGGCTTCGCCACGGTGACGGTGCGGGTGCCCGTCGAGGTGATGGTCTCGGTGGTGGTGGTGTCCTGCTCACCGGCACCACCGGCACCGGCACCGGCGGTGGGGGATACCTCCTCCGCCTGGGTGTGGGTGACCACCTCGACGACGGTGGATTCGACGACGGACTCGACAGTGGAGGTGACGACCTCGCCGCCGCCGCCGCCGTTGCCGTTACCCTCGCCGCCCATGGTAATGGTGACGACGGTGGTCTGGGTGAGCGTCAGGACCTTGGTCTCGGTGGCAGTCGAGACGCTGACGTGGGCCGGGGCAGTGGCGGTGCCGGTCTCGGCGGGCGTGAGGGTGCTGCCGGTGATGACGCCCTTGGAGGCGTCGGACAGGACGCTGGACGAGATGGAGGGGACGGCGGTGACGGGGCAGACGACCTCGGTGAGGATGATGGTGTCGGTGACGGTGGTGGTGCCGAGAGCCTCGCTTGGCAAGTTGACAATGTCCTCGGTCTTTGCCGGGCAGTCAATGACCTCCGGGAGACACGACGTGATGGTGCGGACCGAGGTGGTCGACACGGTCAGCGTGGTGATGCCATCCTGAGCAGTGCCGTTGGTCGGGAAAGGAGCAGCACTGGTGACAAGAGTTGCCGCGTCTGACGAGACCCCAGTGGACAAGAGAACAGTGGCTGTGTCTGAGGCAGAGCCTGAGATGGCGGCAGCGTCGTCACCCCCGATTGCGGCGGTTCCGTTGTTCTGTCTCTGGAGACGCAGGTAGCGGGGATGCCTCCTGGAGTAGGCAGAGGTGAGGGCGGCGAAGAGGCCGAGGGTGATGTAGGCGGTCTTCATCTTGGCGGTGCTGAGTGTTGTCGAATGTCGGTGTTGGTGTTTATGTCAATGTGCGCCAGGCCCAGTGAGTGGTCCAAGATGTAAAGAGAGCGAGGGTCAACTTCGCAGAGGGCAGGCAAACACAGTTGCTGGCGTCGAAAGAATGTAGATACAGTGGGAAGCAGAGAAGCGAAAGTTGTTGAGCCGGCAAGCAAAAGGAATGATGCTTGGCTAAATGAAAGAAAGACAGCACGGATGCCAAGATGAAGTGAAGGTATCGTGAGGAAAGTAGGGGGAGGGAGACGAGACAGTCGTCGAACCCGGCGTCGTGCGGGAGCTTTATGAGTGTAGCATCCTGTCTCGGTGACGTCCAGACTCTCGGACGGCATGGGTTGGATCCACGGCATATCCACGACATGACAGGGAGCGTGGAAGAAGCAGGGGCATAGCCGCCTTCCTGACCCCATCATACCCCATGGCATCACTCTCCAAGTAGGTACTTCGTTGGTGGGTGTCACGGCCTGTGGCCCTTAATCAACGGGATCCTCCACAGGGGTGCCGGCGAAAAACCAGCGCCACGTCGACGGGCTCACGGAGCACGGAGCAACAGCAGGCGGTTCTGAGGGTCATCCAGGAGTGGTTGAGGGGCACAAGCAAGGGGCTGCCCAGCCCTGTCAGGGGGGAGAGATGCAGGAACAGTGAACCTGAGACGACTGGCCAGCCAATCGCGTGCCTGGGCGGCACACCGATGCGGTAAAGGGGCCGTTGAGGGGCCAGCACCCCCGCCAGTGAGGGGCAGGATGGGAGGTCGGAGAGCTTCACAACAAGCCAGAGCTTCTCCGTGGCAAGATGATATCCCCGTGGTTGTGGGCGAAGTGGTTGAGATTCGGGACGGGTAGGTAGCGGACTGGTGGTATAAAGAATCCGATGGATAAGCACATAACTAACAGATCGGTCCATGGCCCGCATGTTTCCTTGATGATGGACGCTGTGATCCACGGGATGCAGGAAATCTTCTGAACTTGTCGATCAGGACCCGGTTGCCCTGAGACGGATGGTGCTAAGCTTTTGCGATCATGCCGAAACTCGGCTGTGTCTTCATGCGGAAAGCGCCAAGCGTGGTTTGTTTCGTTGCTCGAGAGCAGAAGAGCGAGTTGCAACATGGGCATTGGGTGAGCAGGCGCCGAGGCACACGGCTGCATTCGAATCCGTGTTTACATCTCCAGACTTGTCGGCGTGTCGGGCCTCTTGCAATCGAGGATGCCACTGACATGGCGCCCCAGCTTCTCGGCCGTTTCCAGAGCCGTCATTTCTCGGCCATCAGCTCAGGGCTTTCTGTGGCAGAGGGACATCATGGTGAGAAGCCCTCCAGTTCGAGTCCAGGAGTCCCTGGAAAATTGCTAGGATGGCGCGGAAAGGGGAGAGTTTCACCTGGCGGCCCACTTCAACTTGAAATCGCACCCTGGGCGTCGGGACCGGCCGTGATTGGCGCGTGTTGTTGACGAATGCCCACGCCAGGGCCCCACAGACAACGTAGTCGTCAATGCGAAACCGCAAAAACCAGGAACTTCGACCGACATGCCCAGGTTTGAGGAAACATAATCTTCTTGGAAAAGGTTCATCGCATGACCTTGAGGGGTCTAGAAGCTGGAACTGTTTGGGAGATCTCATCACCTGGGCAGTGCACAAGTAAAGCAAGGCTATTTTTGGGCATTACCTGGCCCGGGAGCTGATGTTGTTCCGTCCGTGGCCCAGCTCGGTGTTCGGGGCCTGTGGTCAGCGCCGACAAGAGGTGGCAGGACCCGGCTGAACCGGCAGGTGTGGTTCGGGAGCATCGGATCGGGATACGTACGCAACCTGCTGGCGTTTGCCGAAAGCCTATTCCGATGCCGGTCAATTTCAGTTGAGCCTTACACAGTACACCGAGGGCGGGATGTCCATAGTAAGGCGGACGATCTGTTGTTTCTCGTTTTCCATTCTCTCCCGTCTATTCCTGGCTTTTCGGCCGAGCCGCGCCGGGCAGATCGCGTCTGTGCTGGGCCGCCTGATGAACTGGGCAACCGACTGCTGATCATCTGCTGTCAAGCCGAAGGGCCCTCGAAACGCATTGACCGAGGCTGGGCGAGTTGCTGGGTTGCTTGAATCGTAAGGCAAGGCAGGAGGAAATAGGGCCGGGATGACAAACACATCCATGAGTTGTGCAACTCGAAGTTGCTAATCACTAATTGCTGCCAATGGAAAGAGAGGTGGAAAGTGCGGGTGATCAACAGGTCAGATGATATCGCGGCTTGTCGTGAGAGCACCTTCCTCAAAGGGGCTAAATCAGAAGGCGGTGGCAGGTGGGTTAGGGTTATTGCACCGTCTCTCCAATCACCGACTCGGCAGGTCCAAGTCACTTATCGCCTCTCGAACCTCGAGCGATGATCATTAAACAAATTGCTTTTGCCACCATCCGAGGCTTATCTTGTCGTCGAGTTGGTGTTCGATTTCACGTTGGCATCTTTTGGTCGGGATGCGAGGGGCGGTCAACTAACATCTTTTCCCTGTTTTCCTGTTTTCCTGTTTCTTGAGGTCGAATACACAAGTCTCGGCCTCTTCAGACATCGTCACTATGCGTGAGTTTTGAGCGTGAGAATTCATGCCATAGCCAGGAAAAGACTGACCCCTTACATAGGTCGCCCATCGTTGCTGCCATGCTGGCTGCCGCTCCTCTCGCAGCTCACCCCTAGCTCGGCATTCCCTGTCACTCACCAAGGGGTCGTCTCAAAACTCACCGCCGCCGAGGGCAGCCGGGGAGCTGTTGCCAGTGAAAGCTCGATATGCTCCAAGATCGGGATAGACACCGTCGCGATAGGCGTGAGCCTTTTCTTTCCCTCGCCTCCATGGCATACAGCTGATGATGAGTCAGGGGTCTGCCGCCGATGCCATGGTGGCCACCACGCTGTGTGTGGGCGTTATCGGCATGTACCATTCCGGCATTGGCGGGGGAGGTTTCATGCTCGTTCGCGACAAGCACGGGAGGTACGAGGCCATCGACTACAGGGAGACCGCCCCGGCAGCTGCGAATCGGGACATGTATGAGCACAACCAAAACGCTAGTGTCTATGGTGGCCTGGCCGTTGCTGTCCCGGGCGAGCTCAGGGGTTTGGATTACCTCCATCGACAATACGGCGTAAGTGGCTACACCTTTTGAGCGGGGACCTCGCTGATTTGACCGCCTGCTAGGTGCTGCCTTGGAAAACACTCGTTATGCCTGCTGTACGCGTTGCTCGAGATGGATTTCAGGGTGAGTATCGCACAATTATCATTGACGGCATATGGTCCCGCTCACACAGCGCCTAAAGTCACCGAGGACCTGGTCCGCTACATGAACAACGCCAGCGCAAACAACAATACCTTTTTGGTGGACGATCCGATTTGGGCCGAAGACTTTGCCCCCAACGGTGAGTACACAGGCTCCGGGAGGTTACAATATCACTAACAACAATACCCAGGCACTCTTGTCCAACTCGGGGAGACAATCACAAGAAAACGCTATGCAGAGTAGGTGGACCTCGCCCGAAAGGTTGACGTCTGCTAACCTTGCCAAGTTCACTCGAGAAGATTGCAAACCAAGGAATTGATGTGTTCTATAAAGGGGAGATTGGTGAGTTCGAGCTCGCTCTGTACTGTGTGTACTTACCGTGTCCGCTGACCCCAAAAGCCAAATCCATGATCGACTTGATCCAAAAGACGAACGGCACCATGACCCTAGAGGACCTCGAGGAGTACACCGTCGACGTGAAGCCGCCCCTCAACATCACCTACGGCGATTACAGGCTTTTCACCACCGAAGCCCCGAGCAGCGGCGCTGTCATGTTTAGCATCTTCAAAACAATGCAGCAATACTCCCCTGAAGACCTCCCCAACATTAACCTAACCACCCACCGCTTCGTCGAGGCCATGAAGTTTGCCTACGGAGCACGGTTAGAGCTCGGCGACCCGGAGTTTGTCAAGAACGCCACCGAGATTGAGAACTACATGCTCAGCGACAACACAGCCCATGACATCCGCCAGCGCATCCTGGACAACAAGACGCAGCCGGTCGAAGCCTACGACCCCCTGTCCCTGTACGCCCCCGAAAGCCACGGCACATCACACATCGTCACGGCCGACTCGTCGGGCCTGACCATCACGTCCACGACCACCATCAACCTCCTCTTCGGCGCCCAGATCATGACCCCCGACACGGGCATCATCCTGTGACCCCCCCCCCCCTCTTTTTCTTTCCCCAACCCACCCACTAACTCAACACCCAGAAACAACGAAATGGACGACTTCTCCCAGCCCAACCGGCGCAACGCCTTCGGCTTCGCCCCGTCGCCGTCCAACTACATCGCGCCGCGCAAGCGCCCGCTCTCGTCCATCACGCCCCTCATCGCCGAGCACGCGTCCAACTCGAGTGTGTTCTTCGCGACCGGCGCGGCCGGCGGCTCCCGCATCATCAGCGCCACGACGCAGGTGGCGTGGAACATTCTCGCGCGGGGGATGAGCATGCGCGATGCGGTAGCCGAGCCAAGGCTGCACCACCAGCTTCTGCCGGACGTGTTGCGGGTCGAGGAGGGGTCTGATGCCGGTCTGGTGGAGGATCTAGAGAGCAAGGGGCACGAGGTGGAGTGGATGGCGCCTGGGTTGAGTGCCGTACAGGGCGTCATGAGGCTGTGGGATGGCCGGTTTGATGCCGTGGGCGAGACGAGGCAGGTTAATAGTGGGGGGTACAGTATCTGATTGAGGGGAGGGGAGATTGATGGTGGTTTTAGAAGTTAGGTTGTAGCGTTGGGCTGGAAAAGCGTTACCTGGCCGTTGCGGTGAGAGCGTGGAAGATGAATTTTGATCATTTGTAGTCACTAGACATCACGTCACCGTCTACCAGTAGTGAAACCATCGTCATTGAACGCCATATCTCATTACAAATCCCACTCCCCATCACAATCCTCCCCTATACCCTCCCCTACCTGCTAGTATCCACCACATACCTCCCCACGATCTTGCCCTCCCGCATCAACTGATACACATCCTGCAGCTCGCTCAGCCCAACCGTCTTAAACGGCACCGTGACTAGCCCGCGCTGGAAAAAGTCGAGCGCCTCCTGCGTGTCCTGCCTGTTGCCGACGTAGCTGCCCTTGATGGTGATCATGCGGATGACGGTATCAAACACGGGCGCCTTGAAGAACGCCCCCGCCGGCAGACCGATGCACACCACACTGCCCCGGCTGCGCACGTACTCGGTCGCCTGCTGGAACGGCCGCTCCGACACGGCCAGCAGCAGCACCGCGTGCGGGCCGAGGCCCTCGGGCGTGGCGGCTTTGACTTCCTGCACCAGGTCGGCACTGCTCATGTAGTCGACATAGGCGGCCGCGCCGAGCGCCTTGCAGCTCTCCCCCTTTTCGGCGCCGCCGTCGATGCCCACCACGTGCAGGCCCATGGCGCGCGCGTACTGCACCGCCATGCAGCCCAGCCCGCCGCCCGCGCCCACGATGGCGACCGTCTGGCCCGGGCGCGCGCCGGATTCCTTCAGGCCCTTGTACACGGTGATGCCGGCGCAGAGGACGGGGGCCACGGCCTCGAGGTCGCCTGCCAGCAATGTCAGCTATCGATTTCTTTTGCCAAATCGGGGCATCAGGGGCAGCCTCGGGAGCAGTCTCGGGAGCCACCGGGAGCCACCCGAGAGCCGTAAAAAAGGGAAGAATGAGCTCGGATTATTGCTTACAGTCCTTGGGGATGCGAGCGACGTGGGCGGCTTTGGCGACCGCGTACTGCTGGAACGTGCCGTCGACGGTGTACCCGGACAGCAGGGCGCGCGGGCACAGCGGTTCGTCGGCTTGCATGCAGAAGGAGCAGGCCAGGCAGCTGCCGTTGAGCCACTTGATTCCCGCGTGGTCGCCGAGCGCGAGGTCGGTGACGAGGTCCCCCTTGGCCACGACCACGCCTGCGCCCTCGTGCCCGCCCACGAGCGGCAGCTTGGTCGGGATCGGCCAGTCACCCATCATGGCGTGCAGGTCGGTGTGGCACACGCCAGAGTACTTGACGTTGATGAGGACCTCGTCCGGGCCCGGCTGCTGGACGGGGATCTTTTTGTACGAGACGGCTGGGGTTGGGGTGTTTTGGTTAGGTCAGGGTCGGGGGTGTAAGTGTTGGGGACGAGGATCAATGGCTTACGGCCGCCCGACTTCTCGACCACCTGGGCCCATTGCTCGCTTGGGATCTCAAAGCTGGCCATTGTGACGGTTTGTGAAGCTTGAGTGTGTGATTGTGTGGTTGACTTGTGTGAGAGCTGGAGAGAAAGAAGATGACGATGATATCACTGATAGTTATCGCTTTGGCGGGGATCAAGCTACACTGCTACAGCTGCCATCCATGCGACGGCCGTGCCCCTTTTGTAGCCGCTGCCCATCGCCGCTGTCGGTATTACAACAAACAGGCGGCAGACGAACGATTGAAAAGACCAAGTCTCGTTCAACAGGACGGGAAGCATGCAGCGGCAACACGAGACCGGGCGGGGAAGGTGCCGAGTTGGTGGGCGAGACCTGCAGTGTGGGAAGGCGGAAGGCGGAAGGCGCAAGACGTCGGTCGATGCAGGCAAACCTGGAACCTGCAAAAACCGTATGATCTGGAGGAAGCGATGCTTGGTACCAAGTATCTTCGAGGGGATGTACTCTTTATCTCGGAGTCTGGTGACGTCGCTCGAGCGGCCGATTGACCAACCCATAACGCTTTTGGAAGGGTCTTTGTTTGAAGACGCTTGTCTCAAAATCGGTAGATTGATGAGACGGGCTTTCCCGGTCTCGAGTCGGTCTACCGCGGTCTCGAGCATAACGCGGCTCCTAGAATCTAGATTCGGTGATACCGGTGGCCTGACCTTTCGATGTTGTCAGAGCAGCCCCGGGCGGATGTCCCCGGGGAAGCGGAACCAAACGAGAGCGCTAAAACAGCCCTGTAAACGGCCCCACGAGATCACGATACTCACATCTCATCCATGTTCCCGAACCGTTGTCGCTGCAGCCGAATCAAATGCTTGTCTCACAAAACCCACAGCGTTTCCCAGCCTAGAACCTCGGAGACACCCCACCGCATATTGCATCCATACAAAACACCTGATAATTATCCAACCCCGACACCGTTACGTCAGTCTCACCACCACCAGGAACAGCCGAGTCTAGACCACCACCGCATCCAAACCCAGCAGCAGCAGCAGCAGCAGCAGCAGCAGCAACAGAAGCAGCACAGGGTTCCCCGCAAGATACCCGCTGCCCCGGACCTGTCTCGACAACGAACTGCCACCTCTTCCAACAATAATGCATGTACATAACAGCTTACCTCTAGACTCTCTTCACGATTTCCCTTTGAGCGAAGGAACAATAAAATGCATCTCGAGCCGAGGTCATGCTCCTACATGTATTGTACACACATATAAGCGCCGTACAAAGTTGCCTATCACGGCCGAGGAAACAACTACGCAGAACCGGCCGAGAAAATCATCAGGGCCCGGATACGTACGGTTTGGGATGGGTGCTCGAAGCTGCAGCCAGGAGATGATCGCCGGCCCCGTAACCCCGAAGCCCGGCACCCCGCAGAGGGGGCCGGAAATATGGGGACTCGCCGGCTTGGCATCGGACGGCAGCCATCGGGCAGAAGCTCGCTTGAAGAAAACAACACAAACACATTCTCGCAAACACCATGCCAAGATAACAGCATGTCAAGTTAAAGTCGTTCGTCGTTCCCCTATCTCTTTTTGGCGCCGCCGCCCGTGAAAGCACTGCCGCCCTCCCTCTCCTCATGAAACATCGCTCGCTTTCTACAATCAAATCAATGACCTCTCTATGAGCCGCCCGGGCCGCCCAGCAGGGCAAATCTCCGCACGATGCCGGGGCCATATTCTTGGTACTGTCAAAAAGTTCGTTAGTCAACCACACACACAACAGCAACACCCAAAAGCGATACAACATACCTCGGCCTTGGTGTGGCAGTACGACCGGAACTCGGGCGTCTGGCCGAGCAAGCTGCCGCCGAACCACGGGCCGTGCCGCTGCCGCTTGTGCGTGATGACCTGCACCTCCAGCCCGCCGCTCTTGGCGCCGCCGCTGCGCACCTCGCTCTGGCGGATCCGGGCGTCCACCAGCTGCTTGATGTCGCGCTGTAACCTGCGGCCAAAGTCCTTGTACAGCGTGCTGCCGCCCGAGAGCACAATGTTCTTGTACAGGCCGCGGCGCACGTCGATGGGCGACGACTGGATGACGCCGTCGACCACCACGGGGAGCGGCGTCAAAAAGTCGGACGAGTAGATCTCCGGGTTGAAGAAGATCTCGGGCGCCAGGAAGCGCTCGTAGCCGACGTCGACCGTCACCTCGCGGCCGCCCGGCTGCGCCACGACGTGTTTCATGAACCGGCTGCGGTCGCGGTCGTACTTGCCGAACTCGTTGACAATGTCCGGGCACACGTAGCAGTGCGCCTCCTTGATCTCCTGCGCCGTCTTGAGCGACGAGTCGGGCTCGCCGCGGTCCCGGAGGAGCGACTGGACAAAGTAGGTGATGTCGCGGCCCGCGATGGGGATCGACTTGATCGACGAGCCGATAACGTAGCCCTCGGCGACCGGGATGACGTGTGTGACACCATCGCCAGAGTCGATAACCGTGCCCGTCAGGGACCGATCTGTGACCTTTGACGATGTCCACGAGGCGGCAAGCGCCAGCACGGCCTGGACAGCGATGTAGAGACCGGCGCAGTTGAAGGACTCGAAAAAGATCTCGGCCGTGTTTTCTCGGTTCTCGGGAGGGTTCAGGGGCTAAGGGGTGTTAGCTACAGCGTTGCGTAGGCGCTCGGGCGCGGTCTAACCGGTTCGGTGAGGAGGAAGTAGTGGTCCTCAGGCTCGACTCGGAGGTATTTGAAGATGGAGTTGGACCAGAACCTCTCCATGTGATCCTGCCACCACTCATTAGCTTCGTCCACCTGGCGCCCATTCCCGTTTCAACGAACCCAGTTCTCAATCTGCCCATGCCGGATGGGGTAGTGTAACCCATAGCCTAACCTTGTCAGCCCACGCCTTCTCCCTTGGCGGAACCAACCTACCAGGCCCGGACGCAGCCGAGATGGCCTCGTCGCCGATGAAGAAGTCGAGGTCCTCGGTCCCGCGCTTCCCCGACAGATGGCCGGTCGGGCCAGCACCGCCCGTAAGAAAGGAAGGCTTGTTCGCAACCGCGGGGCGGCCGGAACCCGAACCGCCGCCAGCCGCGCCGCCCTTGGTCGCAATCGCTGTCGGGAAGACGAAGGAAGGAGAGTCGTTGCCGGCGAAACCTGAGGGAATGATCGGTCAGCTGCGCAACGGCGAGAAGTCGAGGCGGGCTCCGAAGCAGCGGGACGAACCTAGTTTAGAGAACCCCGTGCCGCTGCGAGGGTGTGGTCAGCCATGGAGGACTCAACGCTGGCGCGATCTCTCGGTCTCCTGGAGAGCGGGGCTGGGGAGGGCTCGGCGATGCGCTTACTTGTCCATGACAACGGCTGGGGTTTGGTTGGCCATTGTTGCAAAGGTGTGCTGCTGTGCGCAGCTCCTGCTCGTGGTTCTGCGGTCAATACAGCAAGCGATGCTCGAGCGCGAGGTGTCGTGTCCGGCGTCCAGGCAGGCAATGGAGAGTGTTGAGGTCCAAGATTACGTCTCACGAGCTCCCAGCGGGACCCACGCTGCGGCTGTGCGCCAAGAAAGGCGGGTGCCTGCCCCGCCAGCTACGGTGGCCCGGAACTCTGTCTGCGCAAAGAACCTGGACCAAAGCGGACAGGGCAACTTCTTAACATTTGCTGGAGTTCATCCGAGAAGACGCAACCTCGACCTGGAATGGAGTCGCGGCAGAGACTCAACTTGGCCACGGCTAATGGCAACGAGTGAGAGACGAATTATCAGGCCAGGAGCCATCAAAGAGAAAAGTCTGGAATATTTCACGTTATGGAGAGTTGAGAACGGGCAAGCTGTATTGGCAGTCATTGCCCCTCGTCCCTGCCCGGCAAGCACGATCCACGGAGCTCTCACCACTCGCACGGCGAAACATGAACTCGAACCATCACAGAACGGAGCCAATCCAGTCGCTCTTTCCTTCCAGGTTCCAATATCGAGATCGGTCCCGGAGCCGCCACACTGTAATTCAGACCAACTGAACGACTTCGTCCCTGGTCCCACCTTCCACAGCAACCCCCAATTCTCACCATCTCACCAAACCCTCTTTTCTCTTGTCCCGGTTTGCTCAAACCACCACCTGGGTGTTTGCCCAGTTCCTAAGGAAGCATTCCGGTCACGCCGGGGCCGTTAGAGTCAGAACTATTTGTCATTTCCCCAAATTTATTTCTTTTCGCTGGTGAGGTGGTTCCGTTCCTGTTTTCCTCAAGACCGCGCTCCCGCCATCCTTCGTCCCAGTCGGCACTCCACGGCCTGCGGTCCACCATCCAGAGAAGTCGTGCACACTTGCAGCGAGAAGCCGGACGTGGTTCAGTCATCCCATGACAGCAGCCTAAAGTACCGCCATCCTCGTTGTCCTACCTGCAACCTCGTCTCTCGTTAACTCCGCAACCTAAACTCCCATCCACGATATCTCCTCAAGTCCGGAGTTCCAAAGGGCAAGCGATAAACTACCGAGGCAGCCCGTCGCGCGACAACCAGCTTCGACACCCGATCCTATCGACTCCAAAGTAGGACAAAAGAGCATTGAAGGCCACGTCAGCTAAGATCCATTTCGTCAACGGAAGCGACTCAAAGCCGGTACAATGTCAAGTGTCCCCGAAAACCTCGCCATCCCCTCCGAGGGCGACGGCACCGTCGACAGCCTGTGGAGACGAGCGCCTAAGAAACCCGTTGCGTCCATATTCGTCCACGCAGGGGCTGGCTACCACAGTGTGGTGAATGAAAAGGTGCATCTTCAGGCCTGTACCGAGTAAGTCTTCAAGTGACAGCCCGGACATTGACCCATCTAACGCGTACAACCAGTGCTGCTCGTATCGCCATGAGTTTCCTCAAGGCGGGCGCCACTGCTCCCCAGGCCGTCGAAGCTGCCATCAGGTGCCTCGAGGATAAAGAGATCACGAATGCTGGTTTCGGAAGCAACCTGAACATCGACGGCGTGGTCGAGTGTGATGCCACCATGGTCGACCATCTCGGAAGAAGCGGCGCATGCGGTGCTGTCGGTGGTATGTACAGCACACATGCCAACAAGCTGTTAGCTGACATTTCTCAGGTGTCAAAAACCCAATTTCTCTGGCCAAAAAGATCCTCGATACGAGCAGCCAGCCTTTGTCGCTCCGCAGAGTTCCGCCCAACATTCTCGTAGGCCCAGGAGCCAAGGAGTTTGCAGAGGAACATCATCTCGTGACCGTTCGGAACGAGTTCCTGACCTCGAGGAACGCAAAGGACCGTTATCTCCGCTGGAGCGAGGACCTGAAGAGAGCCGAGGCGAAGAGAAAGTCACGCCCAATGTATTACAATACTCCCTGGGGCGCCCGGAGAACACCGTCACCAAGTGCCTACGACAAGGCTGCGAGCCCGGCCAACAACGCCCAGGTTCGGGACCATACTAGTGCCATCCTCACGGGTACTTGGAACGAGGGTCAGCCTGACTCTCCTGGCCGCTCCCCTATCGGCGACCACGGGTTGTCCACAGCCGCAGCCGCTCCGGTCTCACCTCGTTCTGTCCCCGCTGCATCGGAGGAAACCTCGGGCCCGCCCAAGACTCCCGATCACAGTCCCCTGCATCTGTTGAGCTCCGCCTTTCAGCCACGCGGGAGCCCGTCAGCGCCGATAGAGTCGGTAGAGTGCGCAGGACTGAGAGCCGAGTCGCCGTATCTCGCGCCGAGGCCTTCTCCGCCCCCTCCGGTTAACGATGGGCCCGCAAGCTGTGACGATGCGGAGGTGGATATGGTCGATGATTTCGACTACTATGGGACTTATGGGTTTGACGCCTCGTGTGACAAGGACAGCACAAACCATGCCACGCCTCGGCACTCCACAAATGCCGAGGAGACCGTGGATATGGTGACAGACACGGTCGGGGCGATTGCAATCGACCTGCAGGGCAATATCGCAGCGGGATCCTCGTCCGGAGGCATCGGAATGAAGCACCGAGGCCGCACCGGCCCTGCCGCCCTGGTGGGCGTCGGCACCGCTGTTGTGCCCGAGGACCCCGACGACGACCTGGCAACATCGGTGGCTGCGGTCACCAGCGGCACCGGCGAGCACATGGCAACGTGCCTCGCCTCGGGGAAGTGCGCCGAGCGCCTGTTCCAGGGCACCCGTCGCGGGCCTGGCGGGCGGGACATCCCCGAGGAGGACGAGCACACCATCATGGAGTCCTTCATCGTCGACGATTTCATGAACCACCCGGGCGTCAGAGACCAGCCGTCGGCCGGCGCCATCGGGGTCATGGCTGTCAAGAAGGACCGTACGGGGGTCTACTTTTACTTTGCGCACAATACCGACTCATTTGCGCTGGCGTCCATGTCGTCGATGGAACGCGAGCCGCTCTGTGTCATGTCGCGCCTCGGTAAGACCGGGCACGTTGCGCAGGGCGGGCGCAAGGTTCGGCTGGCGTGAGGTGGCGTGTGTGATGGTATAGAGCGCCCAGTTGCGATGCCGTGGTGTTGGGACTTGCAGGCGTTTTGAGATGGAAGGGAGGGGATCGTTCCTGCGGAGACACACCTTGCTTGATACACGGCACCTTGTCAGAGTAGCTTCAGAGATTACCAATAGAAGGCATTGCTTTATTTGTTGTTTTAGAGGATGATTGAGACTGCGTGGCTCGATGTCGATGTCTGAACTTGACTGGCGCACCTCCCTTCCAGCTTGCCTAGGGAGGTAGTGATGTACTCGTAGCGCGAGGCAAAGGATATACCACATCAGCTTTGGAGTCCCTAGCGGGATGTAAAATGGCGTGGATTTAGGTTACGCCCTCCCAGTATGGACCCCCTAGTATGATATCCTGCAAATACAACGCGTCGCTGTCTTCTTCCCCAACCTAACGCCACGCCTGCCCAGACGATTTTGATGCCCCCTTTACCCCCCAAGGACGCCATGATTTATCTACAACTACAAATAACGTGAACCAGGCATCGGGTAGTTCTATCTCCCCACTTCGACTCCCCATTCTTTTTACCCTCTCCAAACAGCCTCTCATCTCACAAACCCAAGCCGATCGTTCAGACCTCCCCGTTAACCCCCACCTTCCTCTTCTCGGCCTTCCTCCCCGCATTCGGCGAGGCACTGCCACCGGCACTCACGTTAGCAGTAGTAGAGCTACCTCCCGTGGCGGCAACGACAGGCCGCCTCCCGTAGTCCCCGAGCGCGAGCACGGTCCCGCACGTCAGGCACTCGCCGCCGGGGGGCACCTCGCAAAAGATGCTCAGGCAGATGGAGCAGACGAAGCCCGTGTCGACGACGTTGCGGTGGCAGAAGCAGGCCGCGCGGAAGTCGACGGCGTCGGCGCTGGGCGTGACGAGGAGCTCGGCTACGCTGGCGCCGAGGCCGAGTTTGCCCGTTTTTTGTTTTCCTGCTGCTGCTGCTGCTGCTGTGCCGGTGCCGCCTTGGCCGGCAGAAGCAGAGGCGCTCTTGGATTTAGCGGGCCCCTTGCCCGAGTCGGCCCCCCCCGCCGGGTTGGAGGGCGCGGTCCCGCTGCCGAAGCCGAACATGAGGTACTGCAGCAGGCCGCGGGGCTCGGCGGCGCGGACGAAGGTGCCGCGCGTGATGAAGCTGGCCTGCTCGAGGAAGGTGGCGCTGCCGCGCAGGGCGAGCGTGTCGATGGCGATGCGGGCGTGCGCGGCGGCGAAGACGGCGTTCATGGTCGGGATGTACTGCGCCGGCGCGCTGTCGCTGACCGAGAGGATCAGGATGCGCGCGTGCAGGCCCGCGAGGCCGCCGCTCGTCGACGTGCTCGCCACGGGCGCCGGGCCGACCGTGCTGCCGGCTGTCATGGCGGTGCCGGTTGTGGTGGCGGCATGGGCGGCGGTGGTGGAAGAGGTGAAGGAGAGGGCCGTCTTGTTGATGTGGGCGAGGGCGAGGGTGAGGGCGCCGGATATCTGCGTCGTTGTCGAGGCGAGGTCGGAATCGGCCGTGTCGTCGATGAGGGCGCGGAGGGAGGTCAGGAGGGAGTTCTCGATTTGGGCGAACTGGGGGTACTTGTTGGCCGAGGAGGCTTTGCTGCCGTTGGCGGCATCCTGCATGTCGACATCCCGCGAGCGCGCCTGCTTTGGTGGCGTCGGATAGAGCCAGACTGCGCGGTTGGTATGGGCGGCGATGAGGGCGACCTGGTTCGAGTTGCTGAAGGCGAGGTGGGCATTGACAAAGACCAGGATGTTTGCTATCGCCTTGGAGAGGGGCAGCACGTCGGTGAGGGCGGCCCACGCGCGCGGGTTGGTGTCGATGACGATGGTGCAGAGCGACGGGATGTCGTCAGTGTTGTACACCTCGTAGTGCTCCGAGGCATCGACGGCATCCTGGACGCTCATCTTGGGTCTGCCTCAGTGCTGCTCTTGTCCGTAACCGTCGTGACAGACACCCGGGCTCGGTGCTCAACACTGGTCTCGATGCATTAGCGCGTAGTGAAGGGCTTTCGAATCCTTGCGTTCCAGGCAAATCGGCTCATTGAAGTCTGAGGCGGTGCTGCAGGTTGCATGAGTCGCAAGTCCTCATGGCCACGCGCTTCGGCGTCTTTGTCGCGTTCTGCACTCGGAGCCTAGAAACGACGTTGCGCGCGTCGGCCAGAAATTGCTGAGTGAAACGGCAGCCAGGCTGGCCAAGGTTCGTTCCCCACCCTCACATGCCAAGTGCGCTAACGTTAGCTGCCATTTCAGACGATTGCGTGGGGTCGTTTGGTGGGGCATTACAGTGGAGGGGCAGCTCCGGAGCTCATGGAAGGTTCAACACCACTGCACACTTCACTACCTGATCTTATCACAATGTCCGGGTTGCATACACTTCATGCCCGCCTCTGACTTCAGCTTCCACGGTGCAGCGCACACTGCATAGCTTGACTGACGATTTCTATAAAGCAGGCCCGGATTTTCCAGCTAAGTCCTCCCACCACGCGTGTACTTGTACCTCCACTCTACAATGTCTACATCCACACCACCAAACCATTCTCCTACTCCCACACCACACGAAGCCACCATGGCGGCCCACACTGCCGACATACCTGACGGCGACGAGACCACCATGGTTGCTCAGGCTGCCACCACGTCTGACGGCGCCGAGACCACCCAGTCAAGACGAGACACGACGCTCCTTCTTTTGGCCCGGCTCATGGAAGGCGGCAGGGAGGACGAGGAGACGGCGGCTGACCTTGGCAAGCTGACCAAGCTCCTGGACGAGGATGCCGAGAAGGTCAAGCAGGGTGAGCCGCCCATTACGTCGGTCATCGACATCGACTGCGTCGACACCATCTTTGGGTTTCTCGACATGAGGCAGCCTGACGCTATCCGCGCGCAGGCCGTCCTCTGCACCACATCCTATCTCCATGCCGCCGGAGCCCGAGGCCGCGAGCAGGTATCCGAGTTCTTCCACGCCAGAATGCAGCGGAGCACCTACGACGACTACATTGTCGTCTTCTGCACGGCCACCGTCATCTTCCCCATCGAATACGAGCTCATGGCCGAGCTGCTGATGACCGAGGGCTTCCTCGCCAGCCTGGGCCCGCTGATGAGGCGGACGTGGAAGAGCAAGAAGGTCGAGACAGCATGCTTGGAGATGCTCGGAGCGGCTTGCCTGAATATGAATTGCCATGCCGCCATCTACAAGTATTGCATCGACTGGCTCGAGGACTTTGTCTTTATCGAAACCGAAAACGTTGTCGAGACCATGTGGGAGCTCGACACCGACGTCGAGATTGAACAAGGAGGCGCTGGCCCCTTGAGGCAGCACTGCGAGAAAACACGCGGCCTTGCCGCAGTGGTGTGGACGAAGATCATGGTGAGCAAACATGCCCGCTCCTGTGCCCGCAAGGCTGCTGAAGCCTGTGTAAACCTTATCGAGATGGAGGACTAACGTGAAGTTCTGAAGGCTGCTCCCGTTCAACCAGCACAGGGCCAGAGCCCTGACCCTAGGATGGAGTCAGCAACAGCAAAGATGGAGGAGATTTCCAAGAGGTTTGCAAAGATGCTTGTGGACGACCCGGAACACGCCCAGTATGCAGTGGAGGGATTGGCTTATGCGAGCACACGACCAAGCATCAAGGAGCAACTAGCACACGACAAAGAGTTGTTGAAGCGCATTGTCGGGGTTCTGGAGTCGGCGCCCCCAAAGTCACCCCTCGCATTCGGCGCTCTCAGCATCTTCGTCCACCTCACCCGGTACCAGCCCACCGAAAGCGAGGAACAAAAGAGGTTAAGACAGCTCAAGGCGTATGCTAACGCGGCCGGCAAGCTGCAGCCCAGCCCCCTGAACGACGACACGCACGTGGCAGAGCGCTGCAAGCGCGTCTTCGAGGCCGGCATCACGCCCGTCCTCGTCGCGCGCTGCAAGACGGCCTCGGTGGCCTCCCTGTCCCTCATCATCTTCATCCTCTTCTCCCTCTCCGTGACCCCAGCTCTCCGGGGCCAGCTCGCCCAGCAGGGCGCCGTGCGGCTGCTCCTCGCCGCCTGGGCGGCCCTGCCCGAGAAAGACGACACGGCGCGCCGCACCGCCGCCCAGGCCCTCGCCCGCATCCTCATCTCCACCAACCCGGCCCTCGTCTTCCGCCAGACCCCTCCAACCGCCGCCATCCGGCCCCTCGCATCAATCATCACCCCGGACCCGACCGCCGAGACCCGCGACCTCCTCCCGACCTTCGAAGCCCTCCTCGCCCTGACCAACCTCGCCTCAACAGAAGACGACGACACACGCCACAGCATCGTGCGCACGGCCTGGGACGCCATCGAGGAGCAGCTCTTCAGCGCCAACGCGCGCGTCTCGACCGCCGCCGCCGAGCTGGTCTGCAACATTGTGCAGGACCCGCGCGAGGGGCTCGCCCTCTTTGGCGACGGCTCCGCTAAGGCGGCGACGCGCATCAAGGTCGTGCTGGCGCTGGCCGACGCCGACGACGACAAGATGCGCAGTGCGGCGGGCGGGGCGCTGGCGAGTCTGTCTGCGGTCGAGGACATCGCACGGGGTGTCGTGGCGCAGCCGAGGGGGGCCGAGATTGTTCTGGGGATGTGCCGTGATGATGAGAGCGAGGGGTTGAGGCATCGCGGGGCGGTGGTGGTGCATAATTTGATTTCGCACGAGGGGGGGGG